>OY821519.1:57096186-57478686 GCA_963682025.1 Cordilura impudica
TGATCTACTAATGGGTATAATAGACATACATGCATCAAATTTGATCGATATATAAGCATATGATAATATGAATCTTAGGCGAAATTTAGTCCATCTGATAGGGGTAATTTTTATATGGGCTAAGCCTGAAGACCGATTTTCAATAACGATCGTCCTATTTTCGGCAACTCTTATATACTAAATTTCATCGAAATACATTAACATTTTTTTATAGTTTGACTACAATGTTTACACTGACACACAGATGGACAGCATACATTGCTAAATCGACTCAGAAAGTGTTTCTGACCAGATCGGTAAAATAAAAGGTAAACCAAGATCAAATATTTTTGATGTTTACAAATATCGGATCAAATTTATGATACCACGTGATGGTATAGGGTATATAAAGTGATTTGTGCATTCACACAACTACACAAAGTTTGAAAATATACATATTTAAAGACAGCATTTTATCTCAGCTTCAAACTAAAGATCTGTTAACCGCATACAATATCAAATGAATACCTATGGGCAAGAGAAGACTTGAGAGATGTCAAATTTTAATTCTTAAGTTGCCCGAAGAAGTTTGCGACTATTTCCTTGTTTTTAAACCACAGCACAGGAGAAAAAAGAATGGCTCATCAGGTGAAGACCACGACTGCCTTGGATAATGCTAACAATATAAAAAAAACTAAAATATTTGGCACAGTATAGAGACAGCTGATAATAAACTGACAAAGAACAGTTGCATTTATTGCGAATCCGATTGATTCACCGAACTAATCGATTTGCTTTTAACAATTTCGATTATTGATATGTTAATTATTCCATTTTGCGCAGTGTTGCTGTGAGTTGTAACCCGATCACTAAGAATTTTGCAAGTATTTTGAACAAAAAATAATTCCTTTCATAATTGCCCACTACTCTCTACTATTTTTTTTTTTTATGAAACAATAAACATAAAAATTTACGTATTCCTCTAATATTGTAACACGCTTCTTTCGTGGGTACCTAAAACCAGAGTTTGAAAATAGTACTTTAAAATACATGGTAAAAAACTGAAATTTTCTTTTACGAGTATCATCCCTATTTCGTACCGAATGTGCGCACAATGTTATAATTTGTATTTGTTTATTTTGTTTTTGCTTTTTTATTTTTTTTGGTGTGTAGTAAATGTTCACACAAAAATTTCCTTCCGCTCTGTTTGGATTTACTTGCTTTTAGCTTTTTAGCCACTCTTTGAATTTTCCTCTTCGTTTGTGTTTTGGTTGCGATGTTGTTCGGCTTTATTTTATTTGTTCGTTATTATTTTACCGTCAGTCAACATAACATGTGGAAAAGCTTTGTAAAACTTATTGATACACATGTTTGTGATTGTCATGTCTTTTGTTTTTTTTATGTTTTCATTTTGTGCTCGAATTCTGTCTTTCTTTGTGTTTTTTTTTTTGCGTTCTTTTGATAAGTTTACCCATTAGTTTTTCTTTATATGATTGTGCACTACTTTAATCAGAATTTTCTCACGCAATTTTCTATGGTATTAACCAAAGGCGTAGTGTGGAAGAGGGGTGTTAAAATTTTTTTTTTATTTATTATTTTTTATTTTTTCTCCCTTTATTTTAACTTGCTTGTATGCCGAAAAAAATTTTGATCGATTTTTAACCATTTTTCCGTGACGGAATCGACCTGAAACTCTGCAGGCAGACTCGTGGCGATGATAAAAGAAAAAATATTTTTAAAAATTTTTGTCTGCTAAATTTAGAATTGTTGAGTAAGACTGAAACGGTGCGGTAAACTTAATTTACAAAGGAAGGGAGCATAAAAGAAACTTGGGTTTTATGGGTTAGTTTTTTATCACTCCCTTTATTTTAATCGTAGTGTCTGCTTGTCTGATAGTATGCCGAAAAAAAATTGGATCAATTTTTACCCCTTTTCCCGTAATCCAATCGAGCTGAAACTTTGCAGGCAGGCTTGTGGCAATACGAGTAAGAAACGATACGGTAATAAACGTAATTTACAAAGAAAAAGAGTATAGTAAAAACTGGGTTTTTGTGGGTTAATTCTTACAAATATAACTATACAAAATCTTTTTTTCTATCTTTCTCATTTTAATGATATTCTTACTTTTAATAAAGCAAAAGATATTGAACCATTTGTTTCCAAAATTGATCTATATTCTGCAAGACGGATTTTACAGCTATTTCTGATCATCAGTTACCAGAAGCAGAAGATAGTTGGCATTGTAAAAAGTTAAATTCATAAACCTTTGCTTTAATCAAACTAACGAGAATCCAAGCAAAGATTTATACTATTTAAACTTTTTCTAATATAACAAACTAAAAAACAAAACAATTATTTCTTATTAAAATTAAATCAATTGAAATGATGTAAAAATTCTATTAAAATAACAGAAATTCGGATGATGCAACAAATCGGAACTGAAAATATTAAGTTGATTAAGTATTTCAATTTTGGTTAATTTTTTTAAGTTTTTCAAATAAAAAAGTCTCTTTAAAATATTCTTTCATCAGCATTTCCTAACAAAAACTGAATGGGAAATAACAAACATTAAAAATTGTTTTATATATTATGACTGTCACTGTAGAAAAAAACTTTGGAATTTATACAATATTTATTCAAAAATAAATAGGTAATCAAAATAAAGTACTAACTCCCTTTTTCGAGAAAAAAATATTCATAATTTTTACTGTGATCATTGTCAACATAACTACGGTCTTCATTTCTACACTTCCTCACACATATCTAAAATATATCTTTTAGAAATTTAACAAAACCAATTTTACTTGGCCAGAAAATTGACTTGGAAAAAAATCTTTTTAAAAATATTTTTTTAACCTCTTATTTATTATATTATTACAAAAAAATCAATCATCAAAATGACCTCCCCAGGTGTTAGTTATTATTTTCAATGCTGCATTATTTAAATGAAATGAAATTTTGAATAAACACCATTACTAATGAAAATTGGTTTTCATTTTAAAAATTTGAATAAATGTTCATTTCAAAAATTAACCGAAAAAGCTGCTGTTAACAACTAAAATGCTTTTAAGTTAAATGTTACCTGACATTGCGTTATACTAATAACCACAAGATGACTCTAACTGAAAAAAAAATCATAGTTTCCTATTTGAAAGAACGGCCAATATAATAAATAACAAAAAAAAAAACTGGTTTCCCATAATAATTCAATAAATCAAAAAATAAAAATAAATGAATGCAAGTTTATTATTTCAGCAAAATTTCAGATTTTATTTTTGTTATCTCTGCTATTGAACGGCAACAAAACAGTTTTATCGTAATTTTTATTAACACACAACATTTGAATGTTTTTTTTTTTTAATTTTTTAATCTATTTATAATATTTATTTAAAGGAAAAAATTAATTTTTAGATTTTTTTGGCTACGTTAATTAACTTTATTATATTGTTGACTGACCCTGTTCTCCTATATGTATTTCATTTTAGCCACGAACCATATACAACATACTGTATAATTAAATAAATTTGCATTGCACATCGTTTGTTACTAGTATTAGTGCAATTATATAGTGTCCGTCCGTCCGCTAATATTTTCCATAATATCGCACACCTGGGCGGAATAGACAAACTGCTGAAAACTATACTCCACAAAAGCGACGGTTTGATCGATTTCTCATTGTCTTATTTGTGCTTTTTGTGCTAATATTTATACCCTATACCACTATGTGGTTTGGGTATAATGACTTTGTGCTGCTGTTTGTAACAACCAAAAATATTTGACCTAGACCCATCTTTAATTATACCGATCGAATCAGAATCACTTTCTGAGTTGATTTAACAATGTCAGTCCGTCCGTCCGTCCGTCCGTCCGTCCGTCTGTGTAACCTTGTAATCAAACTGCAGGTCGCAAATATGAATATATTTTGATGAAGTTTGGTATATAAGCTTTCATCGGCCATGGGATAAGCGCTGTTGAAATTGGTTAGAATCGGTCCATGTTCAGACCTAGCCCCCATACAAATTACCCATATGAAATCGACATAAATTGCCATAAGATCCAAATTGTCATATAGATCTTAATCAAATTGGGTTTGTATGCATTCATTACATCCATTAATGAGTAGTCCAAAAATGATCCCTTTGAGCCCATATAGAGCTGCTTCCCGATCTTCACTTATTTCTATTAAAAAACAAAAATATTGCACTGATTCTTCTCAAATTTCGTTTGTATATATTTTTGCAAAATACAAGTGACTTTACCAAACATGATCAGGATCGGTCCATTTTTGGACCAAGTTCCTATATAGATATAGCATCCGATATGAACTTTTTCATATCTGCAGCCAAAAAAATTAATAAAAATCCCGCTCAAATTTGGTTTTTGCTTATTTTCTATGTCCAGTTAGTTGGGCCTAAGAGATAGGGTCTCTAAACGCATGGTATAGGGTATCGTATAGTCGGTCTAGACCGACTATAATTTTCTTACTTGTTTTTTAATTGTTTTACATACTTTGCAATTTTTTCGCAGTAACGGCCATTTTATTTTTATACCCTATACCAGTCATGTGCTGATTTTGTAACTACCAAAAATATTTGATATAGACCCATCTTTTAGTATACCAATCGATTCAGAACGTGATTCTATTGATTGAACCCATAAAAACGACCTCTATGAGACCGACTAAAATTGCCATAATATCCAAATTATTATAGATCCTGGTCAAATTGGGTTTGTGTATGTTTATTACATGCATTTATCAGTAGTCCAAAAATAAACGTTATGGGACACTTCTTACTGACAGCTCCCACATGAAGCTTATTACTTAAATCCATAAATTTTTCTCAAATTTGGTTGTATATATTTTTGCCAAAAATATGTAGCTTTACCAAATATGGTTAGGAACTGTCCATTTTTGACCGCGCCCCCATATAAATATAGCATCCAATATTAACTTTTTCATATGCGAAGGCCACAAACTTAATAGCAATGACACTTAAACTTGGTTTAAACATACTTATTTTCTATATGTAATTAGTTCGACCTAAGAGCGATTATCATTTTCTTACTTGTTTATATTAAATAACACAGCCAACAATGTTTTGGACTGAAGCAACCAACTATCTTTCCTAGGGTAATTTGGTGGGCTGAATTCGAATCTGAAATTGATTTCTCTCTATCACTTCAGGTTTTCGAGATTCAAAAATAAAATGTTTTTATTCGTTTTTTACATAAAAAATCATTAGTTTATTTAAAAATCAACGAATTTTCAAAGGCGAATGGCATTATTTGTACGTCGTTTGAATTTTGTTGGTTCGGTTTCACGTACTAGAGTCCAGCAATAGTCTCCCAGCATGCTTTTGTCCCAAAATCCTTGATAATTTCTTTAAGTTTTAACTAAACCTTGGTGAATTTTTGAAGAAAAAAAGTAATTTTAAAATAAAGTCTTAAAAATTTTACTTTTTATGGAAATTCACTTTAAAAAAAATTACTTTTTATACCCTATACCACTATGTGGCTTGGGTATAATGAGTTTGTGCTGCTGTTTGTAACTACCAAAAATATTTGACCTAGACCCATCTTTTATTATACCGATCGAATCAGAATCACTAACTGATTCGATTTAACGATGTCCGTCCGTGTGTCCGTCCGTCCATGTGTCCGTCCGTCCGTCCGTCCGTCCGTCTGTGTCTCCATGTAAACATTTTAATCAAACTGCAGGTCGCAAATAGGAATATATTTTGATGAAATTTGGTATGTAAGCTTCTGTTGGGCATAGGATGAACGCAGTTGAAATTAGTGCGAATCGGTCCATGTTCAGACCTAGCCCCCATACAAATGACCCCTATGAAATCGACATAAATTGCCATACGAACCAAATAATCATATAGATCTTACTCAAATTGGGTTTGTATGCATTTATTATATCCATTAATGAGTAGTCTAGAAATGATACCTGCGACAACTCTTAGTCATAGGCCCCATATAGAGCTGCTTCCCGATCTTCCCTTAAATCTATCAAAAAACAAAAATATTGCACTGATTCTTCTCAAATTTTGTTTGTATATAATTTTGCAAAATACAAGAGACTTTACCAAACATAGTCAGGATCATTCCATTTTTGGGCCTAGTGCCCATATAGATATAGCATCCGATATGAACTTTTCATATCTGCAGCCAAAAAAATTAATAAAAATCCCACTCAAATTTTGTTTATGCTAATTTTCTATTTCCAGTTAGTTGGGCCTATGAGATAGGGTCTCTAAACGCATGGTATAGGTATCATATAGTCGGTCTCGACCGACTATAATTTTCCTACTTGTTTACTGATAATATTTTTTCTTTCATATTGGCGATTTCCTTATTATTCATTGTTTGAGCTAATGTGTCACGTGCAGTATAACTATACACACACCCTCATAAAACCAACGCTACAACTTAATAACTTAAGAAAAACAGCAAACACATTGACCATTCATATTTTTCCACAGTTTTTTTTTCGCATTTTTATTAATTTTTCGTGACCCATTAGACCCAATTCAATCAGGATGAGTTTAGCTTAGTTATTGAGAGTATGATCGTGATTTCAGCAGACAGACAGACGGACGTTAATCGCTGAATTAACTTCTCTTGTGATAAGCATCAAGAAAATATATGGTAACTGAAATTTATTTGGAAGCGTTACAAGTGGAATGGCAGACTGATAATATGCCATCTACATAGGGTATCAAAATATATAAAAATATTGTGCAATGTAATGAATGATTGGCTAGGTAAATATTGAAGCGATCTTTAAAATAAGATACCCACCATAAAGATTAGATTCAACAATTCAGAAATATTTTTTCATAAGTTGCAAATGGTTCACTTTATTAAATAATGTAAAATATTTGTGTGAATTCTGTAGTTCCTTTGGATGATTTCTGAATAGTATTATACATCATTCAAAAGACCTTAAATAACGCCTATACATGGTGTACAAAAACCGTATAGGTTCCTGTTAAAAATTAACAAATAAATAAAAAACGTATCAAAAAAAAAATTTTTTTTTAGAAACAAAGTTTGTACCTATTGGTTATATACTTAAAAAAATAAAATTAATGGTACCCATTTTACCCATATTTTATGCACAACATAATAGGTATCTTGGCAAATAAACGGCTAAAATGCCAACTAGCTAAAATACTATATCGAAAAAAAATGTAAATACCTGCTCACTAAAATAGAAGTAATACATGTGAATTACAATTTTAAAATAAAATAATAAGTTTTATAAAATTACACGAGCATAGAGGAATGGTCTTATACTCCATTGGATTGGCTTTGGAAATATATTTTATTTAGATTAGATGTGAAAAATCTGAAATGCACGGAAACACGGTTGTTCTTTGGTACCATTTTTATCCACTAAATATTAGCTAAAAAAATACAAGTCACTTATTCTATGTTCTACAAGATAATCAAGTTGCTTATTAGACAACTTACTTCTGAGCTCTGATTAACTACACCTAATATTACCTTAAAATGGGAATGGGTCATAAAAGTCATCTATTAATGGTAGCGTGCAATTGATGTGAAAATTATGTATATAGTAAGAAAGCCGATATGCCAATTGAAAGGCAGATAACATACGACTTTAATTTGACCAGCAATTCAAAAAATATATTCCAATTAATACCCGGTCACAGCAACCGTTTCAACAGACTTGACAAGGTGATATGAAAAATTTTTATCCCGGCAAAATAACTTCTATTTATTTAATTTCACCTTGTCAATAAAAGTATCACCTGTTGGACATGCTAATTAGTTTATTAGTGATTTATCTCATAGTATTGCATGTTCAGCTAATTTTACATATTTTTTTTTTCTGATTAATAGGTTTATGTAGATTTTGTGGTTTAAATTTAAATAGTCAGGCTAAAAGACCTTTAAAATAATTGGTTATTAATTATTATTGAACGCACATTAGGGCTATACCTATTTTTTAGTTGAAACAAATATTATCGAAAAGTCATTCAATATTATTAAGTAAAGTTAAAATTCGTGATAATGTTGGGAAAAAAAATTAGATTTTTTTTTAATCTATAATATTAATAGGCTAGGCGATTACTTGTGACCGATGTTTTGTTCTAGCATTTTATCCCGATTATGACCAAACGTTTATTATTTCAAATGTATTTCTTTTTAGCTATTTTGAAAATTTACAGATTTTTTAATTTTTTCCTTTATTTTGAGTAAATTTGGTTTAAAATTGCTACTAACACATACATAAAATTACACAATGCTATGTGTGTGTTTATTACATTTGTTAATGTGTTTGTAATAAAAACGAGTTTGTCTTCTGGGGTCTTTATTTAATGAAAAAATAAAATTTCCTAGAATTTGCACTCGAATTTCGAGGGATTCTGCTTGTTTATATTAATTAATCACAATTTTTTTTTTTTTTTAATTCGCCACCAGCCTTAAATTCGAATATAAAAATAAATGTGAATGGATGGAAACAAGAAACAATTCTGAAAATTTTTAAAAAATGTTGCGGTTTTTGCTTCACAATGGCCCGAACCATAGTGTTAAACACTATAAATATTAAAGTATTATCAATAAGTTTTATCGAAATCCTTCCACATACATTATTTCAATATTTTGTTTTAAAAAAACATAAATCTCTTTAAATTTGAACTTTGACCTAAAAGAGGGACAGTTTATAGTTTCTCAATTTAACCGTAATTTACAAGAGTGAGAACATATATCTAGTAATATAATATTTTGATAAAAGATGTTTAAAATATGAAAACATCAAAAACATGTAGCCTAAAGGTTGAAAAAGTATGAAAAATCACATTTTTGTTCAAATCCGCTTAAATTAAAACGCTGCCCCCGCCAAATTAAGAACAGGATACCTACAATATTTGACATTTTGAATTAGATATAATTTTTTAATAAGACCTTAAAGTAGAATCGTTGATTTCAGAAAATTTCTTGAAGAAAATTTTTTAAAAAGTGAAATTGGAGATTTTGAAATACTAATCTTGAACTGTTATACGAGATGCGAAATACTTTACATATGACCATTTTTGGATAAGGAGAATGCAAAAATGTTGTTGTTGTAAATTATTTCAATGTCTTTAAAAATGTGAGCTCGATTTTCTTAATCAATTGGTCTGCGGCCCAATTGATGGGCAACTTGATAAAATTTGGCTGTTTTGCAACCGATAATATCCTTTTTTGTTTTATTTGAAAGATAGTTTGAACTTCAGTATGGTTTATTAATTAGTTTAATTGAAACGCAATTATTGTGAAAAATTATTATTTTTTTTTTTTTTTATAATTTTTACATATAAATACATATTTGAATTTTGAACCCAATGCGTGTCCAGAAAGCATTGTCCGATTTAACTCAAATTTTGCGCACCAAAGTTTTAGATCCAGTGTCGCACACCTCAAAATTTGAACAGAAATTTTTTTTCATACAAACCGCTTTCACCCTAATGTACACTGTACAAAGAAATGTACATATTTCGATTCCACAACAATTAAAGTGACATCATATTTTCGTAAATTATCTGATACAGCAAGTCATTAATAACATCTAAAAATTATATCGATTTAGCAATATACAAACCGAATGCCTTTGGCATCACTTAACTGTCAATATGGGCAGGCACGCGGGCAGTAACCATAACGACGGCATCCAAGACAAAATTACTTTAGTCTGACAAATACAACAACGCAACATGATTTAACATGAATTTATTAGTTTTTTTTCTGTAATTAATAATCTAATGTCGGTAGTTTAATTATCTAGCTGTAGCACTCTAATAAATGAGGGGTTAATTTGTTTTTAGGCCTAAATTTCAATTTCTTTATATAGTTTTAATTTAAAGCCGGTTTATTTGTTTTTCTTTTTAACATGCTTTAAAATGATAATATAAAGGGTGTCTCACTAAGAGTGATGGATTTAAATTTTACGAAAACTTTGTTTTAATACGTATCACAAAAAGGGAGGATTAATTCAAAAGCTGAAACTTATCCTACAAAGGCATATATGGTACTGAGTGAAAGATAATTAGATTCTACATACATAACCAATTGCAAAAACTACTGTTTTAAAATTGTGGTTTTCTAGAATAACCGCGTATGTCATAAAATCAAAATGTTCAGGAGAGCCAAAAAACGTTATATTTGAAATTATAGGCTCGATATAAAGTTTTTCGAGCTATTTGTCTAACAGTCCTGCAGATATGGACAATAAATACTTTATATAAAATTTTGAGTCAAAAATCTAAAGAGGAATAGATCCTAGAGAAGGACGAAAAACAATATGTAAATTACACTTAAAGTGTGTGCAGATAAAATAACTTATGTCAACAAATGTCGTTTTTTTTAAAAAGAAAATTACCAGTGCAACTACTCATTTAGACATAAGTTGTAGTTGCTTGAAAAATTGATTTTTTTTCGTCAACAGAAAGTTAACGGGACTAAGGGTGAGAATATAACAACGTATCAAGAATAATAGTGACAACAAATAACAAATAACATTTTTGTCATTAATAGCAACGTATGTCGCTATGTGTCGTTTTCTGAGAAAATAATTTGTCAGCGATCAAACGTAGGTTGACATACGTCGTTAATGCTGCAAATTAATTTAATAAACATTTAAGTTATGTCGTTATTTAAAGAAAAAGCTCAGAAATGGTCAATATTTTATTAAAAAAATTTAAACACATGTAAAGAGCGTTAAAAATTATTATATTTGGCATCGTTAACTCAAAACTGACAAAAATAGACATACGCGGTTATTCCAGAAAACCACAGAAATCACTATATTGGGAGTGAGCGGTCAAAGATAAATAATTTTTACATATTTCAAGCGCTTATAAATTTTATTAAGTCTTCTAAAAGTAAAAATATTTTTATAGAACCATTAACCGCAGGTATTTTGGCATATAACTTCATAATCTTTTTTGGATAAATCTTTTGCAAATATTTGTAATGTTTTTTTAAAAAGTGCTCCATAAATGGGCATTTTCGATATATACATTGAGTTTAAACAAATTTCAGGTCGAGATCAAGCAAATTTTAGACATGAGATATCAAAAAAAAAAAAATTGCGAATTCACTGCGCTTTTCTGCTTATTTAAGTTTTTCTGAAAGAACTCCAGTTACTGAAAACTTATGCTGAAAAAACAAACAATACAAAATGATATCGAGCACAAGAACATATGTGCATTCTGAAACATCAGTGCAAGTCAGTCTACAAGGACTGTTAGATCATACCACTGTACGTCTGGTTTTGGTGCAGAATTCTGTGCTGAATTCATTAAACAACGGTGAACTATCACATATGACTTTATACTCTAAGTGGGGCTTTGACGGAAGTCCCTGCCGTAACTGATACTCAAGCATCTGACGCTAGTGATTCTGGTGTATTTATTGCATTATTGTTCCAGAAGTGTGAACAAAGATATATTTTAGTTTGGTTTATCTATTCTTCGTGGCTGAATTAGGTTTTATGAATGTCTTCCTCATGTGTCATATAAATTACTACTTAAAAAGTGGCCAGCTAGGACAGATAATGACAGACAATTTGTTAAAGACACAAAAACAATAATTCAAAAAGAGTTCAGAGAAAGAACTGGATTTTTCAATGAACAACAAAAACCAGTCTTTGGCAACACAAATGCTGCCAATACCGCGAGAAGGTTTTTTAATTAACAGAATGCATATAATATTTATTGTTGCATTCTGTGGTCACGAAAAACATTTTCTTAGAACATATCCATAGTACAAAATGCCACCTACTCTTCAAAAATGGTTTACTCACGTACCGAAAATAATATACAATGCACTTTTTCTGACTGGTGAGCTAGCAGAGGAGGTACAAGAGTCTAGAAACAAAGATATCAAAACTAATGAAGACATAATTAACAGATATCTGCTTACATCAGATTCACTCATTTCCGAAATGAGCAAAACTAATAAAAAAAAGGTAAGAAAATTATAGTCAGTCTAGACCGACTATACGATACCCTATACCATAGTTTACAGACCCTAGCTCTTCGGTTCAACAAATTGGATATAGAAAATAAGCACAAACCAAATTTGAGTGGCATTGTTATAAATTTTTTTGGCTGCAGATATGAAAAAGTTTATATTGGATGATATACTTATATGGGGACTAGGTCGAAAGATGGACAGGTCCTGATCATATTTGGAAAAGTCACTTATATTTTAAAAAATATATACAAACCAAATTTAAGACCAATTTGTGCAATATTTTTTTTGATAGATTTAAGTGAAAATCGGGAAGCAGCTTTATGTAGGGGCTATGACAAAGATTTGCCATATGGGGTTTAATTTTGGACAACTGACAAATAGATTTAATAAACACATACAAACCCAATTTGACCGAGATTTATATGATAAATTGGATCTTATGGCAATTTAAGTCCATTTCATAGGGGTCATTTGTATGGGGGACAAGGTCTGACCGAATTTCACTAATTTCTTACGGCCGATAAAGGCCATAATCATATATTTGCGACCTGTAGTTAGATTACAAGGTTTACATGGACACGCAGACGGACGGACGGACAGACGGACGAACGGACGGACATCGCTAAATCGACTCAGAAAGTGATTCTGAGTCGATCGGTATAATAAAAGATGGGTCTAGGTCAAATATTTTTGGTAGTTACAAACAGTAGCACAAAGTCATTATACCCAAACAACATAGTGGTATAGGGTACAAATACACGCCAAATACCACAGCTGGCATTCAGATAATTAATTTTAACCAAGGAAGGTAACCATGATGATGCATATATGTACATTAGGGTTGCCCTTAATAAAAAAGTGTTCAAACTCTCGGTCGCACCCACTATATATATGTGAATAGCAAAAAAAGTGAAAAATACAAAGTTTTGGGCAAATCAAAAAAACATTTAGAGGTGGCTCAACGCGATTGAAAATTTCAAGTGTGTTTATATGGGGAAAATATGACTTTTTTTTCAGATTTTGCAAAAATTTCGTTCTAAAGTTTAATTCTTCCGACAAATTACTATATAGCTCGGAATCATCATTAAATAATCTTTATAAGAAGCTATAAAACTTCAGCGTTGAATAAAAACTCGCCAAGGAATAGCAAATGCCCCAGACCACTTTTGTGTAAAAAAAAAAACTAGATCATGAAATTTGATGGCATTTTTTTCAACTTTAAGAAATTAATTAAAGCCAATATCTTGTTTTTAGTCTCCATACCTATAAGGTCTCAGATATGAAGTATTGTTTTATTACCACCTTGTTAACCTTTGGGTCATTCGTGGGTCTTATTATTTTATTTAAAAAATATACATATATAGTTTTTATACATAAAATAATTTTAAAACAAAATTGGTTAAAAGTTGTTTTAATATATATTCGCGAGCAATAAGCAGATAATTGCATTTAGTTATTATATTTTAAGCGTCGCATCTAAAAATTCAATAGCACTTAAAAAATATTTGAATTTTTTGAATAAATTGTCTTTTATTAGCTTGGGGTCATATGTGACCCCAATTCCAAAAGGGTTAATGAGTTCTTATTATTTTTTTCCGAAACCCTAGCCTATAAAGATGAAACATAACATTTAAAAGTAGACAAGTGATGAATTTTTGATACAAATTATTTAGAAGTAATACATATGCAGAATATTTTACAAAAATCCCATTTTTCTCGAAATCCGCAAAAATAAAATCTTTGCCAAAAAAATTCTGGCATAGGGATTTATCTAAAAATTCACAAAGTTAATCATCAACATGCATTTAACAAGACCTTGAAGAGCTAGATAATTTTTTTTAAATTTTGTTTAAGAAAATTTTTCAAAATTTTATCAAAAAAAATTTCCATTTTCGGTCTCAATGCTTAATAGGTTAACAAGGTGGTAATAAAACAATACTTCATATCTGAGTACTTATAGGTATAGAGACTAAAACAAAACGTTGACTTTAATTAATTTCTTAATGTTAAAAAAAATGCCATCAAATTTCATGATATAGTTTTTTATGGCAAAAAAGTGGTCTGGGGCATTTGCTATTTCTTTGCGAGTTTTTATTCGCTTTTGAAGTTTTATAGCTTTTTGAAAGATAATTTAATACTAGTCCCGGACTTGTCGGACAAATTAACTTATAGAACGAAATTTTCGTAAAATCCGAAAGATAGTCATATTTTCCCCATATAAAACATACTTGAAATTTTCAATCGCGTTGAGCCAGCTCTAAATGTCTTTTGATTGGCCCAAAACGTTGTATTTCTCAGTATTTTTTTGCTATTCGCATATTTCTAGCGGGTGCGACCGAGAGTTTGAACACTATTTTTTTCTCGATATAATGAAGGGCCACACTAATGTACATATATTACGATACCGTATACCTTGCGTTTAAAGACCCTCTCTTAGGTGTCTTAGGTCTAACTAGTTAGATATAGCAAATAAGCATGATCAAAATTTAAGTCGCATTGTTATCAATTTTTTTGGCTTCGGATATGAAAAAGTTCATATCGATATGGGGAGTAAGTCAAGAAATGGACCCATCCTGACTATATTTGGCAAGATCACTTATTTTAGCAAAAACATATACAATTCAAATTTGAGAAAAATCTGAGAATTTTTTTATTTATTTTTTTTTTTTTTTTTGATAGATTAAGTGAAGACCGGCAAGCAGCTTCATATGGGGGCTTTGAATAAGAATTGTCCCATAGAGTTTATTTTTGGACTACTGATAAATGGATGTAATAAAAATACACAAACCTAATTTGGCCGAGACCTACATGATATTTTGATATATAAGGGGACCGTTCTGAACATTTATCGATTTTCACCAATTTCAGTAGCGTTCTACCTATGGCCGATAGAAGCTCATATACTAAATTTCATTATAATATATTTATATTTGCGAACTGTAATTTGGTTGCAAGGTTTACATGGACACACAGACTGACAGATGTACAGATGGACGGACGTAGCTAAATTAACTCAGAAAGTGATTCAAAACCGATCGGTATAATAAAAGAAAAACAAACCTCAACACAAAGTCATTATCCCTGAAATATACTGGTATAGGGTATAATTACACTGTCCAACAAATTAAGACTTTTTGAATGGAACAGAATAGCGACCCCATAATTCTGAAAGGTATGTTGAGTAGATCATTTTTGTAGAACAAACTTATGGTCCAGCACGTCTGAGTATTTTTTTTACAGTGGGTCAAAGTTTTCATTTTTTGGTCGAAGGGAGCATTATACTTTATGAAAAAAATGCTGTAAGATAATGTCTGAGAGAATTCTTATGGTCAGAGTTGTATTGTGGAATTGTATGAGGATTATTTTTGTGGAAGATCCTAACCCTCTAACTGGTCTCTTTATGGGTCAATTTGACCCTTTTTTCGAGAAAATCAAAAAATATCCTTTAAAAAAGGACATTTAAGGATTAAAATATTCTACGAAAATGTTTGCCGAAAAATATCAGTGGGGGTCGACAAAGACACCATTGTTGTAAATAAAGCTCTTTATGCTTAATTAGTAAAATTATACACCAACATATACAAAACAGGTAAAAACGGCGTCAAGTTCGGCCGGGCCAAACACTGAGTTGTCGCGTCTAGTCAGCTGTGACTTACAAATCGGGTGTGATATTTATTAAAATTAATAATAAAAAATAAAAGAAAAAATTCAAGCATAATTGAGCTACTAAACAGTACATATCGGGTATGATTTTTACTAAAATTAATATAAAAAAAGAAAAATGAAAGCCTAAATAAGCATGGCGGATTCTGTTTGCAAATTAAGGGATTGGTTTTGTTTTATTTGTGGACATTTTACGCACCATCAAAGCAGAAGAAAGATATTGCCTACAATTGAAGAACCATATTTTCTTTTCTTTGGAATACGATTTTTATCTAAAGTATAATGCTCCCTTCGACCAAAAATGAAAACTTTGACCCACTGTAAAAAAATACTCAGACGTGCTGGACCATAAGTTTGTTCTACAAAAATGATCTACTCAACATACCCTCTCAGAATTATAGGGTCGCTATTCTGTTCCAAAAATGCTGTTGGACAGTGTTATTGGAGGGTTGCACCAAAAGCTTTTTTTATTTTTACATTTTTGCAAGTCTTAAAACTGAACATTAATTCATATTGACTAAAAGATTTTTGCGAATTTTTTTTTTTTTTTTTTTGAGGTATACGAAGTCGCAAAATTACTTTTTTCCAAAAAATGATTAGGAAAATTAAATTTTTTTATTTTTTCTCCCGTTCTGTTTTCAAAACAGGATAAGTCACTTATAACTGATATTGGCAGCTGAAATTATGAGTTTAAAGAGCACTTGGATGATCTTAAACAAAAATTTTAAGTATCTCCCAAGTTCCTACCTCAATTACTGAAGAAATTTTCAATATTCAATCGAGTAGTAAAATGTGTTTATTACAAATCAAATATTTAGGGTTAATGAAATCGGGTAAGGAACATATTAAGTCTTAGTTTTTTTTAATTTTTTTTATAATTTTTCTTAAAGTTGCAAAGGAAAAACATATATTGCACATTTTCCAAGTTACTAAGGTTTTAACTTGGGACTACTACTTTTCAGAAGTGATTTATCTGTTTTGTTTAAAAAATTTTATTTTTCTTAATTTTTTTTATATCCTCATTACCAGTGTGCAGAGGTTATATATCAGTTTGTCATTCCAGTTGTAACGCATTGAAAATTAAATTTGCGATCCCACAAGGAATATATATTCTTGATCAGTATAATAATTCGAGTCCATATGCCGATGTCCGTCTGTCTGTCTGTGTGTTGCAATCACGGCCATTTACAAAATAAACCATTTTACTTAAAATTCTTCTGCTCCTGCTTTAAATAACAATCAAATTATACATAACCCGCTGAGAGTTATACCTCCAAAGAAAACTATATTTGTATCCCGCTTAGCTTCAGAAACTTCAGTTGGAGATTTAGAATTCTATATAAAATCTAAAATCGATTCTAATGCACTGATTTCAACGTATAAGTTCAATTATTCTCAACCGAGAACTATCGCCTCATTTAAAATTATTGTCCCAGCTGATCTCTTCGATATTATACTTAATCCTGATTTTTGGCCCGTTAGTACACTTGTCCGTGAATATCAATACAAAGAAAATCCAAGAAATGCTGTTCATCTTAAGCTAAGAAATTTAAATGCTCCAAAAAACTAACTACTCTTCATGATAACCAAATATCTATAATTTATCAAAATGTTCGTGACATTAACACAAAAATAACGTCTCTGTTTAAACACAGCTTTGATTTCTCTCATCATGTTATTGTTTTTACTGAAACCTGGTTAAAAAGAAATGTCTTCAACGCTGAGATATTATGTAATAAATTTCATATTTACAGACTTGACAGAGAAACTAAAACAATTGGTGGTGGTGTTCTAATTGCTGTCTCCTGTCAACTATCATCTGAAGAAATACGTCTTGATTCTTTACCGAATATTGAAATTATTGGTGTTATGTTAAAACTAAATCAAAAAAAAGTTTTTATTACTTGCTCCTACATACCTCCTGATTCTGATCAATCGATTTATAATGAACATTTTGAATCAATAAAATCAGTTGTAACAAAGGCTAACCCTGAAGATTCTATACTTGTTTTTGGAGACTTTAATCTGCCGTTAATATCATGGACATTTTTAATTGATTCTTTTTACTACACTCCTACGGTGTCAAATGAAGATAACGATAATTTCATAAATAATTTATCGGACTTGTGTCTTTTTCAAATTAATGGTGTTCATAATGCTCATGAAAGGATTTTAGACTTAATTTATGTTAATGAGCCAATAAACTACTCTTTATCTCGCGCAGATCCTGTTACTTTACCAGAAGATCGTTACCATCCTACCATTGAAATAAACTTGAATTTGCCATTTGTTTCAAAGTGTAAATCAAATAACTTAAAAGTTTTTTGTTTCAAAAGAGCAAATTACAACGATTTAAATTATTACTTCAGTAATACTGATTGGCTCCAATTATTATCTATTACATCTGGTTCTCCCACATCAATCGATACAACGATCAAGTTATTCTACGAAACTGTTCTATTTTATATGAATGAATGTATCCCGAAGTTTACTGTTTTCAACCACTCTGGCCCTCCTTGGAGCACAAAACAATTGTCGAGTCTTAAAAACTTAAAAAAAAAAACGACACAAAAATTATAAAGCGTCTGGTCTTTTATCTGATTATACGAAATATTCAGTTACACGTGCAGAGTATAATATTCTAAATACAAAACTTTATAAGAATTACATGGAAACTATGAAAATAAATTTGAAGAGAGATCCAAAATCATTTTATAAATTTGTAAACTCTAAAAGGAAATCTACTGGATATCCAACTGAAATGAAGTATCTTAATCGTGAATCCCGTGATGATGTAGTTATTAGCGATATGTTTGCTGATTTTTTTAGCACAACTTACTCTGATGTTCAATATGACATTTCAAACATATATCCATTTCCAGTTATGGAACATCAATCAATTTCATTTCCTTTTATAAAGACTTCGGATATCAAAAATAACTTAAAAACATTCAAGAATTCAACTAACGGAGGACCTGACAGTATTCCTAGCTGCACTTTAATCAACTGCGCCCAAACTTTGGCTGTTCCATTATGCATTTTATTTAATTCATCCACTAAACATGGGCATTTTCCTATATTATGGAAAGATTCATATATTATTCCTTTATTTAAATCTGGAAACAAATCGAATGTAGCTAACTATAGAGGAATAGCTAAGCTTTGTGCTATTCCCAAACTATTTGAAAAATGTTTAACGGATAATCTCTGTCATCAGGTTTCTTCTTTAATATCACACTCACAACATGGTTTTCGTAAGGGGTGCTCTATTTCAACTAATATTTTACAACTTACAACTTTGGTAAATCGGGGTTTCGTCAACGGGCTACATACCGACGTTATTTATACTGACTTCAGTAAAGCTTTCGATAAAGTAAATCATGATCTTTTACTCAAAAAATTATATTTGATGGGCTTTACAGCAAACAGCATAAGCTGGATAAAATCTTACTTGATCAACAGAAATCAACGTATTTATTTTAATAATACTACTTAAAAGAATATTATAGTTAAATCTGGTGTGCCCCAAGGAAGTCATCTTGGACCATTTTTTTTTACTCTTTTTATAAATGATCTACCAAGTATAATAAAGGCCTCAAATGTTCTTATGTATGCTGATGATGTCAAGATTTTCTTAAGCTATAAGAATTATTGTGAACAAATTCACCTACAACATGATCTAAATAATTTTTATAGATGGTGCCACATAAATTTAATGGAATTAAATTTAAAAAAATGCAAACACATGCACTTTACTAGAAAATTAGGTGAATTTGGTTGTTACAAATTTGGAGATTACCAGTTGGAGCAAGTAAATAAAATCCTGGATCTGAGTGTTCTTTTAGATGCCAAATTAGAGTTTGTTCAACACATTTCGATGATAATTATTAAAGCACGTGGTGTACTGGCCCTCATTAAAAGATGGGCAAAGGAATTCAATGACCCTACAGTTACCAAACAACTATACATCTCCCTAGTAAGACCAATTTCAGAATTCGGGTCTGTTATTTGGGATCCACTTTCTAATATTTGCAGTGCCAAAATTGAATCGGTCCAGAAGCAATTTTTCCTTTTCTGCTTAAGACGTTCTTATCCAAGTTTTGTCAATCTGCCATTATATACAATTAGACTTTATCAAATTAAACTGCCGTCTTTAAAAAGCCGAAGAACAATGCTTAATGTTATGTTTCTATTTAACTTAATTCGAGGCGACATATGCTCAAACTTTCTTATGGACAACATCTCCATGAACGTTCCGGCACGGTCAACACGTTTTTACACTCCACTGTTTATCCCAATCTGTCGTCAAAAGTTTGCAGATGCTGATCCATTTAGAAGAATTTGCCATGATTTCAATGATCTATACAATTTAATTGACTTTTCTTTAAATGATGATATTATTAAACGCAATATTATATTATTTTTAAATACATAATCTCAAATTTTTGATTTAAGGATTTGTATATATTATATTTTTTTTTCTCTGTATTATACTTAACTGTCTGTAAGGTTTTACCATAGACTTAATAAATAAAAAAATAAAAAAAAATTTGTGATATTATGGTTTTTCATTATTTCATGAAGGTTAGTGTCTGAAATGGAGTAAATTGAGCACCAATATGCCAAGGTAAGGCCTAAAATATGTAGACACCTCAAAAAAAAAATGCAAAGAATTCAGTGTGTTCGTTGTAAAAATTTTGTATAAAACTTATCAAATTGTTTACCTTTTCAAGAATTTTACATATGTTAAAAATAGTGCAATAAGTCTATTTATTAGTGTAAACGTAAAACCTAGATGGACATTATCAAATATTCGGAATAACCGAATTTAACACTCTTACTTGTTTTTTCTTAATAAATTCGTTTTTAGCAAAAATAAAATAAAAACGTTTCTGCTGAAATGGCGTAGTGTTTATCTGTTATTTTCATGTCTTTTATATAAGCAGAACATCAAATTATTTTCTTTTTAACAGCACTTTAAATAGCTTCACATTTATCATAAGTAGATATTGTAAAATACTTTAAAATAACTTTTTGAGAAAAAATTTTAAGATATTTAAAGATTTAAATTTTAAAATATAATGCTCTTAATTGTTTATTGTTTGTGGTTTAAAATTATTTAATTATGGCATTCGCAAAACACTTTATCAAATTTTGGAGTTAGTTGTTGTTTCTCTGCTGTATCTCTAGACCAACAAAGCCAAACTAAAAAAAAAACTAAAAAAAAAACTATCAAATTAGCAAAACTGCCTTTTTTTGTCTTAAACATTTTTGTGTTTTGCTAAATTTGTGGCTTCTTTTGTTCCATCCATTTAACTTTTGCAAAGATATGAGTTAATTAATTCAAAAAATATATATATCTTTATGAGTATGTATGGGTAAATGTTGATAAAAAAAAATTTCAGAGTCTTAAATTCGGCTGCGACGAACTTTTAATATGCTATATTATTTTAATGAATATTTATAACTAGTTTGTTGTAACATGTCTAAGGCACTTAAATTTAACATGCACGAATTATTTATTAAAATTTCTGTCAATATTTGTTTTAATATTATAAATTATGTAAATAAAATAATTCATAAAGATATACGTATCTCGACTTAGTAACCTTAAAAATAATTACCACCCCAAATGTCAACAATGTTGCTCTATAACTCTTAGTTTTCGAGATATAAGCGATTTTATGTAACCCGCAAAATTTTTGATTTTTATTTTGGCAGCCCTAAAACACTATTGAGAAAGGGCAGAATATTTCACAAATTTTATGGTACTACACTTAATTTTCGATTTGCGCACCCCGTCAAAATAAATACGTAAACGTATGAGTAATAAATATTCATAGTTATACGTACAGCCTTAGAGAATCGGCCGATCGATCAGTGAGTCAGTGACGAACGTAGATATTATAGAAATTCTAATGCAAGTCATTTGAGAGGACACGCACTCGTAAAAACTCAAAAGAAACCAATACTTTAACATAAGTTTATTTCAACTACTAGGATTTTCGACTGACAATGGAGGTCCTTTAATAGGAAGTTACCAAATGTACCGAAACTTGGACCTGCGCTAGAAGAGATGAAACTAGTAGACCCTTATTTTATATATCGGCCCAATCTCATTTAAAGCGGGGAAAAAGGGGGTTGCAAATCCAATTTACAAAGCAATAAAGAAAAATCGTCATTTGTAAGGAAAACAAAAGAGTATTCAGACATATACCAACAAACAGGACCTCAAAACCCCATTAATTCAGTGTCAAACTTGACCCGAAGAATACGGGTGATATTTCCTATGCCTTTTTTGTCACACCTAAGTACGAAATTGGGCCGATATTAAAAATATGCGTCGATTAGTTTTGTCTCTGCTAAGAAGAGACCTTTTTGGTTGCACATTTTCAGATGAAGTTAGATTGAAGTTGATGCCTTAAAAACGGAACACATAACATATTTCAGAATTTTCTCTTGAGGACTCACAATATTTTGGCCAAACTGGCAAATACCATCACTTTTCCATGTGCTCCAAATTTGCGAATAATATTTAAATTATAAATTATTTTCATCTGAAAGTTATCCAGTTGGGAAAATATTGCAGATCTTAATTTTTCTTAAATTTATATATCTTGTAAACCTCTCTACATTGGAGATCCTTAATTAATATCTTTATGTATTACAAACGACTTGATATAACTAATATATTGTACTACCATTTTTAGTGGGGGTCTTAAAAATAAACACCACCATCTCCTCAAAGAAAACGAACAATCAGATCAAACAATAACAACAACCAACCGACTAAAATAATCTTGCTAAAAGCGATAAATTGGCGGCGACCTTCATTGGGCAGCGATACACAAGTAATAATTGTCAAAGTTAAAAAAAAAAAATAATACTAAAAATAAAATGAAAGCCAATATAAAATATTCGTTTCATTACAATTTGAATACAATTTGATGAACAATGTAAAATAAACAATAAAACAAACCATCGATAAATAATAAAAAAAACAATATTTTTTTCTTTTTGTTTTCATTGTTTCTTTTAACTTCCGGTCTTTTGTGTGTTTTTTTTTTTTTTTTTATTAACAATTCATTATACTTTTCACATCGACACAATTATATATCAGATTCGTCTAATTAGATTTATTAACAAAACGCAATGCGTTATTTTTTATTCAAAAAAAAATATTCTGTTAATGTCTCTTTTCAGTTAAACTTTAATCTAAAACTTTTATTCTAATAGATACAGCCAAATCATGGACAAACAAGGGAACAAAATTGAACTTTTTTTGGAGTTGACTGTTGAGATCGCTGATTTTAAATCTGCACTTGGTTTTTTCTATCAGCTTGGCTTTTCGCGATATACCGTTATGTTCAAAATTAAGGCACTACTGCCACATATATTGGAATAACTTGAAAACGGTTCATCATATTCAGTTATAAAAAAAATCCAATATCGTCAACAACACAGTCCAACACCAAAAAATATAACCATATACGGACACCACTACGTGACGAAAGGTAAGAAAAAAAGACCCGTGTCTTCCAGTTTTGCCCCAAGTCATGCACTTTTTTTTGGGGCCTCGGTCTAATTTTTGCAAAAAAAGTGAACATTTTCTCAGGCTCATATCCTGCAAACCGTTCGGAATTTTGATTTACTCTATGAGTCAAAGTTGTAGCCCTTTTCAAAAAGAATAAAAATTGTGAACATATAAAATCAAAAAAAATCATCTTCAAGATCAAAATCGCAAAAAACTTTAAAAAATTCGATTTTTTTTTACATTTTTTCCCATTTAAGGTCCATAGGTAGCAAACCGTTCAAAATTCACAAAAATGTAGTAGCAGCGCAGGCAAAGCAGTAAGCTCAGAACACGCATCAAGGGACGCATCACACAGTATAAAAGCGACACGACGCTTACATCGAGGCATTATACAGCGCAACATCAACGATAGCTCAGCGGTGAAAGTTATAGAAAAAGTGTTACAGCATAATTCGCACACAACATTGGCAACTGACAATTTCAATATGCAATGTGAAAAAATTTACTTATTTTGCTACATTTGCGGTCATAAAATCAGAAAAAAAGTTCTACAAGATTTCAAAAGGAAAATAATCGTTTAAGTAGTGAATTCAATAGAGCATATAAGTTGTTATTCGACAAATTAGACTTGACTGGTGACAATTAAACACCTAGGACAGTGTGTCGCCAATGTTATAACAATCTCATGGCATGGTTGAGTGGAGGCAAAGATAGTATGAAGTATTGTAAGCCGATAAACTGGATTAATCGCCCAGGTAGCAGTTGCTATGTGGGCGTAAATTATACATGTCGTCTAAATCGACATACTGAGAAAAACAAAATTTATAAAGCAACTGTAACAGCCACACTACCAGTGCTTGCACCTGAAAATTTTGTATCACCAAGGCCGCCAACTCCAGATCGTAGGACAGAATTGACAGGAATGAGTAGAGCAAGTGGTGTTACTTAAGAAGATCCATTTGATACCGATTATGAGGCCCAACAGGGAAGTGACAACTAATAACACAAATGGAAATGGATTTCATTGTGACCATATTGGGACTACCGCAGCGACTTGCCGTATTTTTGATAGCGTTTTTAAAGAAAACTCACACATGCTAATGTTAACTCTACGGCATGCTCAATTTCACAGCATTTACAATCTCAATGATGACAATTCGTTCGCTTACTGCAACGATATAAAAGCTTTGGTGGTGTAAATGGGAATGAACTACATCGCTAGTGAGCGGAGATCATTTATTGATGGTTCTGTTTCAAGCTTGAAAGCAGTGTTGTTGTATGTGTCGAACCGAAATTCCGCTTTAATGCCCCTGACATTAGGAAGCTATTCAAAAGCAACTTTGATCATCGCTTGATGAAAATCATATCATTCAATGCCAGCGTGTATGCACCAGAGTCTTTGGAGGGGATCGAGAATGGGTGAAAGAAATGCTGTATTATTATGAGAAAATCGGCACATTGATGACATTAAACCTGCATTTTCTTCATTTTCAGTTTGACGATTTTATCAAACAATTCATCAATGATCTCATTCACTGAAGGCGTAATATCAATAAGATAACAAATTACATACAATTACTGATATTAGAACTGAAATAGCTGTAAATCTTCGATCCAGATGTTGTGAAAATATAGATCATAATCATTGAATTCAGCATGTCATATGCTTGTCAGGCGATGGAAGTTGCAAAGTATTGCTGTTTTTCCCCCCAAAGCACTTCTCATTTTTAAACGCCATCGTTATATTTGGTAAGCGCTTAAGAAACAAACCCGTCTCATCGGCGTTAAAGATGTCGTTTTCGTCATATTTTTCTAACAATTTTGGCAAGACATTCGTCACCCAATTATCTCGAGTTTGGATCTTTGCGGCAGCACTTTCACCACACAATGTTTTTTGAAGAATGCCGTGACCATTTTCAAATTTTTCAAGCCAGCCTACACTTGCTACAAATTCCCCGTGGCCCACTGCTTCAGTGAATTTTCGCTTTTTCTCTCAGTATTGGTCCAAACAGAGGAAGATTCCTACCACGTGCGGCGAATACCCATTTCAGAATTGCTGCGTCAATATCCTCAAAGGTACAAGTTCGAAGCTTCTTGCATTTAATACTGGATGCATTATCTGTGATACTGGTTAAAAGCTTATTCTTGTTTTTTAAAATCGTAGATAAGCTACTGGAAGGAATTCCAAATTGCTTAGCAATGTCTTTTTTTGAAGCTTTTCCCCTTTCACTTCTTTTATGATCAATAGCTTTTTTTCCACAGTAATACTTATGCGCGGAGTCATTTTACAACTTACTATCGCGATATGCAAAGGCAAACTGATAGCGACTGCAAGAAATGTGAGATATGGTAATGATTCCAGTTGTCACTTGCATAGTTCGGTGGTTCCCCAAAATACTGATGTAAATAATAACGAAAAATTATTTGAATAAATTCGTTATATGGAGACTGAAAACACTTCAATCTTGAAGTTACGGTCGCAAAAATGCTTCGTTATAAGGAAATATTCGCTATACGGAAATTCGTTGTATGGAGATTATAATACACTCAAATTAGATCCAAGACACAGTGTTCTTATAATTGCTTCGCAATAAAGAAAACTTCTTTATATAGGAGTTCGTTATAGAGAGTTTCGACTGTACTTGTTTTTGAAGCGTGACCTGGAGTATGAAATTCTCCTAATTGCGGGAGAGAAACCATTCCAAGGCACTTCTTTTAATGTATAACTGAATATTATGCTATTGCAAGTTGTCCTGGTGTAGGTGCTTATTCTGATGGCGGAGGAGAAACCTATCTTAAACACTTATGTTATCTTAGAACCATAATAGCCATATTAGCAGAAATAATTGCCCTATTTCTTGTATTTACCTAGCACGATGTGTACTCGACCACCGCCGCCAACCAACTCTCTGTTGGCTGTTTTTACATTTGTAGAAATCACCTCGGAATTGTAAATAACAAGCGAAGCAACAGCGTCCTGGTATTAGTATAGGTTGTCAATTCATTCCAATAGTTATTTGCTTCTAAGATTTAAGATTAATCACGTATAGTCTTGGAGTACTGAGATTATTTGCTCTCTCGTTTATGCATGTTACAGATTCTATTAATACAGATTCTCCAAAAATTTTTAGTCCGTAGGAAAATACAGAGCATTACCTTTATAAAAGATGTAATGGATCGCAAAATATACAGCTCTCCTTTATTATATTATATACCATATCATATTCCATCGAGCGTATTAAGAGGATATCATTCGCTTGAGCCACCATCCCATAGAAATATAGACGGAATGAGCCCATACATAGAGGTATTATCTTATTTAATTCGGTATATAACCGAATCGATTTTAATGTGGGCAGACTACCATTTAAGCATGCTTGATGAAGATGAACCCTAGTAAGATGTTTTTATAATTCTGATGAATGATATTGAACTGATATTGAAATATATGTTGCTGAAATATATGTATTAAATGTAATCTGTAAGGCCTAGTATCCGGTGGATAAATTAAATAAATTAAATTAACCAAAAAAATTAACCACGTAATAACATTTTTTTATCCAAAACAATAGTCAATTCACAACTTTTAGAATTAGAATTTAATTAAACAAAAAGTTTTTAAAAACAAAAAACTATAAACAAATTATTATTAACAAATTTAAACAACAGACGACTTAGTACTAAAAACCGGCATTTCCAACAGTACCTCTACTCATATTTGAGTGTTAATTTTACGCTCATCTATGCTCAGTAATTAAAACAATCTATGGCCCTCGATTGCTAGATAAGCTCGAAATGCACATGTGCTTTTGTTTCTCTAAACCAGTATGAATTGGTACGATATACTTATTGCCAACATACAATATAGAAAATAGATAATACTAGACTCATAGAGAAACAAAAAAATTAATAATAAAAAAACATGACTTAAACACTTGGCCAATACAATTTAACACATTCAGTTATATTTCAAGATCGGTACGATAAACATTGCACTGCGCTTAAACAATCAACAAAAATAAAACAAACGCAAACACAGTTTAACGAAACGTACGGGCATAGTGTGATCGACTTACGGCAAACCCAAAACAATACGAAATTTTATGTTTTAGTGATTTTTTGTTTTCGAAAAATAACGTGTTTAAAATTTAAATCACTCTCTACACCGCCGGTACTTCATTTAGATCCAGTGCAAGTGATTTATTTCAATTTTTTTTTTCACAATTTCTCTGTTTTTTTTATTATTGATTTTAAAAACAAAATAAAGAAGCCAGCCAATTTATATAAAAGTAATTGCTAAAAAGAAGAAAAAAAAAATAGTGTAAATTGTAATCGAGATCAAAAATCCATTAAAATAAAATAAAATATCTATTGAAGATAATAAACGAAATTTATTTATACATAATAAGTAAAAAGTAGCGTTTACTTTATGCAAACGTGATTAATTTAATTCATTTAAGTGATTTGTTTCACCTCATTTGTATTCAATGTTTTAATATAAAATACCTGCTAAAACAACGGTGAGTGAATGGATGATCCACTTAAATAAAATTATTAGATTTTCACATTTTTATTTTTTGGCACTGACAGTAAATTAGTCTTTTGCTTTTTACTCCTACACAACATTATGTCAATATCATCTACTCCATGTTATCGAGTTTATATAAATAACCTTATGAATAAATGATATTGAATTTATAATATTAAAAGTGCAATATTATTATTAATGTATTTTTTTTTTTTTTTGTGGTATTAGAAAGTCACCTGGGTTTGCAATTTGCTGATTTGCTTTTTGGAAATTAAAAAAAAAAAATTGCATTTGTTTGCTAAATTTCATTTTACTTGTTTCATTTGTTTTCCCGTATATAATATTTTTGTTTTTAACCAATTGATTTCAAGGAAAAGACGAAGTTTTCGATAATCACGTTTTTAAGGGAGAATAATCGCTTACGAACCTGCTTGCACATGCACCATCGTTTTTTCTTTCTTTCTAAAACCAAATAATTTAAACTGGGCATTTATATAAAGTTTGCCAATAAACATTTTTAAAAACGCATTGGTAAATCCCTTGTGTAAGGGAGTGTGATGCAGTCAAATGCGTGAAATAATCTAACCCATAAAAACAAAGTTTTTATTAAAACTCTTTCTTTCCTTATGCATATGAGTTTTGAATATCTCCGTGACTGTGCGTGACTGTATGCGACTATGTTAAAATTAATCTTTGGCCACAACAAGTCTATTGACAAAGTTTCAGAATCATCGGTTGAGGGGAAGTGAGGTTTTAATCTCTCCGTGAATGTGCGTGACTATGTCAAAGTTAATCTTTTTTCACAGCAAGTCTATCGACCAAGTTTTAGATCGATCGGATAAGGAAAATGGGTTTTAAATCACTCCGTGACTGTGCGTGAGTATGCGTGACTGCGCGTGACTAAGTCAAAGTTAATCTTTTTTTCACAGCAAGTGTATGGACCAAGTTTGAGATGATCGGATGAGGGCAAATGACATTTATATCATTCCGTGACTGTGCGTGACTACCGCAAAATTAATTTGTAGTCACGACAAGACTATGGGCCAAGTTTCAGGTCAATTGGATAAGAGGGAATGGGTTTCACCCATTGCAGACAGACAGACAGAGAGTATGAGTTAAAAGAAAGAGTTTAAAATGGAATATTTTTTTATAATTTTTTTTTTTTTTTTTTTTTGTAATAATTAAGTTTATTTTATAAAACTGAATACACAGAGTTTTTATGTCAGATTTTAACTTGACTTACATGAAAACATTCAGTGTTTATAAAAACTAGCAGATTCCAGCCCTCGAAATTCGAGTGCAAATTCTCAGAAATTTTATTTTTTCATTTAGTAAATAATTTTATAAGACAATCCACAATTCAAAACTTTTTAAATTGGTTTATGTTCAAAATTATTTTTCAATTCAACATAATTATTATTGTGAATGAAGAAAACAAACCCATTTTTTTACAAACACATTAACAAATTTAATAAACACACACATAGCATTGTGTGTGTGTTGTAGTATCATTTTATGTATGTGTTAGTAGCAACTTTCAATGCATTTTACTCAAAAAAAAAAAAAAATGTTCCAGACGGTGTAAATCTGTAAATCTGGTGGACAGCTAAAATAAATACCTGTCAAATAAGATAAGTTTGATCAAAATTGGGAGAAAACTGTTAAACAAATCATCGGTAACAAGAAACTGCCTTACCAATTCATATTATAGATATCGCCGTCTTTATTCGGCCCCTTCCTTAAGTAGTGCTTCGAGGTGATAATCAGAAAATCTCACTAAATCATCAGAAATTAATATAAAAAAAAAAGAAATAGTTTACTAATAAATCTTGCCTTTATTCGAAGCTTTTTTTGAAAATTAAAAAAATGGCGGCTTTTTGACAAGTTACTCCCAGATTTACGACCAGAAAGCTTTAAGTCATTGTTAAAATTAATCACGAACAAAAATTAAAATCTTTCGATTAATGCTGTTAAATAGCTGTAAAAATATCACCAAAATCCATGCAGTGGTTTTTGAGTTATAGTGGTCACCATTCCTGAAAACCAAAGTTTCGAGTTTTTCGATGTAAATAGATACGGTATAAAATTTTTAATGAAAATTTTCGAGTTTGATGGATGAGTTAAACTTTGTTTATGAATTTTTAGACTATTCGTGGAATATAACAGAAGACTTGAAACCGGTTGCTTGCAGGTGCCTTACGGACGGCAGCTTGATTGGGTTCAAACCTTCAGAAAATATTTTCGAAACATCATAATCGTAATTTGACATTAATAACTAAAATCTTGGAATATGGCTGCACATAAACTAAATTTTATTGATATTCTTATTAATTTGTGGCGCGCAGATATCAAAAAGTTCATATCTGATGTTATTTTTACATGGAGACTTGTTCCAAAAATGGACCGATCATGATCATATTTTGCAAAGTCACTTACTTTTCTCAAAAATATGTATAACACAAATTTTAAAACAATCTCTGAAATATTTTTGTTTTTTTGACAGAATTTAGTGAAAATCGGAAATCAGATTTCTATGGGGCCTTTGAATAAAAATTTTCGACGGGGATATTTATAGAAAACTAATTATTGAATGTAATACGCACATCTGGATCTTACGACAATTTGAGTCGGTTTAGTAGGTTTTATTTTTATGGGGCCTAGATCTAAACATTTCCCGATTTTCATCAATTTAAATGCCGATTGAAGCTTATGTGCCAAATTTCATCCAAATATAAGCAGATACCAGCGCATGAAATTCGAGTGCAATTTCTAGACAATTTTATTTCTCAACTTAACCAATTCACAAACCAACACTTTTTTGGCATACGTATAATTATATGTATGTGTTAGTAACAACTTTAAATGCTGTTTAATCAAAATAAAGGAAAAAATTTAAAAATATGTAAATCTGGTGAACGAATTAAAAGAAATACCTTTCAAATAATATACGTTTGGTCCGAATCGGGATTAAATGGTACTACAAAACATAGGCAACAAGAAATCACCTAGCCTATTAATATTATAGATTTGCGATCTTTAGTTGAATTACAGGGTTTATATGGACATACAGAATGACGGACAGACAGATGGACAGACAGACAACCGAATGGACGGACGGACGGACGGACATCTCTTATCAACTCAGAAAGTGATTCTGAGTTAATCGTTAGGACTAGATCAAATATTTTCTTTAGTTACAAACATCAGCACAAACTCAATGTACCCTCAGCTCATAGTGACATAGCGTATAAAAATACCAATTAAGTGACCCAGCATAAATTCGTTGATCTTGAAAACTGGTTAACTATAATTCTTAACGAGATCTCATTTAAAAAGTATGAAGACATCCTCTTAAATGACATATAAGAATTTTTTTTTTCAAATGGTCAAAGGTCACATGATCAAAGTTTTGTTTGTAATAGAATATGGTAAAAAAAAAGCAGTATTCTTTGTTGTATCGAGATACGACCGCGAAAATGGCTTAACTTCTTAACACAAAACTTAGCAGGAGAAAGTTTTTTTTTAATTATCTTACCTAGGGGAAGAGAGCATTCAAAAAAGTTAAATTGATGTCATTCATGAATCCAGATGATGTGAATGGAAGTTGTCTTTTGTTGATCCTATGATTTGCTTTTTAGCTACGAGTAGTACCTAGGAAGTCATGATAAATTACTTCTTTTAAATAGATATTTTTTAAACCATTTATATGAATCTATATAATAATACGTGAAGGTAAATTTTTAGTTCCCTTTTTAAGCAATATGCGGGCACGGAAGAGTGTCAAAATTGGCATAGTTTTAGCTCATGTAGAGAAGAAGCTGAGAATGATGAAATTTATGTTTAATCTGTCTTCAAAATATATTAAATTAAATAAAATTAAATATTTCAAATACTTCGTTATACCCTGTTAATGTGAATGATTTAAATTGTATATGGCACGCCCTGTGTTGAATTGTAAAACTGATTAGCATAATTTTGGGCCCATTTAAGTATTCATAAATTGTTTTAATATATAGATTAAAAAACATTAAAAGAAAAAAATTTCATGAACAAATAATATTTCCTAGAATATGCACTCGAATTTCGAGTGTTGGGCTATACTAGTATGAATAATTCAGCCAAGTTTTTTCAATTTTAACTATTAGTTTTTAATAAATTTTTTTATTTCATTTCCAAATACAAACAATTTTTAACTCATAGTCAGTTGTAGCTACATACTTTAATGTGAACTAGCTTAGCCCAGCATTCGAAATTCGAGTCCAAATTTTTTCATAAAATTTTTTTCTTTCAATGTTTTTTTAATCTGTATATATAAAAAATTTGTTAATATTTAAATTAAATTCATTAAATTTCAAAATAAAATATTTGTTGAATACACAGAAGATACATAAATGAGTTTTTTAATAAATAATAATTTTATAAGAGCCTAAAGTTATGCTAATCAATTTTAGTAATTCACAATTCAACACAGGGCGTGTGTTATATAAATATAATAATGTAATGCGATGAATTGTGGATTGGCTGAAATTTATTAGCATGTCCTTAGTCTCTTATAAAATTTATTATTATAAATATTTTATGTAATTAATTTAATATATTTCGAACACTTATTATACACAAATTTTTCATTCGGCTTTTCTCCTCCATTTGGTCTATAACTGTGGCAATTTCCACATTCCTCCGTGGCAGCATTTTGCTTAAAAAGAAATGAAAAAAATTTCTTTCACGTAGTAATACAAACTAGCAAATTCCAGCCCTCGAAACTCGAGCGCAAATTCTAGGAAGTTTTATTTTTCTTTAAATAAAGGCCCTAAAAGTATGCTAATCATTTATAGCCAATTCACAAACCAACACAAAAAACAAACTCATTTTTATTACAAACCCATTAACAAATTTAATAAACACACACATAGCATTGTATAATTTTATGTATGTGCTAGTAGCAACTTTAAATTCAATTTACTCAAAATAAAGGAAAAAATTTAAAAATCTGTAAATCTGCAAATCGGCTAAAATGAAATACCTTTTAAATAATATACGTTTGGTCAAAATCGGGATAAAATGGTAGAACAAAACAACAGTCACAAGAAATCGTCTAGCCCATTAATATTATAGTTTTTTTATATTTTTATATAAGCTAGTATAGCCCAGCACTCAAAATTCGAGTGAAAATTCTAGGAAATATTATTTTTTCATTAAATTTTTGTCTTTCGATGTTATTTTCATCTATATACAAAAAAAAATTTAAGAATAATTAAATGAGCCTAAAATTCAACACAGAGCATCTGATATACTCTATAAGTTAAATCATTCGCATTAACAGGGTGTAACAAATTATTATAAATATTTTATTTTATTGAATTAAATATATTCTTAAGACAGATTAAACAAAAATTTTATCATTCTCAGTTTCTCCTCGATATGGACTATAACTATGCCAATTTTCAGACTCCACCGTGCCCGCATATTGCTTAAAAAGAGAACTAAAAATTTACCTTCACGTATTAATACATAGATTATTTAGTTTAAATTTTGTTTTCATTTGGGATACTCTGATATTATTAAAATTTGAAATTGATTTCCCTTTTTTGAGTGGATATTTAAACATACTAAAAATACGCTTTTATGTCAAAATTGCGTTTACTGTTAATTTATAATGGTGTTTCGTATATCTATAAAATTTTATAAAAGGATGCAAATGATCATTATTTATCGATTTTCATCAAAAAATGAAATCAGAATATCATTTGACTTAAGATATTTTCGCGATTCTAACACCTTCCAAATGTCTTCTGCCTTTTTTTGTAACTATTAAAATTAGAAGTTCAAACTTTTGAACATTTATTAGTTGAGTAAATTGTAGCTGAGGGGTGAGGTAGTGATATTAGTTGGTTATAAATAAAAGTAGCAATGAATAAAACTTTAAAAAACCTATATAAATAAGTTGTAGGCGAATGAGGCTTAGGGCCCATACTATAAGTTCCAGAAAAGTATCCTTGGTTCAAGCCCTACTGGCTAAGACCATTAACGGACACTGATATGTACATTGTAATATACTTGTTTCCAGTTGATATTATATTCCTTATATGGCATTTGCATATATCTAATGCCCTAATGCCGTTTTCTTTTCTGACAAAAAGTATCGCATTTTATTTGCATTTTTGCGAAATTTTTTATAAATTTTGAATTAAGAGCAACCTTATCTTATACATCAATCGAAAGGTCTCAAAGTGCTATGTTCATAAAATTTTAATTATTATCCTCTTTGAAGTCTTAGGGTGAAAGCATTAAAAAAGGGAAACAATGGGAAAATATTCCCACTCTGTGAACTGAAAGAAGGCAATGGATGCAATTTTTTGCGATTTATGAGGGCTCGACTTTGAGACCTTTCGATTGATGTATAAGATAAAGTTGCCCTTAATTCAGAGTATACAAAAAAATGCACTTATCGAAACAAAAGGGCAAATAAAATGCGACACTTTTTGGCAGAAAAGAAAACGGCATAAGCATTTCGATCATGATAAGGTTTTGGACTGGAGCAACCAAATACCTTTCCTAAGATAATTTTGTAAGCTGAATTCGAATCTGAACTGGTTTTACTCTATCACGTAGGGTTTTCGTGATACAAAAAAAATGTTTTTTTTTCCGTTTTATTCATAAAAAATCATTAGTTTATTTAAAAGTAACGTATTAGAGTCCAGCAACAGTCTCACAGCATGCTTTTGTCCCAAAATCCTTGATAATTTCTTTCCATTTTCATTAAATCTCGATGAGCACGTCCCCCTTGTTCGTCGCTCACCACACTTAGCTTTTGTGGGAAAAAAAATCTAAACGCGAATGAAGAAAATCACCTTATTCCTGCACCTAATTCGTGATAATTTTTCAATAATTCAGCAACAATTTGTCTGTAGTTTTCACCCTTATTATTTCCAAGAAAACTGTCCACGATGCTCTTGAAAGATTTCCAGGCTGCATATTCTTTCTCCAATAAACATTGTGAAAAATTGTCATCATTCAATATCTTCCTGATCTGAGGGCCAACAAATATGCTTTCTTTGATTTTAGCATATGAAATTTTAGGAAAAACCGCTAACAAATATTTAAATGCCACAGCATCTTTGTCCAGAGCCTTGACAAAGTTCTTCAAAAGGCCCAATTTTATGTGCAGCGGCAGAAGATGAACGTCATTTGGATCAATTAATGGTTTATTTGAAATGTTTTGTTTTCCTGGTGAATACTCAGTTTTTTTTTGGTCACTCTGTTCTGACGTAACGATGACATGTAGCGCGACTATCCCATAGACAAAGGAAACAACAATATTTTGTGAAACCTCTTTGCACACCAGTCAACAAATCAATGACCTGAAACAGATTAATTTACAGTTCTATACTATATATACAAGGAAATTTAAATCACACACTTTAAGTTCACCACAGATCTTCCATTTATGATCGTTGTATTAGAGTAGTGTCAAAATTTCAGTCATTGATTCGTAACTTTCCTTTGTATTAATGGCATGAGCAATTGGTATGGATGGTTTTTCATTCCCGTTATGCAAAAAAGAGCCTTTAAACTGTACTTAGAGCCATCAATAAATAATCTCCATTCAGTGTTGTCATATGGTTGGTTAATTTTTTAACTCTCCGTCTAGCAACACTTCTGGTACCATTAAACGCATGACAAGGTCCGTAGGGACCTATTTTTGTTGATATGACATTTTCTATGAAAAAGACATTTTAAAATTTTTGTTTTGTTATTTTATTATTGTTTATTAATTAAAGTGTTGATAAATAAATTAAAATTAATTTTTATGAATTTTATTATGAAAATTTAGTTTTACAATGAATATAACTTAAACAAGTAGACCGACTATACGACACCCTATACAATGCGTTTAGAGACCCTCTCTTTCGGTCCAACTAATTCGATATAGAAAATAAGCATAAACCAAATTTGAGTGGGATTTTTATTAATTTTTTCGACTGCAGATATGAAAAATTTCATATCGGATGCTATCTCTATATGGGGAATAGGCCCAAAAATGGACCGATCCTGACCGTGTTTGGTAAAGTCTCCTGTATTTTTCAAAAATATATACAAACAAAATTTGAGAAGAATCTGTGCAATATTTTTGTTTTTTGATAGATTTAAGTGAAGATCGGGAGGCAGCTCTATATGGGGCCTATGACTAAGAATTTTCCTATAGAGATTTTTTTGAACTATTGATTAACGGATGTAATGAACACACACAAACCCTATTTGACTGAGATCTATATGATAATTTTGAACTTATGGCAATTTATGTCGATTTCATAACGGTCATTTGTATGGGGACTAGGTCTGAACATGGACCGATTCTCACCAATTTCAACAGTGTTTATTCCATGGCCGATGGAAGCCTATATACCAAATTTCATCGAAATATATTCCTATTTGCGAATTGTAGTTTGATTACAAACTTTACATGGACACACAGACGGACGGACGGACGGACATTGCTATTTCGACTCAAAAAGTGATTCTGAGTTGATCGGTATAATTAAAGATGGGTCTAGGACGAATATTTTTGGTTGTTATAAGCAGCAGCATAAGGTCATTATACCCAAACCACATAGTGGTATAGGGTATAATGAGTAATCCCTAATGGCCATCCTTCAACAATCTACAAATATTCTGGCATGAAATAAATGATCTATCCAATTATGAATGCACCAAAAGTATCAGTTAATAGTTATAATATATTTAATTGATCTTGTTAATAAAACAATGGACGTAAGAAATAAATCTAAATGGGAAATATAAAAAAAATATATCAATTAAAATTTATTCTGCTTCTCGTCTTGGTGTTGTAGGGAAAAATGTTCAATATATTTTTGGCGGAAAAGTAAAACTGCGAACTTTGAACATGCATGGGATTCAAAATGCTAAACAGGACCCTACATAAAAAATCGTATTATCATCGTTTTTGATTGTTACGACATAATATTTCAGCAGTTAAATTCAATTACATAAGATAACGGAAACAAGTTAAAAAATTATAGTCGGTCTAGACCGACTATACGATACCCTATACCATGCGTTTAGAAACCCTATCTCTTAGGCCCAACTAACTGGACATAGAAAATAAGCAAAAACCACATTTGAGTGGGATTTTTATTATTTTTTTTGCCTGCAGATATGAAAAAGTTTATATCGGATGGGGACTAGGTCCAAAAATGGACCGATCCTGATCATGTTTGGTAAAGTCCCTTGTATTTTGCAAAAATACATACAAACAAAATCTGAGAAGAATCAGTGCAATATTTTTGTTTTTTAATAGATTTAAGTGGAGATCGGGAAGCAGCTCTATATGGGGCCAAAGGGATCATTTTTGGACTACTCATTAATGGACGTAATGAACGCATATAAAACCCAATTTAAGTAAGATCTATATTACAATTTGGATCTTATGGCAATTTATGTCAATTTCATAGGGGTAATTTGTATGGGGGCTAGGTCTGAACATGGACCGATTCTCACCAGTTTCAATAGCGTTCATCCCATGGCCGACGAAAGCTTATATACCAAATTTCATCAAAATATATTCATATTTGCGACCTGCAATTTGATTACAAGGTTTACATGGACACACAGACGGACGGACGGACATTGTTAAATCAACTCAGAAAGTGATCCTGATTCGATCGGTATAATTAAAGATCTAGGTCTAGGTCAAATATTTTTTGTTGTTACAAACAGCAGCACAAAGTCATTATACCCAAACCACATAGTGGTATAGGGTATAAAAAACTATTTTTGCGATGGTTGTTCCTCACTTTGAGTGCAGGTTAAGCACCGATGCATTAATCTTGAACGCTCTGCACAAACTGCATTGTTGCAGGAACAGCAATAGGCCCTTGTTTTGCGTTGACGACCGTACTCTGAACGGCATAGTCGACATGATGGCCTGTTTGTCCTTAGCGCAAACGACGGTGCAGCTGCTTCTGTTGGTCTTGGTACTATCTAAAATGAAACAAGTAAGAAAATTATAGTCGGTCTAGACCGACTATACGATACCCTATACCATGCGTTTAGAAACTCTATTTCTTAGGCCCAACTAACTGGACATAGAAAATAAGCAAAAACCAAATTTGAGTGGGATTTTTATTAATTTTTTTGGCTGCAGATATGAAAAAGTTCATATCGGATGATATATCTATATTAGGACTAGGTCCAAAAATGGACCGATCCTGATCATGTTTGGTAAAGTCTCTTGTATTTTGCAAAAATATATACAAACAAAATTTGAGAAGAATCAGTGCAACATTTTTGTTTTTCAATAGATTTAAGTGAAGATCGGGAAGCAGCTCTATATGGGGCCAAAGGGATCATTTTTGGACTACTCATTAATGGATGTAATGAACGCATACAAACCCAATTTGATTAAGATCTATATGAAAATTTGGATCTTATGGCAATTTATGTCGATTTCATAGGGGTAATTTGTATGGGGGCTAGGTCTGAACATGGACCGATTCTCACCAATTTCAATAGCGTTCATCCCATAACTGATAGAAGCTTACATACCAAATTTCATCAAAATATATTCATATTTGCGACCTGCAGTTTGATTACAAAGTTTACATGGACACACAGACGGACGGACGGACGGACGGACGGACGGACATTGTTAAATCAACTCAGAAAGTGATTCTGATTCGATCGGTATAATTAAAGATGGGTCAAGGTCAAATATTTTTGGTTGTTACAAACAGCAGCACAAAGTCATTATACCCAAACCACATAGTGGTATAGGGTATAAAAATATATATAATCATTCTGCTTTTGACCTTTAGAATTCTTAATTCTTACCTTGACATCAAATTCCTCCATTGCATTCCGTATCCTTGGATATGCAGTTATGCGAGTATGCACGGCACGTTCTTCAATGTTGGGTAATGCCAATTTCTTAGTAAGCATATGGAGGAATGAGCGCCATCTTTCACTTCTCTTCACTGGCTTCATCTCGTTGAATATTATGAATGCAGCTAATGCAGCGATGTCGAGCATATTGTAAAACATGGCAAGCGGCCAGCGCTTTGTTGAGCGCTTGCATGTATAGGTACCAAGCATCTGGTCCATAGTATTAACGCCGGATTTGTTGGCATTGTAATCAAGAATGGCTAAGGGCTTCTTCTTTTCAGTTTCCATGTTCACATCCCTACTGTAATGTTGTGTAGATAGCAAAATTACTGATTTATTCTTCCTGGGCACATATGAGCATAGTGCTTTATCGCCTTCGTTGAACCCAAACAATGTGCTGTTCATTGGCCGCGTACGATTTTTATGTAACTCCCGTGGCACAAATGTTTTGTTAGAGCGTACTGTTCCAACATAAGCAGTTTTCTTTCTCATCAAAATACGCGCCAAGTTCAATGTACTGAAGAAATTGTCCGCATAATTTGTGCGGCCAGAATCCAAATATTTATCCGCAAGAGCGAGTACAACGTTCTGCCCATGATTTATTTCACGCTCCTCGTCAGGCAATTTACCAGAATAAATCATTCCTTTGACAGGATAGAATTATTTTGAGTCACACAACCACCATACCTTTATACCATACTTGGCTGGCTTCGACGGAAAATATTGTGTAAAGCGGGTACGGCCTCTGTATGGGAATAACTGCTCATCAACTGTCAGTGAATCATGCGGAGTGTAAGCTGCTGCTAAGTCAGACTGCAACATTTGCCAAATATTATCAATTGCCGCAGTTTTGCTGTTGATTAGTCGGTTGATTAGAAAGTAATAAAACAAATGTTAAATTCGAAGAACTCGTTTAAAATGTGTTCAAACAATAAAACAGCTAAAAAGAAGCCAAAATAAAGTTTATGTCTTAATGATTTCTTGTAATTTCAGTACAAGGTCCCTACGGACCTTGTCATGCGTTCCCGTACTACTCACTTTTAAACCTCAATACAAACTAAACTATTGGGCTTATCACCTTGAATTTTCTTTTCAACGATTTTTGACAAAATTCTCTTGGAAAGCAGGTAAATTTTGGGGTACCTTGTCCTGGCCGAAATAGGAATAATTTCAGTTTGAAAATGAACAAGGTCATCAGGGACCTTCTCGCTTATCGAAGGGTTAAAATCAACCATCAACATCAGCACAGTATAGAATAGTGTTTTTTTTTTTTTTTTTTCAAATATGCAGCCAATTCGAAGCTCGTATCTCTATAGTTTGTTACTTTTGTCCCAACTGCAAGATAGTTCCACTGCTGCATGCGTGAAGCTAGTAATTCTGCGTCTTGCTTCGTAAAATGTAAATCCCGAATTGGATCATTCAGCTCCGCTTGAGTCACTAAATGTCATTCACTCAGCCTCATAAGAAGTACCACTGCTGGTGAAAGATGTTTCGGACTCACTTCTCGTAGCACTGGGAATGACTGGTAATGGATCATTTAATGGACGTTGAACTGGTTTGTAAACCGATGGGACATTCACGTAAGAAACATTTTTTCGATTTTTCATATTGAGCATATCTAGCAACTTTGTTAAACAGAAATCACAATCGGATTGGTGGTTGATTGACTCTCTCCAAAGCACTGGAATTGAAAAATCGAAATAGATCTTCTTGCCATTTGACCGCTTGTATGAAACAGTTCTGCAACTATTGCAACATATTGTCGGTGTCCACGGTTTGTCCAAGTTTCTGACAGCAAAACCAAAATAATGTATATATGCATATTTTAATGAATCTGATATTGCATATCCTTTTTTCCAACCAAATATTCACCACACACAAAGCAAAAATTGCTTGGTTCAGTAACACACGATCTCCCTGACATGCTTAAACACTACTATTATGAAGATTTAGAATGAATGTGTGGGCTTCTGTCTAATTAATAATTGTGAAATTGTCGCGTCAGTATTGTCTGTTTTACAGTATTGCCAGCATGCGATAAAAAAGACGTGAATTCAGCGCTCCCAAATTAGTTAAAAAACATGCTTCATTTCTGCAGTCAATTTTTTTTTTTTTATTATTTGTAGAACAGTGTTATCACTCATTCGTCTACCTATTAATTTTGGGACTCACATGATATCTAACTATTTTTAGGGTTGCAATAACGGAAAATTTTAAATTTAGGGGGGAGAACATAAAATAGCTTACATCTTGAAAACTAGGCTTGATAGAGCGGAAAGCTTGACAGAAGTATTTTCATTATCGATTTAAATAGGCGCCTCAGTCCTATTACGACTAATTAGTTTACATGTTTAGGACAAGTGCAGAAACAACATAAAAGGATTACTGTTACTGCACTCAAACAATTTCCCTAAACTATTAGGGTATTCACAGGGTGTCCTAACTGTTGTATGTGTCGTATATGCTAAAATTATACAACAAAATTATACGACAATACAATATTAGCAAGTAGGTTTTTGGGGTGTACTATGCGATCAACTGTTCTTGTTTACTATCGAATCAGCCTCTGTTGTTTATTCCAAATATTTTTGATGTGTAAACATCTATACGCGCAGGGGGGTAAATTTTTGTTTCACAATACAATCACAAAAACAGCGTAACATGTGAGCTCAAGCTGTAAGTAATACATTCATGACGTTTTCTGTTTGATTTAAAAAAAAATTACATAAAAAATCTTTAATTACTAGATGTTTACACAGCTTCCCTGTGATCGGACTCACATGATTTTTTGTACGTTTCATTTAAATATTTTGGCAAAAATGGTATGAGTAACAGAACAAGTATTCTGCTTTAATTTTTGTTTTTTTAGAATGTAGTGTATTTATATATGACAGGTTGTTCACGTATCGCACCTGTACCTCTAAAGTGAGTCAACTCAAAATTTTTCACTTTTTGCAAGAGAAAGATACGCAGTGGTCATATCTATCCACTGTAAAAATCTTACATCGGTTATTCTTCTCTTTTGCAAAAAAAAAATGCAGTTGTTACCCTCTTTGTGTAATAAGAATTGCTTCTTTAGAATCAACTAGAAACCGATATTTTGAGTTGCCCCCAAATGTAAACCCAATTAGTATCATTGATGTTGAACTGAAGAGAAGTACTTTGAGTCGCGCCTGTGTTTATGTCATAACAGTTTATTTGATTGATGTTCTATTCTTAGTAAACAATTTTAAAAAAAAAAAAGTTATTTGCCTCTACTGAAAATTTTTAAATTTTGAGTTGACTCACTGTAGAGGTACAGGTGCGATATGTACTATTTGACGTCCAGTATTTCTTTACAACATACAACTTCAGTAAACCTTATGAATTCCCTATATATTTTCTAAAAATGTTTGTTTCTATAAATTTTTATTTCTGTGTATGAGTTTGTTTGACGACATATACAAAATGTTGCTACAACAAATGTTTATAAACATTGTTGAGTGCTTGCTTTTGCTATTTCATAAAAATAACCAAAAAAAAAAAACAGACGACAAATCATTTATGTCAACTGCTTTGTTATTTAAATTTTGTCAGTGAATAGAAACGATTTGTTAGTTGTCTATACTTCTATGTCAGTTGGTTGTTTAAAATTAAATGAAAAATACGTTTAAATTCAACTAAAAACAAAGAACTCATTTCTTTTAATTTAAATTTTGAGTTAATTTTAATGGCTAGACGAAATCAAAAATAATAAGTCCGCATGATTTCTTAAGTGTATGCGTCATAGCCGGCTCTTTTACTTCAATTCCCAAAAACTGCTATTCCGCATTCTTGTAAATATTGGTTTTGATAAACCAATATATTATGTATTGCGTAATTAATGGGTTCATTCTAAGAATGATATTGCTATTTAAAGATCACTTCACGGTAGCTAAGAAAATGTTGCTTAAAAATGAACAAATTAAATTCAAATTAATTCAAAGCGGATTTAAATGTTCTCAAAAATAAATCAAATTATTAATGTTTTCCTAATTAAAAAAAAAAAGTATGAAATAAATAAAGTAATTTTGTATTGTACTAAACAAAGACATATTTCTATCAAATTTTTTATTTAGTCATGAGTTTATTTTAATTGTTCTCGATTATATTGTTTATTTTTTTTTTTATTAAATTGTTAATGTGAAACCCACCTTATTAGAGTTTCATTTCATATGTGACTTAATAATTAACAAGAAAAATAATTTTTTTAAATATTTCTGGTGGATTGTATGAACCATAATGGAGATATTAATGCATGAAACACTTGAACGTTTAATGGCAATTAAATGGAGCAAACAAAGAACACAATTGATTAATTAATTAAAAAACATTTCTAAAATCTTGCTGCCTGTCAATTGTTGATTTTTGTATGTGGTCAAGGTGTTGCTTATTTTAATGATCCCGGATTAAGACTTGACCATTGTGGCTGTAAATAGTAGTAAAACTGTCAAGTTTTATGTTTCCGCACAACACTTGTCTAGAAAAGGTAAAAATTTAAAAAAAAAATTAATTAACATTTATTTAATTCGAACGCAGATGTGAATATATTAATAGCAGTCATTATACAATATAATTATATTTTCTGTATAAAATTTTATTGAGACAGTTAAAAACTCATTTTGTAGTATATGGGGGGTTTCATGTCAAGTGCACCAACTTTTGAAACCGATGTCTTCCGATCGGGATGAAATTTGCACCAAGGTTAGTCCTATTGGATAGTAGTTTAGACGCAATTTTTCAACAAGATCGGTCAAGATCTCTCTGAGTTAGAGGGGATCAAAATTTGACATTTTGGCCTAACAGTTGTTTTTTCTCATTCATGTAACTTATTACCTATTGTTCTTAGAAAATTTTATCCCAAATAGTTTAGATAGCTATTTCTTCAATATTTCGGAAAAAAATACTTTAAAAAAAAATTTTTTTTTAGACTTTCTTTTTGCTAAATCAAAAAGTCATGGGATCTCAAGTTTAGCAATCCTGTACACATTTCTTCCACAAAATCATCCACATTTCAAATGATTGTTTTCAATGTGCATCTGTCAGTCTGAATCCAAGAATCAAATTTGACCTCCTCTATATATTCTCGATCTAAAGTGTTGATTAAATTTTCTTTGATGAATGTGGTTTTCGGGTAATTGGTACATTCACCTAAGTGGCAAGAAGTTGTTGCATTAGGACACATAGTCAATTTAAGGCAATCGCGGTAATCGTGTAAATCTTCTGCCGAATCATCTGGTAAATACTTTAAGTGGATTTCCTTCAACAACAGTTTAACATTTTCATGGTAAATGCAAACGCATACTGTGTGAGTTCCGCTGCTTCCTGCCAAAACGCAATGTTTTGGCCTCATTTGGGTAAATTTCGTGAAGCCAATTTTAACATCGTCGTGTTCAGATTGCAATGTTGCAAATAACTCTTTCAGGTTACAGAGAACCATTCTCTTCTGTTATGTTATGAAGGTATGTTACATTCCTTCGGAAAGGTTAATTTGTCCAGTTTCTCAGTATAAGTTTTATTTGTAAGGTTTTTCACACAAATAGAAAAAAATTCAAAATAGTGCATTTGTGAAAAATTGAAAAACCGTTGTCTTGAGTTACAAAACATTTATTTTGATAGATATCCCACTCCCATCCCACTCAGCTACCGAAAAGCTCTCAAAGGAAAAATCCTAAGCTTTCTTATGAAAAAAAAAAACATAATGCCCTTTTTAAAAAAAAAGGCAAAAATGCTTTGATTTAGCAAAAAAAAAAGTATTTTTTTCCGAAATATTGAGGAAATACCTATCTAAACTATTTGGGAGAAAATTTTCTAAGAACATAAGGTAATAAGTTACATGAATGAGAAATAACACCTGTTTGGCCAAAATGTCAAATTTTGATCCCCTCTAACTCAGAGAGATCTTGACCGATCTTGTTGAAAAATTGTGTCTAAACTACTATCCAATAGGACTAACCTGCAAATTTCATCCCGATCGGAAGACATCGGTTTAAAAAGTTGGTGCACTTGACATGAAACCCCCCATATATATTAGGGTGACAGCCATTTTTTTTTTCGAATTTCAAGACGTATAAACAAATTTCTATATCGAGGGAGGGATACAAATTCATATTTGAACATTGAACTCAATGCACATCCAGAAAGCATTGTCCGATTTGGCTCAAATTTTGCGCACTAAAGTTTTAGATTCAGTGTCACAATAATCCGACCAGCACACCTCAAAAGTCGACCAATGGTACAATGGAACTTTGAATAAATTGTCTTTTATTAGCTTGGGGTCATATGTGACCCCAATTCCAAAAGGGTAATGGTGTCATATTATTTTTTTCCGAAACCCTAGACTATTAAAATAAAATATAACATTCGAAGTATAAAAGTGATGAATTTTTTATACAAAGTATTTAGAAAGGGCACATTTACAGAATATTTTACAAAAATCCCATTTTTCTCGAAATCCACAAAAATAAAATCCTTGTCAAAAAAATTCTGCCACAGGGATTTCCTTTAAAATTCGCACAGTTAATATGCATTTAACAAAACCTTAAAGTGCCAGATCCATTTTTTTAATTTTGTTTAATAAAATTTTTTAAAACTTGAAAAAGGAGTTTTCAAAATTATATCAAAAAACTTTACCATTTTCGGTCTCAATGCGCAATAGGTTAACAACGTGGTAATAAAACAATACTTCATATCTGATTACTTATAAGTATAGAGACAAAAAAAAATTATGACCAATCAATTTCTCAAAGTTGATAAAAAAGCTATCAAATTTCATGACCTAGTTTTTTTTTGCACAAAAGTGGTCTTTGCTATTTCTTGGTGAATTTTTATTCGACTTTGAAGTTTTATAGCTTTTTTAAAAAAGATAATTTAATACTGATCCCGATTCGTATAACAGCTTGTCGAAAACATTTAACTATAGAACGAAATTTTTGTAAAATCTCAAAAAAATTAATATTTTCCCCATATAAACACACTTGCAATTTTCAATCGATTTCCTTTCACATTTCACATTTATTAGTTTTATATTGGAAGGTAACAAAATAAACCCCGCTTATCCCCAAAATCGCATTTTAATTTTTAACAACCACTCTAGTGCAGATATGAAAAAGCCAATATCTGATTTTATTTTGGTATGGGGACTAGGTCAACATATTAACACAACACATTCTTAATACAATATACAAAAATCAAATTAAAAAAATGTAAGCAATATTTTTTTGTTTTTAGGGGTTTTAGTGAAGACCGGGTCATCGCTTTTGACCAATTTAAATAGCACTTGTTCATGAAAATATATTCCTATTTGCTTTATTATTTCCTTTATTTTGATTACAAGGTTTTCATGAACACATAGCAGACGGACAGATGGAAAGAATGACAGACTGGCAGGCCTACGGATAAACGTACATCGATTCGATTTCGATGTTATTAAATGTGCAAATAATTTTTTTTTTAATTTTTTTAATCTGCCCGATTTTTAGTGCTTAAGAAAACTCTGAAGAAGAACTCCAATCTAGAAATTTCAAAAAATCGAATTTATTTATTTTAATTTATCAGTTATTGACTGAAAACTTGGTGTGTAGAAATTAGGAATAACCAAAAAATTTTGTGAAATAAGAATTTAATCGAGAAATAAAAAAATTAAAAAAGAAATTTAAATGAAAAATTAATTTTGTAAATTAAGAATAGGATAATTGATACTAAATTAGGGAGAACTGATTTTAAGTTAACATTGGGAAGAAAATGAAAAAATTAAAAATGAAAACTAAAAGTTTAAATTAAAAAGAATTTTTTAAAAATACCGGTTGAGTTTATGTGATATATCATGACTCACTTAGTACTAGTTAAAATAAACTTCATAGAATTAAATATAACATCCATCCATAAAAAGCCCACGTTAAACTCATTGGTTATAAACCAAATTTTCACAACATCCGGATGACATCTATTTCACTTCCTTGGATGCTATTTTTTTTATAGCTAATTAAAAACGCCAAGTATTTTTGAGGTGCCGCCATTGTACAAAAATATTATTGGGTGGCGATTTTATTACTAATTCCAAATCAATATTAATAGACAAAGCGATGTCTTGTGACCGATGTAAGTTGCACAGTTTTACCCCGATTTTGACAAAAAAAAATTATCATTTGAAAGGTATTTCTTTTTAGCTGTTACCCAGATTTACGGATTTTCATCGTCTGGAATATTTTTTGGAGTTATGATCGTTTAAACTTGCTACTAAGCCATATATAAAATTATACATTTCTATGTGTGTGTTTATTAAATTTGTTAATGCGTTGGTGTTAATGTGTTGAGTTTGTTTTCTTCATTTAAAATGAGTTGAATTATGAAGCATACCTTTATTAAATGAAAAAATAAAATTTCCTAGAATTTGCACTCGAATTTCGAGTGCTGGAATTTGCTAGTATTTCTTAATACAATAAAGATGCAAGAGTTGATTTAATTTTAATGTTTTAATGTTTAATGTATCAAAAAGAAACTCAGCTCGATCTAAGAATAATTACTATAAATTTGTATTTTTATTTTTATTTGTATTTGTATTTATTTATTAAATGCGATTTTCCATTACAACCAGACACAGTATCTTATAAATTACAGTAATGGAATCAGATAAGTTATTCATTATATCTAACATCAGTAGCTCTTAATATAAATTTAAAATATTATAAATTACAGTTGAAAAACGTTACAAAATCAAATAAAATCAATTAAGGTATTGGTATTGTAATTTTCTGAACCCTATTGCGTTGCTTGTATTTTGCATATCATTAGGAAGCTGGTCCAGAGACGAGTACTTAGAATAAAAAATTGACATTTAGAAGCATGGTCCCGGTATTTAAATTGAATTTTTCGATTCCGTCTGGAAGATCTTGCGAACTTTAATCTTTCAAAAAGATATTTTGGAGCCTTTGTTTTAATAATTTTATGTAGAAATATAATGTTCTTGAATTTAATATAGTTGTCAAAAGACATGTCTGAGACATAACACGAGTATTGGCATACATGATCAAAATTTCTTAATCCAAAATTTCTTCATGTGTAAAAGGTGCTCGAAAACTTTTGAAAGATATGGAAGAATTGCAATCGGGCGGTATTCGTTACCCGCTTTTGGTACTGGTATAGTAGTGGTTATGGAGTTAAACAAGTACATTATGAAACGGACAATCCATGGTAAAATCATTTTAATAAATCTGGTGCCCACTGCATTCGATATAATAGCATTGAAATTTTCAACTACCTCTGTTAGTGTTACACACTGAAAGTTAAGTTTGGGAATGTTTGGATTGTTACATGGAAAATCATCATAGAATTCTTTATTTAAGGCTGGTAGAGGAATATTTACAAAAGATTCATTTAGCCCATTTATGTCAACATTCATTGATTGATTAATTGTCTTATTTATTCCAATTCTGCGTATTTGTTTCCAGGTTTTTTTTTACTTCTATCCCTATTTTTAATAGTTTTCATTTTGTTGAGGACATGTTTAATAAAAATTTACCATTAAGAAATGACAGTTGTTCTCCAACAGTCGGTAAATAGAAAATTTGATCCCATAGAGTAGAGCAAAGATAAAAATCACGATAAGTAAATGTTTGGGGCCGGATTTCTATTGCAAAATCATATGATAAAAAGAGTAGATCATGCTTCGAGAATGCTGGTGCTGCGAACTGATCATATTTAAGGACTTTACTTTTATTGCTGGTACAGAAATGATCAAGCAAAGTGCTTTTTGTCGACATTCGTAGGTCTCGTTGTGTTGACAGCTGACAAGTTAAACATCGACATTATAGTGGTAAGATTTGAGTCTTCGAAAAGATTGTTATTGAAATCACCTTATATAATGACTTCGGAGTATGACATTAATGAAAGCTACAGCTTCGTGATAAGACTGTCAAAGTTTATCCGTTTATGTGGACTGTATACACATCCAAGAAGAAGTTTATCACCACGATAATTTACGTCTATAAAAACATATTCTAGCTAATGACACATTATGTGTACAATTTAATTTACATGAAATATTATAGCATGACTACTTCTGTCAGAACGAAAGACACAGTATCCCTTCAGTTCATAGATATTGTCGCTAACATTATCACAGAACCATGTCTCAGAAACAAATATAATGACAACAACCGAATTTTCAAATAAAAGATGAAACTCATCAAGTTTAATCTAACCCCCTAAAAACAACGTTTTTATTAAAACTCTTTCTTTCCTTATGCATATGAATTTTGAATCGCTCCGTGACTGTGTGTGACTTTGCGTGACTATTTTAAAATTAATCTATGGTCACAACAAGTCTATGAAGCAAGTTTCAGATTGATTGGATAAGGAGGAATGGGGTTTAAAGCACTCCGTGACTGACCGTGACTATGTGTGACTATTTTTAAGTGAATATTTGGTGACAACAAATGTGTCGACCAAGTTTCAAATTGATTTAATAAAGGGAAATGGGACTTAAATTACTCCGTGTCTATGCGTGACTGTGTGCGACTATTTTAAAATGAACATTTGGCCCCAACAAGTCTATGGACAAAGCTTCAGATCGATCGGATGAAGGGAAGTGAGGTTTTAATATATCCGTGACTGTGCATGACTATGCGTGACTGTGCGTTACTATGTCAAGTTGAGCTTTTTTCACGGCAAGTCTATCTATGCATGACTGTGCGTGACTACTCCAAAATTAATCTATAGTCACAACAAGACCATGGGCCAAGTTTCAGATCAATTGGATGAGGGAGAATGCGGTTGTCCCATGGCAGACAAACAGACAGACAGAGAGTATGAGTTAAAAGAAAGAGTTTAAAAATAAGAGTAAATTTGTTGTATTTCGAAAACCATAAGCAGAGAGAGGAGATTCCTGACAATTTTCTACATTATATTTTTATCATATCAAGATAAAATGATGTCAATTATAACGTTTCAAAATTTTGTCCTTCAATATCCTTTGAAATTTCCAAAATAAAGTGGAGGGCTTAGATGTATTGTAATAAATTCTTTCATATTTCAACCTTCCAGACTTATATGTTTAAATTAAACTTAATTTAATACTCGCCCAAAAGTTTTCCCATTACACATAAAGAATATAAAAGCTTCTAAAAATTTGTAGTGTTATGGAAGGAAATTATTGATATCTTGTTGTTGTGAAATTGTAAAATAAATATTTTCATAAAATGACAAATATCCTCCTCTTTCTCCTTGCGGTTTCCCTAACATTATAAGCGAGTTCGAATATATGTATAATAACCTAGGAAAAATTTTAACAGAAACTCTTGGGGTCATAAAAATTTATTCTTATTCTTGATGTAATTAAATGAAAATACAGAGATCTAGGGGAGTTTTAGAAATTTGATTTTGGATTTAAAGTTTTAAAGTTATCCAGCTACTCTTGCATCGTAAGATTAATGTGTAACGCTGTATGATTTATTCATGGAAATATCAACCTACGTATTAATTTCCACTAAGACAACATAAATTTGTTTAAATCCTTAATCGTGCAGACTAAACATCGTTGAGCAAAATGGTTCAAATTTTGAAACAATTTTAATGTCAGCATCGCAATTATGAAACAACTATTTTTACAGTTGCCAGATTTTATATTCAGAATATTAGGAGAAATGTATATTTAATAAATATTTGGTGAATATTATATATGTGGTTTTTTATTATCCAATGCCTTGAAATTGTGAAGAGCTTTCAAACGAATTGAGATCACAAAATGAAAACTTTAATTTGGTTTATCGGACAGTGTAATAAATAAAGAAACCGTTACAATTTTATAAATTAAAAAATAAACTATAAATAAAAGATTACTATTATAAATAGCAGCTAGCATTTATCTTAAATGATTAATTGATGAGTAAGCTATTAATGAACGTAAAGATGATTGATTTAATCCTCTTAAAGTACCAATTAAACTTGATAAAATAATTGAGTTATTAATGAATGATTTAGAAATAACATAAATATATTTCTCAACCGCTTTCAGGTTAATAACATTTTACGCAAATTGTAGGAATTGGCTCCAAGGTAAAATGAGCACAATGAACAGGTTTGAAATAATATATTTTTAATATTCAATATTTAAAGTCAGTTCAAATTTACTTCCGATCAGTAACAGTTTTTGTGAAATGCAATATATTTTCTAAAATTAGGAAAATTTTTCTTTATATTATCTATTTCCATAGAAGCAACTTTCTGTTTCTTAAGGATTTTTTATGTCTATTAATTAAAAAATTCAGGGACTTAAGTTCAAGGTTTCCTCACATCTTGGGTTAAATTTATTAGGGTGACAGTGGTTTGTTTGAAAAAAAATTAATGTGACACTGGATCTAGAACTTTAGTGCGCTAAATTTGAGCCAAAATCGGACAATGCTTTCGGACGCGCATGGAGTTCAAAGTTCAAATTTGAATTAATATGTAAAAATTATCAAAAAAAAATCATTTTTCACAAAAATTTTAATATTAATATTTGCGTTTCAATTAAATTAATTAATAAACCATAATGTAGAGTAAATTATCTTTCTAATACAACAAAATCTATTGTCGGTTGAAAAACAGCCAAGTTATATCAAGTTCCCCAGGCAATAAATGCGTCGCAGACCACTTGATTAAGAAAATCGTGCTCACATTTTTAAAGACGTTGAAATAATTTACAGCAACAATATTTTTGCATTTTCCTGATCCCAAAATGACCTTATGTAAAGTATGTTGCATCTCGTCTACTGTTATGGCGTTCTAAATTAATGTCAAAACGGCACGTATTTTTTAGCACTATTTCAAAATATCCAATTTTACTGTTTCAAAAATTTTGTTCAAGAAATTTTTGGAAATCAACGACTGGACCTTAAGGTCTTATTAACAAATTAGGTCTGATTAAAAATACCAAATATTGTAAGTATCCTGTTCTTAACTTGGCAAGGGCAGCGTTTTAATTTCAGCGGATTTGAAGAAAAATGTGATTTTTCATACTTTTTCAACTTTAGGCTACATGTTTTTGGTGTTTTCATGTATCAAATATATTTCATAAAAATATTATACTACTTGATATAGGTTCTCAATCCTGTAAACTAAGGTTAAATTGAAACACCATCAATTGTCCTCCTTTAAGGTCAAAAGTCAAATTTAAGGATATTAACATTTTTTAAAACAAAATATCGAAATAATATATATTTGTGAAAGGATTTCGATAAAACTAATTGATAATATTTTAATAATTCCAAATAATAATATTCTGGACTTATTTTCTGAAATTAACTAATGGGGTACTCAAACTGTGTCCTAGTTTTAACTTTTTTTCAGAATTATTATATTCATATAAAAAGGGCTTATATTCAAAAGTGCTATTTACATTTGACAGCAATATTAATTTTAGATTTCAAACTGTTCTCTGATATAACTGTCAAATATAATATTAATTTTGATATAATACCTGATTAGTATTATTTCTTAATAGATATTGCAGCAAATCGATCGACAAATACTTTCAGATTTTATTAATAAATTGGTTTTATACGCTTTCAACTATGCAGATAGCACTTTTTGAATATAATCCCTCGATATACAAATTAGTTTATGCTGTATTAAATATAAAAAATAAATAATCTACATATTTTCATAAAATAACGAATAAATTTGAGCAATTTTATGAATAAATTAAATTTGTTTTATTTAAAAAAAATTCTGATGCAGAAAATTTTTATAGATTTTCATATAGAGTCAATTTGACATCAAGAGTACCCCACGGGTTAATTTCAGAAAATAAGTCCAGAATACTATGTTATGGAATTATTAACATATTATCAACAAGTTTTATCGAAATCCATATACAAATATATATTGTTTCGATATTTTGTTTTAAAAATATGTAAATATAATTAAATTTGACTTTTAACCTTAAAGGGGGACAATTTATAGTGTTTCAATTTAACCTTAATTTACAGGATTGAGAACATATATCAAGTAGTATAATATTTTGATAAAGGATGTTTGAAATATGAAAATACGAAAAAGATGTAGCCTAACAGTTGAAAAAGTATGAAAAATCACATTTTTCTTCAAATTCGCTGAAATTAAAACGCTGCCCTTGCCGAATTAAGAAGAGGATAAATACAATATTTGGTATTCTTAATCATATATATTTTGTTAATAAGACCATAAAGTCCAATCGTTGATTCCGGAAAAGTTCCTGAACAAAATTTTTTAAAAAGTAAAATTGGAGATTTTGAAATAGTGCTAAAATATACGAACCCTTTTGACATTAATTTAGAACGGCATAACACTAGACGATATGCAGAATACTTTACATAGAATAGTTTTTGTATCAGGAGAATGCAAAAAAATATTGTTGCTGTAAATTATTTCAATGTCTTTAAAAATGTGAGCTCGATTATCTTAATCAAGTGGTCTGCGGCGCATTTATTGCCTGAGGAACTTGATATAACTTGGACGTTTTTCAACGGATAATAGATTTTGTTCTCTTATTAGAAAGATAATTTACTCTTCAGTATGGTTTATTAATTAATTTAATTGAAACGCAATTATTAATATCAAAATTTTTGTGAAAAACGATATTTTTTTTTTTGATAATTTTTACAAATAAATTTCAACTCAATGCGCGTCCAGAAAGCATTGTTTGATTTGGCTCAAATTTTTCGCACTAAAGTTCTAGATCCAGTGTCACAATAATCCGACCTGCGCGTCTTGAAATTCCACAAAAAAAATGGCTGTCACCCTAATGTTTATATGTTGATGTGTAATCAGGTTGTCTGATATTTTTACATATCACCTCTTGTTATACCGATCGACCCAGAAACACTCTCTGAGTCGATTTAGCTATGTCCGTCATGGTTTATATGTGTGTCCATGTAAACCATGTAATAAAAATACAGGTCGTAATATAAAGTTGGTATTTACAATATTAATAGGCAAGCCGATTTCTTATGACCGATATAAAAATTTTAGTTAGAAACCGATTTTGACCAAACACACCTCATTCGAAAAGTATTTCTTTTTGGCTGTCCACCATATTTACTGATTTGTATCGCCTGAAACATTTTTTTGAAGTAATGTTCATTAAAAGTTGCTACTAACACATACACATACCGTATGTGTTTATTATACATATCAAAATCCCTGTGTTGAAGTGTGAGTAGGCTAAAATTGATTATTATACCTTTAAGCTCTTATAAAATTATTTATTAAATGAAAAATAAAATTTCCTAGAATTTGCACTCGAATTTCGAGGGCTGTGGGCAACAAATTGATAACAATGTCACTCAAATTTGGTTTATACTAATTTTCTGTATCCTAATAGTTGAGCCTAAACTTTTCTCTAAAATCGTATCGTATAACCGATTAGACGGACTATATTTTGTAACTTGGTTTGGTTTCTATATAAGTTATAATATCTACTGTGAAATGCTAAAAGATCGTAACAAGCCAAAAACGTTCTTTTATGTTTTTTTACTTTTTTTATCTTTTTTAAATAAATAATATTAATATTAAATAATTTTATAACGGAAAAAAATAAATAAATTATGTTATCTAATTCCGCATTGTCTCAAAGTCAGCTTCACTTCTGCATTAAGTTATCACACCATATATCTGCCCACATCTGTGCTTTTATTTGTTTGTAAACTTTTTAGCTCTATTTTATTCTTTTCATATATGGATGTTTGAAATAAATTGTTAAGTAATTGTCAAATAGTAGCATTATTTATGGTCAAATACTTATATTCACTTAAGACTACATTCATTACTCGTATAAAAATCATTTTTAAAAGTTGTTTTCATAAATGTACGAGTATCTATCTCAAGTCTTATGAATGTGAACTTTCAAAAGCAAGTGTTATAAATTAATTTGTTCCAGTATCTATTAGCCATTTAAAGTTCCATTTCATTTTAGAACAAAAAAACAAAACTTGTTGTCAGCACTCACACTTGTTGTGTTTTAATTTATAGCATCATAATATTTTTTCAATAGCGTTTCCATTAAATTCTTATCGTAAATTTTATATTTTAGTCATTTCGTGTGGATTTTGTTACAGTTTTAACATATTTTATATCCGGTATCAAGACAATTCATTGTAATGTTTTGTCAAGTTCAACATGGTGTGCAATTAAAATGTGCATGTTTAATATTTGATATGTAATACATGCAACTTTTTATAGCCTATTAGGGCATTATGAATTTTTGCTGATATTTGCAACTATCAGAAAACACTCTACCTGTTGATATCTCTTTATATAAATCGATTTTTCCCGTAAATTTTTCAAATCAACTTGCGACCTGTAAGCAAATTTAAAATTATTGGAAAGATATGCGATACATATGCTTTAAATAGCGATCGCTATTGATATTGATAATAATTGTCGTATGTGCACTCCTAGCCTCATATAAGTTGAAAATAAATCACTACAAATTGTGCGCCGCTTTAGAAGAATGGGAACTATTTTTTATTTATAAGGTGAATAATAATATAAAGTTATAAAGAAAACCTGGTTTGGGTACTCGTAAGATTCGAAAGCCACAACAACGCAATTGAAAATAAAAAAATAATTATAGTCGGTCTAAACCGATTATGCAATACTCTTTGCTTTGAGTTTAGAGCAATGGTCGTAGGTCCAATTAATTGGATATAGAAAATTAACATAACTCAAATTTGAGCGGCATTGTTATAAATTTGTTGCCTGCCAATATAAAAATGCTATTTTCATATGGGGACAAGGTCGAAAAATGGGCACATCATGGTCACAATTGGTAAAGTTCCTTACATTTTGCAAAATCATATACAAACTAAATTTGAGAATAATCTGTGCATTATTTTTGGAATTTGTTATATTTAAGTAAATATCAGGGAGCAAAATACAAATACGCCTGAAGTGTTAATTTTTGAACTACTATTTAATCGGTGTTAAGAACAAATAGAAACCAAATTTTTCCCAGATTTATATATAATTTGGATCTTATGGCCATTTGAGTCGATCCCTAAAGGGTCACTTGTATGGCGACTAGGTCCATTTGTATGACCTTGGTTTGATTCATCGGTCGACACTTGAGGTTTTCCGTTGAGTCAACAAAGATAGGTGACTAAACTTCTTTATTTGCATACCGACATGTACCTGCACATTAGGGTGGCCCTTAATAAAAAAATTTTCAAACTCTCGGTCAGACCCTAGATATATGCGAATAGCAAAAAAACTAAGAAATACAAAGTTTTGGGTCAATCAACAAAAATTTCAAGTGTGTTTGTATGGCAAAAATGTGACTTTTTTCAGATTTTATAAAAATTTAATCTAAATAACAAATGCCCCAGACCACTTTTGTGCGAAAAATTTCTAGGTCATGAAATGTGATGAACATTTTTGCAACTTTAGCAAATTGATTAAAGCCACAAGTTTTTTGATGTATAAACGTCTATGTGCTCAGGGGGGTAAAATCCAATTTCACAATACAATCACAAAAACAGCGTAAGGGAAAATCGGTGTAAGGTATATGTAAGTGTATTGGTATATTTAGTAAGCGCAGACCGCCGAGTTCGCTGTCTGTTTAGCAAAATCTCAAATATTTTTCGTTCATTTTAAATATTCAAGTGTATATTTGTCTTTGACCGCTAGGTGTGCTGTGAGTTTAACATGTTCACAAACTTACAGAGTTGTTTTTTTTTTTAATATTCAAGTATATATTTGCTATTGACAGAACTAGTTAGTTTAAGAACATTTAAATTTTTATTAACAAACCAAAAGCTTAACTTAACGCTCAAAGTGGTAAAAATCTATTTCACAATACAATCAGAAAAACAGAGTAAGACCAAAGCGGTGTGAGGTGTGAGTGTATTGGTGCAACAATTATGATATTCTCCTCATTTCTGACTTGTGTTTCACTCTATTATTTGCACTTAAAACATGCCAAAACTTCTTAATTTCGTATTTTGTTTATAATTTTATTAAAAGCGCTTAAATTTCTTGAAGAAAACAGATAAATAAACCTTTCTCGTAAACTTTTCCTCTTTCCACGTATTTTTTACTTTTCTATTTGCCTACTTCCATGGATTTAGTGTCGTCTTCATTTTACTTTACATTTAACACAAACAGAGTTGAAATTCCATTATCTGTTGTGAATAGCTGTCTGATATATTAAAAGGCTAAGTACTAGGATAACTTTGAAGAAGTCAAAAATAAACTTAGGTGTTTTTGTAATTACTACATCTTTTCCAATTGTATTTCAGAAAACATCAATTGAATTTCAGAAAGTATCAATTGTGTTTGAGAAAACATCAATGGACTTTCAGAAAATATCAATTGTATTTCAGAAAGTATCAATTGTATTTCAGGAAACATCAATTGATTTTCAGAAACTATAAATTGAGTTTTAGAAAACATCAATTGTATTTCAGAAAGCATCAATTGTGTTTCAGAAAACATCAATTGATTTTCAGAAAATATCAATTGTATTTCAGAAATCATCAATTGATTTTCAGAAAGTATCAATTGAGTTTCAGCAAACATCAATTGATTTTCAGAATTATTCAATTGTATTTCAGAAATCATCAATTGATTTTCAAAAAGCATCATTTGTATTTCCGAAAATAACATTTGAATTTCAGAAAATATCAACTGAGTTTCAGAAATTATCAAATGTATTTCAGAAAATATCAAATGTATTTCTGAAATTATCAAATATATTTTAGCAATTATCAAATGTATTTCAGAAAATATCAATATCAACTATATTTCAGAAAACATCAAATGTATATCAGAAAATATCAAATGGATTTCAGAAACCTTTAAATGTATTTCAGAAAACATTAAATGTATTTCAGCAATTATCTAATGTATTTCAGAAAACATCAAATGTATTCAAATGCATTTCAGAAAATATCAAATATATTTCAGAAAACATCAAATGTATTTCAGAAATTATTAAATTTACTTTAGAAAATATGAATTCAATTACAGAAAATATCAATTTAGTATCTGAAAAATAGTCAGAACGCCATATAAAAACATATTTTTTTAAGTATTACACTGGGTTTGTAATATTTCTTAAAAACTACACATCGTCACCTAGAGGCCATAACTAATATTTTTTTTCCGGAGAAAAAAAACATCATAAAACAAAAACTACTTTAAACTTAATACCCAAATTTTAGAATCAGGCTGACAAATTAAGATGGATTTTTATTTATGAAAACAAATTTATGGTAAAATAGTAGTTTTTAAGTAAAAGGCCGTAACTATAATACAAAAAGTCAATTTTGAACTTTTGAACTGATGACTTCAAAATCGGTCAAAATTCTGTCCTGGTGTTTGTATTGTAGCTGATTAACAAATGTCCTCATCTTCTTTTGATTAAAAGGCCGCCCTTGATAGTTTATTTTCCAGTGCATAATAAATAATTCCAAATATTGCTAAGCATTTTCTGCGACTCCAAATCACTAATAGAAAAGATAATAACTTGTCGGTATTGTAGGGTAAACTACTTTTTAATTCTGAATTTAAATATATATTTTCTGAAATTCAATTGATATTTTCTGAAATATATTTGATAATTTCTGAAATACATTTGATGTTTTCTGAAATATATTTGATACTTTCTAAAATTCAATTGATGTTTTCTGAAATTTAGTTAAGTATTTCTGAAAGTCAATTGATGTTTTCTGAAATACAATTGATACTTTCTGAAATTCAATTGATGTTGTCTGTTTACACATCTCTCCTGTGATCGTACTCACATTGACTTTTTTTTTGGTCTTTATACCTATAAATACTCAGATATGAATTTTTGTTTTATTGCCACGTTGTGAACCTATTGGGAAATGAAACCAAAGATGGAACATTTTTTGATAAAATTTTGACAACTCCTTTTATAAGTTTTAAAAAATATTCTTAAACAAAATTTCAAAAAATGAATCTGGCACTTTAAAGTTTTGTTAAATGAATGTTAGATTTTAACTGTGTGAATTTTTAAGTAAATTCCTCTGGCAACATTTTTTTTACAAAGAATTTTTTTTGCGGATTTCGAGAAAAATTAGTTTTTTGTGATATATTCAGTACTCTTTTTAAATACTTTGTATCAAAAATTTATCATTTCTCTACTTTAAAATATAAAATTATATCTTACTAGCCTAGGGTTTCTGAAAAAAAAGTATGACCCCTTTAACCCTTTTGGACTTGGGGTCGCATATGACCCCAAGCTAATGAAAGACAATTTATTCAAAAAAATTAAATATTTTGTAAGTGCTGTTGAATTTTTAGATGTGATGCTTAAAATGTAATTACCCAATGTGCAAGTCTTCCATGACAAAAATTTGGAATATATCGAACAGTGTTAACCCATGCCGAGGTCAAGCTATGAATTTTGGCATATTTAAATAAGAATTAATTGTTTTAGTAAACTATATGAAAGCCTTACTATGTGTTGGGAAACGAAATTGTGCTAAGAACATGCACAAACCAAATTTTTCCCAGATCTATATGATAATTTGGATCTTGTGGCAATTTAAGTCGATCCCTTAAGGGTATGGTGAGTAGGTCTGTTTGTGTGAACTTGGTTTGATTCTTCGGTCGACAATTGAGGAATTACGTTAAGTCAACAAAGAAAGGTGACCAAATTTCTTTATTTGCATACCGACCTGTACCTACACATCTGTACTCTGGGTCTCTCAACTAGTTCGGCAACTTCTTCATGGGAATATAATTTCTTTACAAAATTTATTACTTCTCTCTCTCTTCTCTGTTAATTTCCTTTAGATTACGTCCCTTCTTCTAAACTGTAAACATTTTAAGTATTTTTACAAAAGTCTAATAAGTAGTCCTGGAGGCGCCGCCGAATTAGGCTAAGTTCGTCTAATACTTGCTGGCCATATTAACCATCTCAATCAATCTTAATTTTTTTATACAAACATAAGTAAATGGTTAGAAAACAAGAGAAAATTTATTTAATTTAAAGCTCTGAAATTTTAAATAATGCTAACAAAAAAAAAAAAATAAAATCTTGTGTTTTTTCTGAACTGTTTAATAGGGTAAGTCACTTTTTTTTGCGAAGAATGCTCTCACGGTATGAGGTAGGGCATGGAAAACTATGAAGAGCTGCATGTTTAGTTTTTGGAAATGGTGAAAAAACCTTCCCCGTAAAATGCATTTACTTTTGCTCTAAACTGATTTTTTCATTTTAAATTTTTTGTGATTTCTAGCAAAAGTAAATGCATTTTACGGGAAGATTTTTTTTACCGTTTCAAAAAATAAACATGCAGTTCTTCATGATTTTCCATGCCATACATCATATTGTGAGAGCAATTCGATATTCGACAAAACTCAAAAAGTGACTAACCCTAGTGTTTAAGCAACCAAAAATTCTTAATATCTGTTTTGTAATTATAGAAGTATTTAAGCGATTTCTTTTCTCATTTACTCATTACCAGAAATATAAATTTAGTTGTTTCAATTAAAAAACCGTCATTGTCGTTATAAAAAAATCAATAAATAAAAAATTATAATAAACACAATTAACTATAAATTTAAATGGTTTTATGATATTGAGCTTAAGACACGGATGGCACAGCTGAATTTAACTTTCTTATTGCTTTTGCTTCATATAGGTCAAGTTTCGATACAATTAGCCACCAAGAGCTATAATTCAGTAATATATATGGGGGGTTTCATGTCAAGTGCACCAACTTTTAAAACCGATGTCTTCCGATCGGGATGAAATTTGCACCAAGGTTAGTCCTATTGGATAGTAGTTTAGACACAATTTTTCAACAAGATCGTTCAGGATCTCTCTGAGTTAGAGGGGATCAAAATTTGATATTTTGGCCAAACAGGTGTTTCTTCTCCCAAAGAGTTTAGATAGCTATTTCTACAATAATTCGGAAAAAAATACTTTAAAAAAAAAAATTTGTAGACTTTTTTTTTGCTAAATTAAAGCATTTTTGCCTTTTTCAAAAAGGGATTTTTTTTTTTCATAAGAAAGTTTAGGATTTTTCCTTTAAGAGCTTTTTGGTCGCTTAGTGGGATGGGAGTGGGATATCCATCAAAATAAATGTTTTGTAACTCAAGACAACGGTTTTTCAATTTTTCACAAATGCACTAATTTAAATTTTTCCTATTTGCGTGAAAAACCTTACAAATAAAACTTATACTGAGAAACTAGACAAATTAACCTTTTCGAAGGTATGTAACATACCTGACTAAAATTTCATACCCTCGATACTGTAATACCCAGAATATGTTAACTTCACGAAAAAAATCACTGTTTTTCTATAGAAATGTTGAAAAATTATTATTTTTAAATTATTTGTAATAATAATTAAATTAATGTATAATAATAATATTAAAAATAAAAAGATAAATAATTTAATAAAATTTAATCTTTTTTACTTAATTTATTGTAGCTGATGAAGTATTTAAGTTTTGTAAATTTTTAAATACCCAGTCTTTCATCCAGCTTTTTTGTCGCCTTTATTTACTGCGTTTTTTTGTCAATCCTTTCTTGGCGTTACTAGGTTCTGCTGTTGATTTCGCTGATGGTTTATTTGTTGGCTTTGGAAAGAAATCGCATTGAATAGAGGCAGAAAACTTTTTCAGCATGAGTCTTCCATCGACAAGCGGTATAAAAGCTTGGTATGGGGCGGTGCCATCGATTGTTACCGCAGCATCGAATCTGCTCTTCAGTGTTTTCAATGTTTCCTGATGATCCTCTTTGCTACTATAAACTATTTTAGTTTCTTTACAATAACTCTTTGGCCCACGGAATAAAGCAGTCGCATCTAAGGTGCGATCTTGATGAGAGCACTGGAGGCTATACTTCGCTGCATTTCTTTTAAGGTTTGCTCTAATACCATCACATGCTCCTTTACCATGAGCAGTAGAATGAAAATGCCACTCAGCTGGCATTCCAAAATCTTTTTCATGAGCCATAAGATTTGCGAAGCTACTTTTGTTTTTAAAATGTTGACGAGCTCCATTCGAAACGTAGTATATCTTCTTTACTGTAAATTTAGATTTTAGATAGGTATTATCTTCTGATACTCATAAACGGCAACGATATCATGTTTTAAATCGTCGGATATGATTGCCATACTTTTGTGTTCCAGTTTTTCATCTTTCATGTAGTAAATACCTACTGTGAATATAGTTGCTTGGTCGTTATTGAAGTGGAATGCTTGTATGGCATCATGAAGAACATATTTATTGTTTTCTGCGAAATCATATGAAAAAACGAATTCACCAGACTTCAAATGTATCTCCAAATCCTTGAAGAATGACCATTGCTCTTCGGCTAAAAAGTCATGGTTTCTCAAGTTTAGCAATCCTGTACACATTTCTTCCACAAAATCATCCACATTTAAAATGATTGTTTTCAATGTGCATCTGTCAGTCTGAATCCAAGAATCAAATTTGACCTCCTCTATATATTTTCGATCTAAAGAGTTGATTAAATTTTCTTTGATGAATGTGGTTTTCGGGCAATTGCTACATTCACCTAAGTGGCAAGAAGTTGTTGCATTAGGACACATAGTCAATTTAAGGCAATCGCGGTAATCGTGTAAATCTTCTGCCGAATCATCTGTTAAATACTTTAAGTTGATGTCCTTCAACATCAGTTTAACATTTTCATGGTAAATGCAAATGCATACTGTGTGAGTTCCGCTGCTTTCTGCCAAAACGCAATGTTTTGGCCTCATTTGGGTTAATTTCGTGAAGCCAATTCTAACATCCTCGTGTTCAGATTGAAATGTTGCAAATAACTCTTTCAGGTTTCAGATAACCATTCTCTTCTGTTATGTTATGAAGGTATGTTACATACCTTCGGAAATGTTAATTTGTCTAGTTTCTCAGTATAAGTTTTATTTGTAAGGTTTTAGACACAAATCGGAAAAAATTCAAAATAGTGCATTTGTGAAAAATTTAAAAACCGTTGTCTTGAGTTACAAAACATTTATTTTGACAGATATCCCACTCCCATCCCACTAAGCGACCAAAAAGCTCTTAAAGGAAAAATCCTAAGCTTTGTTATAAAAAAAAAAAAAAAAAAAAAAAATGCCCTTTTTGAAAAAAAGGCAAAAAATGCTTTGATTTTGCAAAAAAAAAAAAGTCAACAAAAATTTTTTATTTTTTTTAAGTATTTTTTTCCGAAATATTGAAGAAATAGCTATCTAAACTATTTGGGAGAAAATTTTCTAAGAACAATAGGTAATAAGTTACATGGATGAGAAAAAAAAACACCTGTTTGGCCAAAATATCAAATTTTGACCCCCTCTAACTCAGAGAGATCCTGACCGATCTTGTTGAAAAATTGTGTCTAAACTACTATCCAATAGGACTAACCTTGGTGCAAATTTCATCCCAATCGGAAGACATCGGTTTCAAAAGTTGGTGCACTTGACATGAATGCCCCATATATAGAAACAATTCCCGTTCCGAAATTGTTTACTTATCAGCTCAAAACAAAGTGTCAATAAATTAATACACTTGTCGACAGATAATACAATGGTATAGTGTATCAAAGTGGACTTAATACAAAATTAAGGTCTCTTTACGCAAAAACCTTTGATTTCACCTACCACACTATTGCCTTTTCAGAAATTGTTGTGATAATATTGTTTCTAAACTACTGCCTAATATTACATCACTTCATTTCAAAACTGATTTCACAAATAACTCTATCGTTCTTTCCGAATACAACATTACTAATAAATTGGTATATGATAACTTAGGCAACATAAAATTAGCAAAGTCAACTTTTTTTTGGTAAATAATGGATAAGTGCGGAGTTAATATAAGTACGACTCATTGAAAAATAATCAATTTGAGCCATATTTCTGTGGTTTTCTAGAATAATCGCGTATGTATTTACAATTAATGTTATTTATGACATTTGCACGTTAACACGAATATGTTTCACAAAATTAATGGAATAACAAACTATTCCAATTGCAATTTTATAAAATTCAACAGCAAGTGCCATCTATGTATCACTTTTAGCAAACTTCAGGGGCTCTGGTTTTACAAAAAAGGGTTGTTAAATTAGCTAAAACAATTTATTGATTGAGTTTCAAATTGTTCAGGCTCAAGATCAAATGTTTTTACTTTAAATAAAGCAATCGTATACAATCATATTTGTTTCAAAGTTGTTCTATTTTTAGTTTGTTATATTGGAAAGAGGCTTAAATAGTATAACTTTTGCTTGAATTCTCATTTGGTTGTTTTCAGCAAATATATATGAATTTAACTTTTTACCAAACAAACTATCTACTGCTTTTGGTTACTGATGAGGGTTGGTGACTCTTCCCGAAACAGCTGTATAACCTGTCATGCAGAATATACATAGATCAATTTTTGAAACAAATGTGCTAATGTTTTTGCTTTATTTAAAGTAGAAACATTTGATCTTGTGCCTGAATAATTTCAAACTCAATCATTAAATTGATAAAGATCGAAAATGAAATTTTTTATTTTTATAAAAAATAATAAAATTAAAACAATTTATATCATAATCTTTTCACCAAAAAATCATGTGAGTCCGATCACAGGGAAGATGTGTAATTAAGATGATCAAGGAAAGATGTAGTAATTAAAGATTTTTTTGTAATTTTTTAAAATCAAACAGAAAGCGTCATCTATGTGTCACTTATAGCAAAAACTGTTTAAGCCAATTCAACAACCATTTGCTGTAAAACGTTAAAAATATCCCAATATAAAGGTATATAAGTGATACATAATTAACGCTTTTAAAAAAGTGGCATAAAAAAACAATGTTATATCATAATATTTTCACCAATTGCAATCATAAGTCACACAGCGTTATGTGTCAGCACTGACCTATTACGTGTTACACCGTTTTTGTGATTGTACTGTGAAACAGAAATTTACTACCCTGCGCGTATAGATGTTTACACATCAATAAACTCATACCTCACACCGTTTTTGTGTTACTTCTTACTTCTTACGCTGTTTTTGTGATTGTATTGTGAAATGCATTTTTACCCCCCTGAGCATATAGATATTTACATATCAAAAACTCTCAAATACATTCACACAACTCCCTATCATCCTTCCTCAAATTCATAAACAGAAACCTTCAACAGTTTTAAAGCCTTCAATCAGATGACGTGCAAATGAAAATTTCGAAGACTGTTCTATTTTTGAAAGACAATTTTGTTTGGCTGCTTGCGCAACTTATTCCTTTTCATATACACACAAAATTTAAATTTTTCCCGGAAATACAATAAAAAAAATATCATAAGTTTCACCAACAATAATGTGGGTCCTTAAAGAATTAACGTCTGACGTTATATAGATCAAGTTTCGCAATTAATTGCTTTTGCAAACAAAAATCAAAATCATGATCAAATATCAAAAACTTAAACTATCCTGAAATGGTTTTGTTACGATAATAAATCTGAAAACATTCCCACTCAAAAAGTTTGTTTTTTGCCCAAAATCTGACTTCATAATTGAACTAGGTAGTGTTAAAGGTCACAAAGTTTTACCACAATCCGAGGTGTTTACGTAAACTTGACTTATTTAAATTATTAGTAGTTGGACTTTTAATTTAAAAGAAATTTGATTATATTTTAGATAATGTTAAATTGCATTCATTTATTTTGAAGTTTCTGTCATTTCAAAAACTAATTATACGAACGAATAATTACGTTGTCATTCTTGCAAAACGACATTCATTCTTGCAAAACACAAATGAGTGTTTGTTCGTTATTTTGGCGAAACGCATGATTAATAATTTTAATAAAATGATAATAAAACGAAATGCTTTGAAACGTTTCATATGAAAAATATTTCAAGGTTTCGAATTTTTCTTAAAAATCTAAATCACGTCGTTTTATGGAATAAGCCTCTTAATATAATTTTTTATATTTTAAATTAATAAATATTTCTTTATTTATTAGTTTACATGTTTTCTTTGCCCACCGTTTATAACTACTGAACGAAATAGTGAGGAATATGCCAAATAGCAGATGTTTGTTTTTGCATTCCAAGATATTTTAAATTACTTCTAAAACTGTCAATAGAATGTGTTATAATAAGTAAAAATGGTGCAGCCACAGAACGGCATCAGCTTAAGATAGCAGTAATTTATAAGCCAATTTCAAGGGAACTGAAAAATAACATGAGAACTTTTCACATCATAAAAATTAATCGTATTAATTATGTTCATTTTTAAAAAATCACGCATGTGCAAAAAATAGCTACAAAAGGAAATACATTCCATAAACGACAACTTAATTCGAAAATTTATGAAACGATTTTTTTTAAAACGAATTTTTATATATTATTAAATCAATATAAGAACAGGTTTTAAATAACGTTATTTAAGGTTAATTGAGTATATATACTAACCTCTTTAGTATGATTTGAAAAGACAGATATTAAAGTTTTGAAATCTACTAAAATCATAAATGCAAAACATTTTAATGTATAGCCAAAAAAAAATCAAAAACAAAAACAAAAAACTTATTCATAACTTCAGTGATTCATGGGAAAAACTGGAAACTTGTTTCATGTAAATCGTTTCGTCACAATACAAGACGCGAAACAATGGTTCCCACAATAACAAGGAAGTTCCCAATGACAAAAAGCTTGCGCCACATTTACTCATCATAAGTTTCATTAAACGTAACTGAGCAAACGAAAAAAAACCAAAAAAAAAAAAAAAAAACAATCATAAAATTAAAGTTCAATGCACTAACAACAACTACGTACTGTATTTAAAGAATCTACAAAATAAAGCACGAAAAAACCAATACTATACTTGAATACACCCAACACAAACTGGTAATATAAAATTTAAATACAAACATAAATTCAAACACAAATTTTACGTGTCGACAAACATGACTGCGAGTATGTTATGTTGTCTTTTAAAATACATAAATATTTACCTTGACGTTACATGTCATAGAAACTTCCAAGTGCATCATCACAACTTTCGTTTGATGGTTGCAACACCGTTTGCATTTAATTGATTACCTATTAGTTATTTTACAATTAGGACAGTTATGCCCAATGTTTGATTATATATCAGTATTCCAATAAATAAAATTATTAATTTAACACTGTTCAAGAGCCAATAATGAGCAGAGACGGGACAAGTGTTCTGAGTATAAAAATTTAAATAAACACAAGTTTGAAAATTAGAGGCGGTCTGGAGTTATATGCACCTACATATCGTTATGTATATGTTTATATATTTATACTAATAATGAATACCCTTAATATAATTTGTATACTACCATAACCTTTTAAACATATGTAATTATATTTGTTGCTAAGTGCTTGCTTGCTTTGAATATTTATAAAAAGTTAAAAATAATAACGGCATTTGAATTGTTACATATATTTTATTGTTGCTAAGTATTATGATTGGGAATGTAGAATCTTGTTTTTATAGCTTTCGTTTTAAACCTACATGTATATACATACACTCGTACACATGTATGTATACCGCTATCGACATGATCGAACATGCACAAGCTTGCTTTAGTAAATTATTTTGTTACTAAGTGAAAGACAATTGGGCATGAAGAATGAGAAAGCTAGTAATATGTATGTAAATCTATATACACATATTTACATAATATTTTTTTTTGCTTTCTTACGTACAGTGCGTAAGAAAGGATAAGAAAATACTTGACCAATCATGATCTTACACGATTTTTTCAAACATAAATAATTATAATTGATTTACGTATATCAACGAGAATCGATCACCAATTTACAAGTTCTAAACTAGATTTCAAGCCAAGTGCAACAAATAAAAATTAAATAAATAAATAAAGGACATTGAAAGTTCAACAAATAAATAAGGATATTTAAAGTTAAATTTAAAAAAAGGACATTTAAAGTTTAATAAATAAATAAGAACAATTAAAGTTTATTAAATAAATAAGGACAATTAAAGTTAAATAAATAATAAATTGTTTTATTTAGAAAGGAAAAAAGAACATAACTCTGGACCGAACTAATTGGGTATAGAAAATAAACATAAGCCAAATTTGAGTGGCATTGTTATTATTATTTTTTTTTTTTTTTGTTGCAGATATGAAAAAAGATTATATCGGATGCGATATTCACATGGGGACTAGGTCGAAAAATGGACCTCTCCTGAAGTCCAATAACGTCTGCAGATGAAATTTGAGAAAAATTTGTTCAATATTTTTGCTTTATGCTGCGACTAAGAATTGTTATACAGGGATTATCTTTGGCCTACTAATTAATGGGTTTAATAAACACATACAAACGGAATTTGCAGATATGATAATTTGGATCTTATGGCATTTTAAGCCGATCACATAATGGTCATTTATATGGTATTAGCGTGCAACGATTTTCACCAATTTCAATTGCGTTCATCCTATGGACGCTAAAAGGTTATATACCAAATTTGGTTGTAATGCATTTATATTTCCGACCTATTGATTTGATTAGAAAGTTTACCTGGACACACAGACGGACGGACGAATGGACCTCACTAAATCGACTCAGAAAGCAGTCGGCATTAAATGAAAGTAAAGACTCAATGTGTTTAGTTTCAAATTAGCCTTGTCTAAATTTATTTTTGTCATATATTAGTAAAAGTTAAAAATTTCTATCCTAGTTAGCTTCTAGTAAGTAAATTTAAAGATACAGAGATAGATTTAATACAAAACTGCAATAACAACAGGTAAGAAATTATATATGTATGCTAACAGTTTTGTAAAGAATAAGAATCATCATAATTAGTTACTTATTGTTCAGCTCGAGATCATGTATAGTTTATTTAATACTAGAAAAGATAATACTTTATGCAATGTAAGAGAAATATGGAAAAAATTTAAGACAGCGCTAGATGGAGCAGCTACTTTCGAACAAAGCGACTTGTTCATCTTCTGCATCCTTGTGCCTATTACTTCAGCTCATGTTTAATCAACTATTTAACTAATTACTATTACAACACAAGATCGATAATACATAAAAAACTAACATAAGAATCATCTTTACATTGTGAAACAGATATATATTTGCGGCCACCTTAACAATTTTAAACATTAAGATATACATTTTAACAAATTTTTCTGTCATATTTTTACAAAAAGAAAAAAAAATTTTATCAGAAATATATATCAAAACATTTAATGGAAAATTGGTGTTATGTACATGATGTACATTTGGGATATAACTATTTTGCAAATATCAAAATTTGGCTGGCAAGGCTGAACAGTCCATGGAAATATCTATAATATTAATAGGCAAGGCGATTTCATGTGACCGACGTAAGTTTCACAGTCTGACCCCGATTTTGACAAAAAATTTATCATTTGGAAGGTATTACTTTTTAGCTATACCCCAGATTTACAGCTTTTCATCATCTGGAATATTTTTTTGGAGTTATGATCGTTTAAAGTTGCTACTAACATATACATAAAATTATACAATGCTATGTGTGTGTGTTCATTAAATTTGTTAATGTGTTTGTGTTGATGTGTTGAGTTTGTTTTCTTCATTTAAAATGAGTTGAGTTGTGAAGCATACCTTTAGGGTTTTTATTAAATGAAAAAATAAAATTTCCTAGAATTTGCACTTGAATTTCGAGTGCTGGAATCTGCGAGTATGAATAATTGTGTTTTTAGTTTTTCACGATCATTAAAAAGGGTTCCACATCAAATGCGCTGAAATTTAGAATTAAGATTTCTTCGATGCACTATTTAAAATAATTTTTTGGAAAGAGTAAAGATCAATGTATGCTAAAATATCTGAAGAAATTTTGAATTTGTGGATAAAACTTAAAATAAAACAATTAGTGTGGGAGGTATTACAAAAAAGTTAAAAAGTCCAAATGATAGCAATTTTAATGAAATATTTTATGTATACAGTGAAAGAGAATCTCCTTCTGAACTAGAATCCATACAAAATATAAATTCTTATGATTCTGATTTAGCATTAATATATGACGATGATACGATGATCTAACGTGAGCACCAAGAAAGCAGCTGAGATTTACAAACAATTGGCTGGGTCTGGAATAACGATTTCGACATCGACAGAAGCGGACATATACTCAAAAACTACTGAGAGTAAAATTTCTTACCACCAGCGTAATATGTTAGTTGCCAGCACCACATCCCGGATTTGGTATCAAGATACATATGTCATGGATGAGATTTTAGGTGGAAAAAGATCATCTCCTAACATTCATTATGTTTAGCTGTTTAGCTACAAAATAACGGCATTCATCTCAAAAATACCGTTAATCATAACGATGTAGTTATTTAATGCTTCCATTCATAAACTTTAAATAATTACATTCCACGAATAATGCCCGATAGAAGTCCAGAGCATTATTTGGCATCCTGGCATTTACTCTTCCTCCAAATTATCAGGAAAAGTTTTTCCCTTTCTGTAAATTCATATGTGGTTCATGGTACAAATAACATTTCATGATTTAAAAAAACTATCCTACACAATTTAAGAAGCTTCAATTAATATGTGCAGTGGAAATAGTGCAAGATTTGTTTCAGCTAATCAAATTAACGCGAACACTAAACTTAAAATGTATTTCTTGTAACAACTAGTTTGTACTTTTCTTTTATTAATAATGGAAGGTTTTAGAAATCGCAATCAGTTCGGAAAGTTTTTGTTTCAAACTGACTTAAGATAGTGCTTTTTATTATCAGTACAATATTCCGCATAGTGCCTGGGAAATTTTTACTCAAAAAAAAAAAATTATATCCCTAATGTACATGAAATTTAAACAAATTGAGTGTTCGTTCATTTTCAATTTTGTTGTTATTTCTAGGCTTTATAAGTTTTAAATATATCTTTTTGTGAAAATGTGCCTTTAATTTAAAGCCATTTTCTTAATTAAAAAATATATGTAAATCAATTGGGAAAATTCGATTCGAAAGCTATCCGTTACATAACACAGTACAACACATGATTTTGGGACCCAATTATAACAATTGCACCTGAAAGTAGCCCCAAAAATAAGAACTGCATCATTCTTTTTGTCAAATTGGCTGCCATTATAATTTAATGGCCATACGAATTTTTTTGCTGAAGGTTGATTTTTGTTACTTTTTATACCCTATAACACTATGTGGTTTGGGTATAATGACTTTGTGTTGCTGTTTGTAACAACTCAAAAAATATTTGACCTAGACCCATCTTTAATTATACCGATCGAATCAGAATCACACTCTGAGTTGATTTAACAATGTCCGTCCGTCCGTCCGCCTGTGTGTCCATGTAAACCTTGTAATCAAACTGCAGGTCGCAAATATGAATATATTTTGACAAAATTTGGGATGAACGCTCTTGAAATTGGTGAGAATCGGTCCATGTTCAGACCTAGCCCCCATAAAAATTACCCCTATGAAATCGACATAAATTGCCATAAGATCCAAATTGTCATTACATGCATCCATTACATGCATCCATGAGTAGTCCAAAAATGATACCTTTGACCCCATATAGAGCTGCTTCCCGATCACCTAAATCTATCAAAAAACAAAAATATTGCACTGATTCTTCTCAAATTTTGTTTGTATATATTTTTGCAAAATACAAGAGACTTCACCAAACATGATCAGGATCGGTCCATTTTTGGACCTAGTCCCCATATGGATATAGCATCCGATATGAACTTTTTCATATCTGCAACCAAAAAAATTAAAAAAAATCCCACACAAATTTGGTTTTTGCTTATTTTCTATGTCCAGTTAGTTGGGCCTAAGAGATAGGGTTTCTAAACGCATGGTATAGGGTATCGTATAGTCGGTCTAGACCGACTATAATTTGCCTACTTGTTGTATATTTTAACACTTTTGTGTCTGAAACATCCAGTGCCTCAAAAATCGCAAAAATGCCCATTTTCCCCCCATTTTTTCCCCATTTTCGCATTTTAACTTGATTACAAATTCACGAATATGCTGTTTTTTTTTATAAACTTTATTTTGCAATGCATCTAATTTTTTGTCTTTGAATCGCTTTTCTATTGGCATGGTCACCTGGTGGAACCTCTCTCCTTGTTCGTCCGATTCCTGAGGTAATTGTGCCAAAAATGTGAAATGTAATTTTAACGTCATGGATGCATTGATATTTTCAAAATAATACATCAACTTGTCCACTCGTGTCTGCATGTACACAGTTCTTTCCTAAAACTCCTTCGAAATTAGATGCATTGCTTGCGGAGGTTTGTTGGTGGAGTTCTAACATTATGTAGTTTGAAGACGAAAGCACCGAAGATGAAGATGACTCTGAAGAAAACATGCCCTTGAATTTTATGCCTAATTCGGATGATGATGCAGACTCAGTCCACGAATATGAACAACATACGAAGAAAATAAGATAAACAGAACCAAAAGCGTCAACTTCAACGAAGACGGATATTGACAATAATTTAAAATGTTCTAAATTTTGTTTCCAATCATAGATAACAAAAAAAAAATCTCATATTTTCTGTATAAGAATAGCTGTAATATGAATTGGAATTTTTATTTTCATGCAAAAAAAACTTTATAAAGAAAAAACAGCATATTTGTGGAAAATGGGCGGAAAAATTGAGGGACAATGGGCATTTTTGCGATTTTTAAGGCACGGGATACACTTTTTTTAGGTAGGTTTGTTCCATTTTTTTCTCCTATTCAATATCTACAACTTTGTTTCAGACACAAAAGAGATATTTCTTATGGTTACCGTGTTAAAATATACAAAAAGTGATAAAAATCCACCTTAATTAAAAAATTCGTAAGGCCATTAAATTATAATGGCAGCCAACTTGACAGAACTAATGATGCAGAAGTTCTTATTTTTCGGGCTACTTTCAGTTGCAATTCTCAGAGTTGTGTCCCAAATCAATGAGCTGAAAAATGTTCTACTGTTTAATTGAATGTGTCACTACAACAATATGAAGTTAGGGAATATAATATGCATCTACCGGTTAAAATTCGAGAGTTACCAGACCTACTGAATTTTTTTGTCAAGTCTAAGTTCTAAGTCTTAGTCTGTTCTGATTTCGTATTTTCCGACTTGGCGTCCCAGAAGCTCCCATAGATCTTCAAACAGATTCGTATCCTGCGATTGTGGCGGTGATCTGAAGTGTTTTTAACATTGTATAGTAACCACTCATTCATAATAAATGCTATATGAAAGAAATATGATTCTTTTAGTCCCATTTTCCTGGCGCTATCACCCATATTGTTTTTCAAGATATCCAAGTATATACACTGATCCATTGTAGTATCGGCAAATACTAAACTAACCATCACAAACCCGCCACCGTCCTTTACTGTTCCTAACATGTCGACAGAATCAAGTTCTGTATTTGTGTTTCTCTAAACTTTTTCACGTCCATCCAAAATAACTGTGTTTTAGAAAGTTTTAATATAGTTTGTTTATTTAAGTATGGATTTTTTCTAATCCAGCACTATATAGTAAACGACGGATGGTCTATGGTTGCAGGTGCACTAACATTTCAGTCTGCATTTTTGAGCACTTATTTTTGGATTTTTCTTGATTTTTATTATGATTATAAGATTTTCTTAGTACGTAAACTTGCGCTTACCCTGCGATTTGACCTTTCAATGACTTTTTGAATTGTTGCAGGGCTCTTGTCCACAATTTTCCTAGTAGAGTGATTATCACATCGTTCATGTCCTTTGAAAACTCCTTTGCTTGTGGCGCCATCATTCACTTTGTTGATTTTTTTTATTTGTTTGAATAAAATAATTTATTTTAAAAACTTGTTTTGACAATTGAATAAAAATAAAATAAAAAAAAATTCACATCTTTTGAACACAACTCTAACCGATACTTTTAATATACAGCAATAATATTGAATCAGAATTTGTTTGCTGCCAACTGTTTATTAAAGGCCGGTTTTACCGATTGTTTTAATACTTATTTGAAGTACATATATTTATCAACAACAAACCACGTAGTGGTATAGGGTATAATGAATGGTTTATATTTATATTTCTTAGTATCAGTTGAACAAAAAGCATTAGATTGTATACTTCACGACTTTTAAAATACAATTTTAAAATATAGATTTTGCACAAAACTGAAATTAATCATAGATGGTAAAATTTAAATACGGTGAAAGCTTTCTTCAAGTTTTCTCATTATATATTCTTTTTTTTAATATCTTCATTATTCAATAATAAGTTATAAGGAATGTATTTTCAAATATATCTTATCTGAAAAACTCCCCTATAACTAAAAAAAAATGCCGAAAACTTTAATTATTTAAAAAAAAAAATTTTTAAATAAAAATTTTATGAAGAATATTAAGAAATAAAATATTAAGAGAAAACATTTTTTTAAGTTAAAAACATTAAATCTATAATTTTTTTTGTGAAAATGGATGGTTTGATGAAAAAAAATTTTTTTTTTTTATTTAAAAAAAATCCTGGTACAGGAAAACTAACCACGGATTCAGACTCAACGATACCCCATACACAAATCCGTTTTCTGCTCGTTTCCAAAAGTTTTAATTTGTTGAACAGTGCAATTAATGAATATTTGGTGTAAACAATTTAAGGCGTTTAGAAGAATGTAAAACACCGACGTGTGTAAATAATTTTCTCCAACTTTGTAATATAAAATTAAATTTAATGAAACGATCAATTATATTTGTATTTATTTAAACAAAACCATAAATGGCAATTAATGTCTACCCTCTAAATAGCACTGCTTTGTATAGAAAAAGTTTCCTCCCCCTTCAATCGACCAGCTGGTTTGTACAGTTTTTTTGACCTGTACCCATAAATCAATTCTATAATCACATCATCAATAATTTTTATTGTGTTGATGTTGATGACGCTGCATTTGCAATATTGCAGCGGTTCCTACTGCTTTCAAGCATTGCAATTGATCATTGTTTACTTAAATCTTAGATAAATAAACGAGAAGCGTGCTAAAACTATAATTAATATATACATATCTATATATATAATATGTTTGTGGTTAGTTCGTTTATAATAAGTATACAGCTGGAATTTCATTGTAATTATCACTTTAGATGAATATAAACACCTTCTATTAAATATTTAATTATATCATTTTAAGGTGGTACACTTTGAATTAAATAAATTTCAATTTATGTTATAAACAAACTGCTTTTAGTAGGCTTCAGCTGTTATCAGTGGACAAACAACATTGTAATTTCACTGATCTCTATTTCAGCCAATTGCGGCAACTATCGAAAAACTTATAATTATTCATATTTATACAACATGAAAAAAAACATAAGTTATGAACAGCTTCCCAAGCTCCCAACTAGAATCTGAACATAAAATTAAATAGGATCAGATTGATTAAGCTCTTCTAGATTTAGTTTAAGGATTTATAATGAGTTATAGAACCAATTATGGGGAACCCCCTTGAGTTTGTAGCATATTTGGTGGCAAATATTTGGATAACATCGAAAAATATATGACTAAAGTACATCGTCTTGCATGGTAGAAAATTTTTCTCTTCAACCACTTCTGGAAATAGAAATATTAGCTGAGGTGTTAATTTATAGAGCCAACAACTTACAGCTCTATTATCACTCCTGACTAGAATGGTGTTTCACCAAAAAAAATTATATTTTTTATGTTTGCAATGCTTAAAAAGGAATATAAATTCTTCAGGCCTAAAAGATTTTAGATAATTTATCGGGCACTTGAGGCTTGAACTTGGGAAATGCCTAATTTCAAATATTAAGGTCATAAGTTGAAAATTTTTCACCGCGAAAATTTTTATTATTAGACTGATACTCTTCAGAAACTGGATTTGTGCAAATATAGAACAAGATAACAAAATTAAAAACAGTTTATGTTTCATAACTTCATTTTTTTCATAATACAGATTTCAACGATCCCGCATCGACCTCTAAAAACTTCTCCAAAATCGTTCGGGCCATGAGAATTCATAAAAAACGTTTCAAAACAACCGGTTTTTTAAAACACCATACTGAACAGGTTTATGCGATGCCGCAGAGCTTGTTAGTGGCATATTAATAATTAATTAATAGGCAAGGCGACTTTTTGTGACATCTTCTAAATGCTTAGTTACCAACCGACTTTAACAAAAAATACACCATTTGAAAGGTATTGCTTTGTAAATGTTCACCATAGTTACAGATATGCACTACCTTGTACATTTTTTTGGAGTAATAATCATTTAAAGTTGCTACTAACACATACATAAAATACATATTTAAGCCTCAAATAAAAAACTAAACAATACTGTTTATGAATTGGATAAAACCGATTAGCATACCTTTAGGTTCTTATAAAGTTTTATCGTTCAGTATAGTTTGTTGAGTGTAATATAAGAATATTATATTTCACTGTAAACAAGAAAATTTTGAGATTTTATAATATTCCTACGATTCTTTGAGTCCCTTCTAGCCCAATAGAGCAGTTTCCGGAAAATAGTAATATTTTGAGTTGTTACAGTACTGCACTCGCAGAACGATATCTTCTGCGTGTTCAACAAATATTTATAATGAAATTTAATGATATTTTATTTAAAAATTCATAATTTAAAAAATTTTATATTGAAAGAAAAAATTTAAATGAAAATATTAAATTTCCAAGAATTTGCACTCGAATTGCGGGTGCCGGGCTCTGCTAGTATGATTTAAAATAATTGGGCCTTCAATACAACATTTGAAAGTATAAATATTTCAACGTAACTATTTTGTACTAATTCGGACGTAGAAGACATGTCCAGGAATATTCAAAATTGCTCTAACAACCGATCTTGAAATGTGTTCTTTTAAAATGTCTAAAATATATATATATATATATATATACCTTCTATTAGCAAAGTTTTATGAAAATAGTAAAGGAGTGAAGTGTAATTTTCAGAAAACATTAAAAATATCGAAATCAAGATTTTTTCCCCACTAAACCGTTCGATATAATACAAAAAAAACCTTCAAAAATCTTCCTTAATATTAACTACAAACTACAGCTAAAAAAAAGTCGGTGGAAAGTTAAAAATTTACTTTTTAAATCAAATATCATCTAAACCATAATTTTTAAACATTTTTTATGTAAATTAAGTAAATCATAATTTCTACTGTGAAAGGAAAAAAATATATATTTCAAAAACATGAAACGTTCGAATTATGAAAATTGTCAGATATGAAAAAGTTCATATCGGATACTATATTTAAATGGGGACTATGTCGAAAAATGGACCGATCCTGACCATATTTGGTAAAGTCACTTATACTTTGAAAAAATATATACAAACCAAATTTGAGAAAAATCTGTGCAATATTTTTGTCATTTGATAGATTTAAGTGAAGATCGGGAAGCAGTTCTATATGGGGCCTTTGACTAAGAATTTTCCTGTAGGGAGCATTTTTGACCTACTGATTAATGGATGTAATAAACACATACAAACCCAATTTGACTGAGATCTATATGATAATTTGGAACTTATGGCAATTTATGTCGATTTCATAGGGGTCATTTGTATGAGGGCTAGGTCTGAACATGGACCGATTCTCACCAGTTTCAATAGCGTTCATCCCATGGATGGAAGCTTATATACCAAATTTCATCAAAATATATACAAATTTGCGACCTGTAGTTTGATTACAAGCTTTACATGGACACACAGACGGACGGACGGACGGACGGAAATTGCTATTTCGACTCAAAAAGTGATTCTGAGTCGATCGGTAAGTCACTTATACTTTGAAAAAATATATACAAACCAAATTTGAAAGGAATCCGTGCAATATTTTTGTTTTTTGATAGATTTAAGTGAAGATCGGGAAGCAGCTCTATATGGGGCCTATGACTAAGAGTTCTCCAATAGGGATCATTTTTGGACTACTGATTAATGGATGTAATATATACATAAAAACCCAATTTGACTAAGATTTGTATGATCTGGTCTGGTCTGGTCTCTGGTCTCCAAAAAATACATATAGTCTTGATCATTTATTATACCCTATACCACTATGTGGTTTGGGTATAATGACTTTGTGCTGCTGTTTGTAACAACCATAAATATTTGACCTAGACCCATCTTTAATTATACCGATCGAATCAGAATCACTTTCTGAGTTGATTTAACAATGTCCGTCCGTCCGTCCATCCGTCCGTCCGTCCGTCTGTGTGTCCATGTAAACCTTGTAATCAAACTGCAGGTCGCAAATATGAATATATTTTCATGAAATTTGGTATATAAGCTTTGATCGGCCATGGGATGAACGCTATTGAAATCGGTGACAATCGGTCCATGTTCAGACCTAGCCCCCATACAAATTACCCATATGAAATCGACATAAATTGCCATAAGATCCAAATTGTGATATAGATCTTACTCAAATTGGGTTTATATACGTTCATTACATCCATTAATGGGTAGTCCAAAAATGATCCCTTTGACCCCATATAGAGCTCCTTCCCGAACTTCACTTAAATCTATTAAAAAACAAAAATATTGCTCTGATTCTTCTCAAATTTTGTTTGTATATATTTTTGCAAAATACAAGAGACTTTACCAAACATGATCAGGATCGGTCCATTTTTGGACCTAGTTCCTATGTAGATATAGCATCCGATATGAACTTTTTCATATCTGCAGCCAAAAAAAATTAATAAAAATCCCACTCAAATTTGGTTTTTGCTTATTTTCTATGTCCAGTTAGTTGGGCCTAAAAGATAGGGTTTCTAAACGCGTGGTATATGGTATCGTTTAGTCGGTCTGGGCCGACTATAAATTTCTTACTTGTTATTCATGATAACATGCTCAATACTTCAGTTGAGATGCTCATATTTAGTTAAAATGATTAACTATCATTTTGAGCAGGTCGCTGTTCAAAATCGTCAAAATCGGTGCAATAGCTTCCAAGATTTCAATGAAAATGTAGAAAAAAATAATTTGTCTCTATTGATCTTGTTATTGTTGTTATCCAAATTATTTAATATTAATGTCACAACTGTAATTGTTGTGGTTCTTATGGTTGTAACATTTGCTTATTGCGTGTGTATTAGGGCGGGTCGATTTGTAGCGAGCTAAAAAAAATCGCTCAAGTGACAAGGAAAATCGTATTCTAGGGATAAAAATATGAAACTTTGCCCAAGGAACCATACCTCTAAAATCCTGACTTTTGAGCTGTCTGTCTGTCTGTCTATCTGCCATGGGGCAACCCCATTTCCCCTCAGGCAATTAATCTGAAACTTGGCCCATAGTCTTGTTGTGACTACAGATTAATTTTGGGGTAGTCACGCATTGTAACGCATAGTCACGGAGTGATTTCAAAATTATTTACCCTCATCCGATCGTTTTTTTTGAATAACATAACAAGGCATATGATCATTATTTATTAGCAGAGTAGATGATTCGTATACATATGAGTGTTAATTTTAATATTAAATCAAACATAGTCAACCCAATTCTAAACAAAAATGGTGATTTTTTGCAATGTTTGTATGGGGAACCCCCAGGGGGTCCAGGGAGTGTGCCACTGGCATGGCTGGGTCGGCTCTCCAAAGTTAGTGGGGTCGATCTTACATTTGGACTCGATTGGGGCACACTAACTTAAAAAATAAACACTTTAGATTTAAGCACTTTCTTTAAGAACTCCAAATTTTGAAAATATCCCTATTGCAAGTTTTTTCATTTAAAATTTTTGGTACACAATTTATAAAAAAGCTATAAGTTAGAAACTGGTCAGAAAAGACAAACAATTAATTTTAAATTTAAATGTTAAGGTTAATTATTGGCAACTGCATCAAATTTCAAATATATCTTAGTATATCGACTTGTAACTTTTCAATTAAATTAAAATTTTAAAAAATTTTAAAAATAATTTTTACTGAACTCATATGTAATAATGAAATTTTGGTAGCTCAAAAATATTTATAATAATCCACACATAAACGTCTCCCCTGAATGGCATTACTAAGATTAGGCTAATAAACATTGACCCACATAATGACATAAGTATATTTTGTGTCAACTTTGTATATTGTTCCAATAACTCATCTATCCAAATATAAAACATATGAAATACCCATTCAAATATGAAATATTTTATTAAAAATTTTTGAAATTTCATGTAATAATCCTTACCAAATATAATTTGCCATAGACGAATTTTTTTTTTTTTTAACATAAAATGATAAATGCAACTTAGCTTACGAAATAGTTGGAGGTGTGAAAAATTTGTATGATTTTCAAAAAGATAAAAATAAACACAAAAATAATAATAAAATATAATTTCATGGTAAACCCACCTTTGCGAATTTGCCAATTATGTATTCAAATATACGATTGAAGTGGCCATTAACTTTCACTACCCATCGAGAGTATGATTTGTCATTTGTCTATAAGAAAAGAAAAAAATAAATAAATAAATAAAAAAAAAACAAACAGCTTAGCGAGTTTATTAACTTGAATGGAATTAACACCTAATTTTATTAATGCATTCGACTGTGTGAATTGGCTTATTTATTATTTCATTTCATTATGTTGACTTTTTATATTTATTGATTTTAAACCACTTATTATATCAATCGACTGTACATATATTTGTGAGAAATAACAAAACAAACGAAAAAAAACAACAATCAATTTTAAACGAAAGCCAAAAAAAAATCTACAAATATATTTAAATGAAAATATCATACAGATCTCATGGAATTTAGATTTTATTCCTTTAAAGTACAAAAAAGTATCACATAATAGAATGAAGTGATGCATTTCACAAAAATAAGAAAAAAAAAAATAGGTAGTTACATTTTTTGTAAACAATATTTATAAATTTATTTAATTTAATAAAAACCCGTTCCTAAAATGTAAATACTGTTCCTAATTTTATAATATTTTTCTAGGATTTTCCTTTTTCAAAATAAAGTTTCTTAGTAGTTAAATTAAAAATACTTTCTGTTAAGCCAGATAGCCTAGATTTTGACAAGTAATTTTTAAGGCATGACCTTTTTACTATTCAATTAAAGTTTAAAATAATTAATGTATTATTTTCTACAGAGATAAAAATAAAAAAAATTTAACTTTCAATCCTTATCATTTTAATGATTGCGTTGTCATTTAATCAAGATCCAACATTTTTTCTACAAATAAAGTAAAAACATTGCCATATTTTTTTCTTTAAATTGTCGGAATTCTACATGCCACGTAATACAGATGCTTCAGGCCGAGTCTACAATCTGCATCAGTAACCAAAAGTAGTAAACTTAAATTCATATGATAACAAGTAAGAAAATTATAGTCGGTCTAGACCGACTATACGATACCCTATACCATGCGTTTAGAAACCCTATCTCTTAGGCCCAACTAACTGGACATAGAAAATAAGCAAAAACCAAATTTGAGTGAGATTTTTATTAATTTTTTTGGCTGCAGATATGAAAAAGTTCATATCGGATGCTATATCTATATAGGGACTAAGTCCACAAATGGACCGATCCTGATCATGTTTGATAAAGTCTCTTGCATTTTACAAAAATATATACAAACAAAATTTGAGAAGAATCGGTGCAATATTTTTGTTTTTTAATAGATTTAAGTGAAGATCGGGAAGCAGCTCTATATGGGGTCAAAGGGATAATTTTTAGAATACTCATTAATGGATGTAATGAACGCATACAAACCCAATTTGAGTAAGATCTATATGACAATTTGGATCTTATGGCAATTTATGTCGATTTCATATGGGTAATTTGTATAGGGGCTAGGTCTGAACATGGACCGATTCTCACCAATTTCAATAGCGTTCATCCCATGGCCGATAAAAGCTTATATACCAAATTTCATCAAAATATGTTCATATTTGCGACCTGCAGTTTGATTACAAACTTTACATGGACACACAGACGGACGGACGGACGGACATTGTTAAATCAACTCAGAAAGTGATTTTGATTCGATCGGTATAATTAAAGATGGGTCTAGGTCAAATATTTTTGGTTGTTACAAACAGCAGCACAAAGTCATTATACCCAAACCACATAGTGGTATAGGGTATAAAAAGTAAAATTCATATACCTTTGCTCAAACTAAACTAATGAGAATCAAAGCAAAGGAGTATAACCCTCATTAGTTTGGTTTGAGCAAAGGTATATGAATTTAACTTAAACATTTTTCAATATAACAAACTAAAATATAATAACAACTTGTATATATTTAGTCCTGAGAAAAACAATTTGTTTAAAAATGCGAATTTAAAAACTCTTCGAAGGAACGGATATTTCCAACTGAAGTGTTGAGATAACTTAAAATAGATTAACTTCTTTGCATTAATGACATAAAATACCGATCCAATTCATTTATATATATATTCTAGATATTTCTAACAAACGAAGTCGACTGACTATCTGTCCGACCGTCTGCAAGCTGGGTCGAATGTTTTTGTTGCAAATTATTAACAAATTTATAAGCAAGTTCAATATAGAAATTGGTCTAGAATCTTACTTTTTTTTAAGAAAATGTATTTGTTTACGATTTCTGAAATTAAATATTGCGAAAGTGAGGTTTTCACAATGTCATTATACAATTCTTACTTCAGTTAGCAACAGTTATGAATTTTAACTAGCTTTGAATTTACAATTTATTCGATGGTTATTTTTCTGAACAAAATAGTGTTGAACTCCATTAACGAGAAAACACATGGTAAATAATTATCAACGTAAAATAAAACAGGAACTATTACTAAAACTATCATATTGCTATAGTATCATACTTTTCTTTTTTTAATTACGTACCCAAAAACATGCTTAAAAAAGTCGTATTTGATAAAAAAAAACATGTCCTTTCTTCAAAAAGTAAATTTTGCTATAAAACATCTTTTTTTCTTGACAAATTACTTCTTAAAAAATACTTTTTCTCAAAATGAACAGTTCCATAAATAAAAAGTATTTTTTCCTAAGAAATTTCGATTTATTAAAAAAGTACCTTTTCTTTTAAAAAAATAAATTTTATTAAAAATTTACTTTTCCTTTAAAAAAATACTTTCTTACAAAAGTACATTTTTTGAAAAGTTTTTATAACAAAGTATGATCTAAAAAACACCATTTCTTAAGAAGTGCGTTTTCTTAAAAAGTAAATTTTCTTAAAAAAGTACTTGTTTTTAAAAAGAAAATAAATTAGCTTTTCTAAAAATTTACTTTTTCTTTAAAAAGGCATTTGCTTTATTTTTTTAAATAGTACCTATTAAAAAAATAAATTTTCTTAAGGAATTATACTCTGTTAAAAAAGCATCCCTTCTTAAAAAAAAAGAACGTTTTCTTAAAAAAGTTATTTTTTTTAAAACATAAATTTTCATCGAAATGCACCGTTTTTAAACTCTTTCTTTTAATTCATACTCTCTGTCTGTCTGCCTGTCTGTCGTGGGGCAACCCCATTCCCCCTTATCCAATTGATCCGAAACTTGTCCCATAGTCTTGTTGTGACTACAGATTAATTTCGATGTAGTCACGCACAGTCACGGAGTTATCTAAATGACATTTCCCCTTATCCGATCGATCTGAAACTTGGTCGATAGACTGGCTGTGAAAGAAGATTAACTTTGACATAGTCACGCAGAGTCACGCACAGTCATGGAGAGATTAAAACCTCACTTCTCCTCATCCGATAGATCTGAAACTTTGTCCATAGACATGTTGTGACCAAAGATAAATTTTAAATAGTCAAGCAAAGTCACGCACAGTCACGGAGAGATTCAAAACTCATATGTATAAGTTAAGAAAGAGTTTTAATAAAAACATTGTTTTTATGGGTTAGATTATTTTAAAGTACTTTATCACAATAAAGTACCCTTTTTATAAAAAGTACCATTTCATAAAAAAATAAATTTCGTTAGAAAAGTATATTTTCAATCAAAAGTATATATATATTCCTAATTTAGTACCTTTCTTAAAAAAGTACCATTCATTTTAAAAGTTCCTTTTCTTCATAAAGTGCGTTTTCTAAACAAAGTACAATTTTTTAAAAAAGTACGTTTCCTAAACAGTACTTATTTAAAAAAAAATTTTTTTTTCAAAATCGCCTTTCCTAAAAAAACACATTTTCATTAAAAAGACTTTTCTTGAAAAAAAAAAAGTACCTTATTCTTAAAAAATATCTTGTTTAAAAATGTTATAAAGTGGTACTCTGTGGTTTTAGCCTATACCCCTCTGTGGTTAGGATATAATGATACCAAAAATGCCTGAATAAAACCCACGCTTCATTGTACCGATTGACTCACAATCATTTTCTGAGTCGACTCAGCGATGGCCGTCAATCTGTCGCCTACCTATGGCCTGTATGTCACTATACCTAATAATCAGTAGTCCAAAAATTTACTCTGTATGGCCACTTTTAGTGATAGTCTCCATATAAACCTGCTTTTCGATATTCGCTTAAATCTATCAAAAAACAGAAATTTGGCACAGATTTTTCTGAAGTTTTGTTCCTGCATGGTTTTGAAAAAAAAGTGGCTTAGTTTATGCCTATTTTCTTTATGCAGTTAGATGAACCTGCGACCCATTCTCTAAACTCATAGTATAGTCGGTCTAAATAAAAAAAAACAAAAAAATTTATTTGAAATAAAGAACATTTAACTAACTAACTAGTCGGTCTAAATCTATAATAATTTACTATGTTTGCTTAAGAAAGTACCTGGTTCTAAAAAAGTACCATATCTTAACCCTTCATCGTCACCCTTCATCAAAACGACGACGCGAGATCTTTTTTCGAGTTTATTCATATTTTTGTCGTTTGTTTTGATCGCAATTTTAAATTGAAACAATAATAAAATGATTTGAATTTCTTTTAATATTAATTAAAAATTACCTAAACATAAAAACTAAATCAAGTTTTGTCAACACTTTTGCTCATGATATTTTTTATAGCAACTCAAAATAGATCGTAGTCAAAATGACGAAGGATGATGTTGTAGTGTACAAAAAAAAGGATGACTTTCTAGGGTTAAAAAGTAAATTTTATGTAAAAGGTATCTCTTCTAAAAAAGTGACTTTTCTTAAAAAAATATAAATTCTTAGAAAATTACCTCTTCTTAAAAAGTACGTTTGTTTTAAAAAGCACTTTTCCTTAAAAAGTACCTACAAAAAAAAAAAATCATGTGAGTCCGATCACAGAGGAGATGTGTAAACATCTAAAAACTAAAGATTTTTTTGACATTTTTTTAAATCAAACAGAAAGCGTCATCTATGTATCACTTATAGCAATCAACTGCAAGGGCTCTGCTAATATAAAAATATTTATTATTATTTATTATTTCAACCGGTTAATTTTTAATTCTTTATATTTCATATTTCATATTTTATTTTACATTTTTCATTTGTTATTTTTAATTTTTTATTTTTCATTTTCTATTTTTAATTTTTTATTTTTCTTTTTTCATTTTTAAATTTTCGTTTTTTATTTTTCATATTTAATTTTTTATTTTCCACTTTTCGTTTTTAGTTTTTCATTTTTCGTTTTTCATTTTTTATTTTTCATTTTTTATTTTACATTTTTCAATTTTTATTTTTCTTTTTTCATTTTTTATTTTTCATTTTTCATCTCACATTTTTCATTTTTAATTTTTTATTTTTCATGTTTCATTTTTCATTATTTATTTGTCATTTTAAATTTTTCGTTTTTCATTTTTCATTTTTCATATTTAATTTTTTATTTTTCATTTTTATTTTTCATTTCTCAAATTTCATTTCCCATTTTACATTTTTTATTTTTCATTTTTTATTTTTCACTTTTCATTTTGCGTTTTTCGTTTTTCATTTTTTATTTTTCATTTTTATTTTCATTTTGTATTATTCATTTCGCATTTTTCATTTTTCATTTTTCATTTTGCATTTTTGTTTCTCATTTTCAAACAGGTTATTACATGACATAATTTTTTCACCAATAAAATCGTAAGTCACCCCGATTTTGCCTTACGCGTTACATGTTACGCTGTTTTTGTGATTGTGTTGTGAAATAGATGTTTACACATCAAAAATATCTTTCGCTAATAAATTACATTTTCTTGGAAAAATATTGCTTGTGATATTGAATTTAAGACACATTTAGAGGGTATCAAAAGTTCTAGAATTATGTACAAGATCTTTGATGTGTAAACATCTATGCGCTCAGGGGGATAAAAATCTATTTCACAATAAAATCACAAAAACAAGTAAGACAAAAACTGTGTGAGGTATGAGTGTATTGGTGTAAAGATTATTGCAACTAATTCAATAACCCTCTAATATAACCACGTTAAAAATTTTACAATATAAACGAATTCAACAGACAAAAAATATAACACAACCACAAATATTGCAATATAGATGTATTACAGCTAATTAAACTAGGCTAAATGTATAACATCACATCTCCCCTGTGATCGGACTCAATAAGTTGTTTTAATGGAAAAGCTATATACCAAATTTGAAATATATTTATATATACACAATTATCCAACAAGATAATAAATATTCCTTTTTTCATGTATTTTTAGGTGCTTTAAGCGCAAAACTAATACAAATGCAGATACAACTACACATATGTGAACAATGACGAGTATTATATGTTATTTTTCTAGATATAATGGAATTCCTTTTATTTATGTGGTGAGAATAACTTGCTTTCAATTATTGGCCATTATTTTAAGCCATGTTTTAATTAATAATTTTACATTTTTTTTTGCAGATATTAGCTTTACTTATTTGCTCAGCATTTGCCACACCATCCTGTGGTCTTTATGGAGCACCACCATGTCATTTTTTACCGGCACCACCTGGTCAAACACCATCATGTGCTCGGCCAGGTAAAACCTACTGTGAGCATATCGACAACTATCCAGCGTAAGTTTACTTATACTGCCATCATATTTGAATGGCTTAAATTTTTATACAATCAATGTGAAATACGAAGGTGGTTGAACCATTAAAATCAAATCACAAATGTTTAAAAACAAATGAAATAACACAATGAAACCAACCAGTCGTCATCAAGTATAAAAACAATAAATTTAACTGTTGACTAAAAATGTCTAAATGGTCGCCCACATGGAGGCAATAAAAATATTTTTACAAAGCGTTATTTGTAAAACCCAGCTAATACAGTTTCATATTTCATCTAATATAGCTGTTAGCTAGAGTCAACCGGATTAGATTTATTCGATTAATCGATCAATTAAAAAAAAAAACTTTTGATCGAACAACTGAGAATTGGTGGTTTTCGACTAACAATAATTTGATCAATTTATGTCGACTAATCAGCTAAATAGAATAATTTCTAAATACGTTATAATTTATACTAGGAAATTCCAGCGCTCGAAATTTGAGTGCAATTTCTAGGTGGCTTTATTTTTCAACTTAGCCAATTCGCAAACCAACACTTTTATGCAAACACATTAACAAATTTAATAAAACACACATAGCATATGTATAATTTTATGTCTGTGTTAGTAGCAACTTTAAATGCAATTTACTCAAAATAAATGAAAAAATTTAAAAATTTGTAAATCTGCAAAACGGCTAAAAAGAACTACCTTTCAAATAATATATGCCTGGTCTAAATCGGGATAAAACGGCAGAACAAAACGTCGGTCAAAATAAATCGACTAGCCTATTAATATTATAGATAGAATCAAAAAGATAAACACAGATATAATACTGATCAGCCTTGTTAAACTCCTCTTACTCCTATGGCTTATAATCAAAAAAAAAATATTTTATTTTCAAGAAATTATTTTACAAAATCAAATTAATTTGTATATTTAATGGCTCAAAACTCTTTTGATTTTTTGTACACTGCACACCGCTGTGCAGAGGGTATATATGTCATTTTGTTATAATGTACATAGGGTACACATATATGTATATATTAGTTTGCAATGGATTGATTAAAAGTCCGAAGACCCCATATACAATACATTTTCTTGATAACAAGAGAAGTTGATTTAACTTTAACCATCTGTCTGCCTGTCTGTGGAAATCACGATCACACCCTCAACAACTAAGCTAGACTCTTCGCTTTTACACAATATCGTTTATTGGTATCCTAATTGAATTGGTTTTTAAAATCAAAAAAATCGGTTTAAAGGGTCACGATATTTGAACGATAATGTGAAAAAAAAATTTTTTTTAAATAAAAATGTTCACAGGGTTTGTTGTGTTTCTTGAATTATATTTGTACTTTCTATTATTGTTATAGACGTTGAAGTTGCGTTATTTGCTTCATGCGGATCTGTGTATGGTTATAGTGCACGTTTCACATTAGCTCTAACAAGTATTGTCCGACATAATAAATAAAATCGCCAATATGATAGAAAAAATATAAACCCTGAAAAAACACCTCTATTTAAAAGAGTACCTTACCTCAAAAAGCTCTTTTTTGCAACAGATACCTTTTTTAAAATATATTTTTAAAAAAAAGGAACATTTTTTTAAAAAAGTAGAATTTCTTAAAAAAGTACCCTCTTTAAAAATGAATTAAATTATCCCGTTTTAAAAAAGAAGTAAATTTTTTTAAGTACCCTTTCTAAAAAAGTTCCCTTTTTTTAAGTACCCTTTTCTTAAAGTACCTTTTAAAGTACCTTTTTTAAAAAACTACGTTATTTAAAAAAATACCCTTTTTCAAAAAGTACCCTTTTCAAAAGAAGTGCCCTTTTTTGTAAAGTAAACTTTTTTTTTTTAATTAATATTTTACACTTTTTAAAAAAATTTAAATTTTTTTAAAAAAGTACAATTTCTTCAAAAAGTCCCCTTTTCTAAAAATGTTTTAAATTATCCCGTTTTAAGAAAGCAGTAAATTTGTTTAATTAACCTTTCTAAAAAAGTACCTTTTTTTAAAGATCATTTTTTTAAATACACTTTTTTTAAAGTACCTTTTTTAAAAAAGTACGTTTTTAAAAAGTACCCTTTTTAAAAGAAGTGCACTTTTAAATAAAGTAAATTTTTTTTAATTTAATTTTTACAGTTATTAATACAAATAACATTTTTTTAAAAAAAGTACAATTTCTTCAAAAAGTACCCTTTTTTAAAAATGTTTTAAATTATCCCGTTTTAAAAAGTACATTTTTTAAGTAACCCTTCTAAACAGAAAGTTCCCTTTTTTAAATATCATTTTTTAAGTATCCTTTTTTTAAAGTACCTTTTTTAAAGAAGTACGTTTTTAAAAAAAGTACCCTTTTTCAAAAAGTACCCTTTTTCAAAAAGTACCCTTTTTAAAAGAAGTACCCTTTTTTATAAAGTATATTTTTTTTAATTTAATTTTTTTAAGCCCTTAATAAAAGTACATTTTTCTAAAAAAAAGTACCCTTTTTAAAAAGTACTCTTATTAAAAAAAAGTACCCCTTTAAAAAAGTGCCTTTTTCAAAAAGCACCCTTTTTAAATAAAGTAAATTTTTTTTAAAAAAACCCTTTTTTAATAAAAGTACCTTATTTTAAAAAAGTACCCTTTTTAAAATAATACCCTTTTTTAAATAAAGTACCTTCAAATAACAATTATACTTTACACACTTCCTATACTGATCCACTATAAATCACATCCTTAGTCAATATAAAGATGTTCGCCCGTCCGTGACGTACGCAATTACATGAAACTTGATATATAAGCATTTATCGGGTGTACTTCTAGTCTGTATAGAGCGATTTTAATATCTTACCTGTTTTTATAATATATTGCTATCTTATTTAAATAAATATTTTAAAAATAGTTTCTTCTTTAATTAACATTGTAACATTGAGTTTAAGACGCAGGTGAAGGGTACATAAGATGCGGCACAGCCGAATTTGACACTATTAACTGTTTCTTCTAATTTGTATGTCTTGAATTTTAAAGTAAAAATAAATATAAAATATGATCTTAAATATAATTCGAATTGTTTTCTAATTTTTTTAATAAACAAAAAATGAGAGAATTGGTTTTGCTGTACAGAAATGGGAAAATGCATGCTAAATTATGGGAAAATGCCTGTTAAGTCTATAGGAAATGCATGCTAAATGGTAAAAATGCATGTCATGCGCATGTTTTGTTTTTTCGAAAGACTTTTTTTATTTGCAGCTTTGAAAATCTTTTTTCTTAATTCATCATGCAATTTCTTTACATTTAGCATGCAATTTCCCTACATTTAGCATGCAAATTTTTCTCATTTTAAACAGAAAAATTCCCATTTTAAGCATGCATTTTCCCATAAATTTGCCCAAATTTAGCAAACATTTTCCATTTTTGACATGCATTTTTACCATTTGACATGCATTTCCTATAGACTTAACAGGCATTTTCCCATAATTTAGCATGCATTTTCCCACTTTTACCAAGCGCTTCCCTTAGTCCCACAAAAAATTACTAGGTATTGCTATAAATTACTAGAAAATTCTTTTATATATTTAAAAATAATCTAACCCATAAAAACAAAGTTTTTTTTAAAACTATTTCTTTCCTTATGCATATGAGCTTTGAATATATACGTGACTGTGCGTGACTGTGTGTGACTGTCTTAAAATTAATCTTTGGCCACAACAAGTCTATGGACAAAGGTTCAGATCTATCGGGTGAGGGGAAGTAGGGTTTTAATCTCTCCGTGACTGTGCGTGACCATGCGCGACTGTCCGTGACTATGTCAAAGTTAATCTTTTTTCACAGCAAGTCTATCGACCAAGTTTCAAATTGATCGGATAAGTGGAAATGTGTTTTTAATCACTCCGTGACTGTGCGTGAATATGTCGAAGTTGATCTTTCTTTACAGCAAGTATATCGACCAAGTTAAAAATCGATTGGATGAGGGTAAATGACACTTAGATCACTCCGTGACTTTGCGTGACTATGCGTGACTGTGCGTGACTAATTCAAAATTAATCTTTTGTTCACAACAAGTGTATGTACCAAGTTCAGATCGCTCGGAAAAGAGGAAATGACATTTAGATCACTCCGTGCTTGTGCGTGACCACTCGTGACTGTGCGTAACTATCCCTAAATCAATCTGTAGTGACAACAAGACTATGGGCCAAGTTTCAGATCAATTGGATAAGGGGAAATGGGGTTGCCCCACGACAGACAGAGAGATTGAATTAAAAGATAGAGTTTAAAAATACATTTTTAAATTTCTCTTTTTATTCATTATTTGATTGATTAATTTTAAAACTTGATCGCTTGATAGATCAATGCAGAAAAATTTTAGTTTTTAATCGATCATAGTTGAAACCCGGATAATTGGCAATCCTATTAATAAGCGATTCACATTTAAAGCATCGATACGCATTTCATAGCACAATTGTGCTTTTACTGATCACATATATTCTTATGCTCTCTCATTTAGTCGTCAATCAGACAGCGACGAGTGCACTTGCTCAGCGGAAGTATAGATATTATTTTTCAGAAAATATAAAGGCACAGCAAGATATAAATGATGACATTTTTATATGGTACCATCCAATATCTTTTATGCTATAAAACAATTTTTTTCGTATTTTGCATTCATTTCTTTTTCAAAGAAACGTAACAACATAACTTCAGCACATTTCAGAGATTAGATTTTATTTAAGCCATCTAAAAATATGTTGTAGAAAATTTCATTAAATTAATTTTTTTTTTAATTGCTCAGTTTTTTTACAGTGCATACTCTCTCTCTCTCTTGCTCACTCACGGCAAATCATTTTTGCGTACCTCTGATTTAAAGGTATTTCTTAAATCATCTTTCAAAAAGAAGTATCAGTAGAATGTGATAAATGGCTTCACAAAAACAACACAATAAGACAATGAAACGAGTTAGCAAAAAACAATTAATTAATTTTTTTTAACATTTGCCCCATAAGTAGCCAAAGATTTGTTAATAGTTATGAAAAAGCAGCTCTTAACGATAAATAAATACATAACAAATAATATGGTTACAGTTTTAATCCAAATATACGACACCTCGGTGAAATAATGGCAATTTTCACAAATTTGAAATTCGAATAGTGCTTTTATTACAAATTTGTTCAAAGAAAATATTTTCTATTTTGACTTTTGTTTACATACTTTGCTGGCAAAGGTTGGCGACAAAAACAAACGTTAGACACGCTATAAAATTTGCATATATAGCTCGTGCTTAGCATTTATCTGTATTAAGTTGTCGTTCTTCATTCTTGTATTTTACCCGGAGACATTGTCCAAAATTCCTTGACCCACTAAACTTGACTTGACAGCTTTTAAAATATACTAGATTTCATCATTATATTACTTTTGGGGTTTTTTTTCTTATGTTTTGTTATTGTAAAATTAACTTATTGTGTTTTATTTTCAAAACAGGAACCTGTTTAAGCTTAATAAAGAAAAAATACTCCCAAATTCTTTTAAGAAGACATTTACTTTTTTCTTTATTACTAAACGATTAAAATTATTACCTAATATCTTTTGTTTGTAGAGAAATTAAATTGTCAGTGAATCATTTATCTTTAGGTAGTTAAAAAAAAATATTTATTTATTTAGTTTTAAAAACGACATTTTTATGATTAATTTAAATTCACAGTTTGGCTTTTTCTTCTTTAAGACTTAGTAGCTGCAAATATTTATAATTTCAAATCACACTGGCCGACATACTCTAGAAAAGGTATATGGTGCTTTAAATCTCAAATTTTCCATCACATCAGGTTTTCGCGAAATCCTAACTTAAAAATACGTATCTATAATATTAATAGGTAAGACGATTTCTTGTGACTGATGTAAGTTTCACAGTTTTACCCCGATTTTGATAAAAAAAAATTTATCATTTGAAAGGTATTTCTTTTTAGCTGTTTTCCAGATTTACAAATTTTCATCGTCTGGAACATTTTTTTTTAGTTATGATCGTTTAAAATTGTTAATAACACATACATAAAATTATGCAATGATATGTGTGTGTTTATTAAATTTGTTAATGTGTTTGTGTTAATGTATTGAGTTTGTTTTCTTCATTTAAAATGAGTTGAATTGTGAAGCATACCTTTAGGTCTTTATTAAATGAAAAAATAAAATTTTACAGAATTTGCACTCGAATTTCGAGCGCAGGAATCTGCTAGTAATACTAATTCTGCTATATTTGGCTATTTACCATAACGCGAGCAATCTTTTTTTAAATTTTTCCTAAAATTTAATACTAGTGAGAAAAAGGCTGCTTGCAAAAGGATAAACAGAGGAGTTCAATTTGATTGCATTTGTTTGTTTTTACAAATTATTAGCCAGGAAGGGAAAGATAAAAGAGTTTTAGTCATTCTGAAAGGAAAATAGTTAGAAAGAAAGAACTTTAGAGAACTTGCTGTAAGGAACATATTCTATATAAAGGGCAAGCTTTCCATTCAATGAAACAGCATTTTTTAGAACGATCTGTCCGCCAATTTAAGTTAAGAGATCACATCGTCCAATTAATACAGCGAATACTGCTTTAAAAATGACTAAAAATATCAAAGAAAAATTTTATGAGATCATTTGTCACGACAGGGTGGAATATTTTCAAAATGGTTTAATTCTATGTGAGCATTTAGAATCATATATTTCATTATTAATAGATAAAACGAATTTCATCTATTACGTTTTTATTACATAAGTGGCGGTAGTGTGTGGTTTTTAATTATTTATAATATTAATAGATAAGGCGATTTCTTGTGGGTGAAGATATGTTACACAGTTTTCTCCCGATTTTGACCAAACGTATCTCATTTGAAAGGTATTTCTTTTTGGATGTCCACCAGATTTACTGATATTTAAATTTGTACATATTTTTGAAGTAAAATGCATTTAAAGTTGTTAGTAATACATACATAAATTTATTCAATATTATGTGGGTATTTATTAAATTTCCCAAAAAAAAAAAATTATTTGCTATCAACTTGAGTGCACTTGAGATTAAACACATTTCTCAAATCTCTAATAATTTTCAGATGTATCTCAATAGTCCGATTATAGTCTTCTCAACTTGTATTGTACTGTATTGTATAAAAAGAGGTGACGAAAGTACTGCGACCAAATAATCTATTGTACTGCCCTCTGCTAATAGTTGTTCCTATAAAATCTCACCCAATCCTGAAGCCCTCAGAAATTCGAGGATGTGGGTTGGTTCCAGTGATTTTACTTCGCTCCCTGGTATTTGGAAAGAACCCAGGTACTTTTTCCTGTTATGCATTAAAACTCCACAATCCCCCAGTATGTGCCGCTGATTCTGCCTTCTCATCGCAAAATCTGCACATGGGGTTCGCTTCAATTCCTAACCTGCTCAGATGCTCCCTGAGCCTACAGTGACCGGTTAGAATTCCGGTTAATATTCTCAGTAAGTTCTTCTCAACTTAAAATGCACATTTTTTTGTATGGTGATTTTGTTAGTTATGAACTTGAGAAATTTGTGATTCTCAACTTGATAGCAAAGAAATTTCTCCAAAAATATTAATTCTCAACGTGAAGCCAAGTTGAAAGCAAACATGTAGAAAAACTGTTCAACTCAATTGAGAATTACAATGAACATCAATTTGGGGACTTAACTTTTCTCCAACATTGGAGAAATAATTTTTCAATGCATACTGAGTTGTTGATGTGTTCATGTGTTTTCTTTTCTTCATTCACAATAACAATTGTGTTGAATTGAAAAATAATTTTGGACATAAACCAAAAATCGGACATACATATATCAATAACGACAGTAATCGATATTTAAAAACTGTTGAATTGTGAATTGGCTAAAATAGATTAGCACCTTTAGGGTCTTTAGAAAAAGAAAAAAAAATATTTTCAACAAATATTTTGCAACAAAAATATGCACTTTATAGAAAAAGTATCCGTACACTTGAAAATCTTTTTACCATTCATACATTGGGAATTTTACTTGTTTTTAAAAAACTTACGGAACGTTTTTACACAACGCAGAAAAATCAGTATGGCAACTTTAAGTGCCAGCAAAAGTATTCATATGTTTACAATTAGGGAAATCCCATGAATTATTTATCGGCATAAAGGTCTGTTACATCGATTTCATTTTAGCAGAAGACACACTTGTTTGCATAAAACTGTTTTGATTAAATTATATTGCCTTTGGAAACAATATCTTGAGATGAGTCCCAAAAAAGCTTAGAAATTAAATCAGGGTGAATCTTTTCGTGAAAAACTTCGAGTCATAGGTATTAGCCACTCCTCAGTGCAGTATGTCGTTCAAAGCTACAAATCCATCAAATCATTTTTTTTCAAAACCTCGTTCTGGTCGCGCCTCTAAACAAACTGAGCTCGAAAAGCGGCCACAGTAAAACAGAATCCTAGCATTAATGCTTCCCAAAATAATTCTAAAATCAAAGACTCCTTCTATAAAGACATCCACGAAGATACCGTTCGCAAAATATTTAAAAAATTCTGCTGTCTGTATAAGGCCATTCATTCTGATGTCAATAGAAAAAACCATATAGGTTTTGCAAATAAGTATATAAACAAGGGAATTTTGGGAATTTTCAGAAAAAAGAAAGTTTTACATTTTCGGCATTAAAGGAAAAAAGTTAGTTTGGCGAAAACGTGGAACTTCATTAACTAAATAAACCCTTTTGCCAACGGTTCAATAGGTTTTGTGGCAGGCATTTAGGGCTTTGGTGAAGATTTTTGGTTCCAACGGCGCATAATGTCAACCTGTGGTTTTTTACAAAACTAAAAATTAATTGAAATCACTACGCCAATCACCCGATCTTAATCCAGTAGATCATTTGGATAAGTGGGGTCATTTTGGATAATTGGAGTTAAATAAGTAAAGTGGATAGTTTAAGTCGATTCAAAATCGAATCATAGAGGTCTTAAAGCACAAAGGATATCCTACAACTTACTAACAGCAATGTTTAGCAATATTTAACGGGGGGGTTTAAAGGCGTAAAAATGCGTATTTTCATAATTTTTTTTTTTTTGAAGATATGAATAATGTTGGATTATTTATTTTATATAACCGCTATAGTATAACATTTGAGGTATGTTTGAAAAAATTTACATAAAAAAAATTTTAATAAATAAGTCCGTGAGGCGACTAGAAAAAAAGTAGTTTTGTGGTGAACATCATAACTCGTTACCAGTGAAATAAAAAAATCGAAATGGGTTTAAAAGGTGATATGCTTACCGAGGTAATCACGAAGAGTTTTTTTAATTTTTTTTTGTTTATTTTCTTTTGGCAGAATTTGAAGTGAAAATCACGATTTTTGCTACAAAATTTCGGTGAATGGCAAAAAATTGTTTAAAAATCTCTTCGTGGTTGCTTGGTGATTTATGTGAAGAAATAGTCTATATAAAATTCTGAAAAAAAATTTAAAAAGCTTGAAACCTTACCAACCATTTTTAATGCAAATTTTATTTATTACTATTATAATTGCACGAACTCTTTTTCTTATAATTATTTTAAATTGTTTACCTGTATAAAATTTTTTAAGGACAATAAAACTTAAATAAATTACTTTATTTGAAAAAAAAAATTATTCAGATCAGTTAATTTTTTCTTAAGTTTTTTAAAAATATGACAGTTTAAACTTTAGAATTACGGATACATTTTTTAGCAAGTGTATGAATATTAATGTACCATTAAGAACCACCGTTGTTCCTCTAATAAAAATATAAATAATTTTTTTTAGTTTAGATTTTAAAGAGGGCTAATATGCCCTAGAAATCTTACCTACAAAGTTTGTTTGTATTATTCAATTATAAGCAGTTATCTACCACTAAAAGCAACAATCGCAGTGTGCGTACACTTTTTGACTTTAATCCACCATAGATATTGATAAAATGTATTAAAGATATTTCTTATTATACGCAAAATCAAATCAAACGGTGAACAATTATGTCATTCATAAACGAACTTCGGTTAATGTTACAAAGCTTACGTAATTCTACAGGTGTGTTTTACTTGAGGCTATACCGGACTTTCCGAAACTACTTAACAGAAAAATCTAATTCTAAGTTTAAGCTATTTTGCATATCTAGGAATGACAAATGTAGTAATGAGTTGTCCCATGACAATTCATCATTGTTTATGACAAAATATAACCTTATAGGTAAAAAGTATAGTATGTGGAATGTACAAAGCAACTCTTACGAAACTGAGAATAGTAGAAATTAGAAGTATAAATGCATAAATATATAAATATTCACAAAAAAAATTCAAAAATAACGATTAATTGCTTGAACAGAGTTGTATCTTCTGAGAATAATACGAAGTGAAAGCTGTACGTTATGAAAACTGATTCTTAACCACATTGCTCGTAGGCCTGACTTAAGGTGAGTGTGTTGAAGCGCACGAACAAAACGTGCATGTACGAGTGTATGTGAGATAGATGCAGGTTCAAACCTCACGGCCGCCCCAAGTAGAAAAATTTCATATAGAAACAATCTACTCAATTAGAACAAAACAATTATTAGAGTGTTCAATAAAATCACTGATGAAGGCTGAAATGCCAGAAACCGGTCCGGTTAAGAATACAATGTAGTTATCAATTTTAGAAATATATGTTTTCTTCGTCTCTAACATGCACCATTAAAAACAAAAATCAAAAATTTGCATATTAATTACAGTATTAACTGCAATATGTCTAAAAATGACGTCAAAATCTAATAAAATACCTTAGATTGTTACGTACTGTAGTTGTTGTTACTTTCTACATTTTGATAATGAAGTTTTTTATGGGTGAGGTTGATGACAAATTCCGTGCCATAAAAATGTGTTTTTTATGTGTGCATCGATTTCAATTGTGTAAACCAAGACTTTTATATAATCAGATCTTATCTTTATGTCTTTCCGCTTTCGAAGTGTAAATAGTTTTCGTATAAAGTTTAATGATAATACCGGTAGACAGACAGACGGATGGATAGGTGAAAAAATCTTATTTTAACTTTTCATTTTCAAACAAAAGCGTATCCATTTTCTTTTCATGTTCAGGCCATAGTATTGCTTTTATATACAATATTTATTTTTCTTTTATACGAGTATATTTGAATTGATCAATTTTAGTAAAAACATTTGATGAAATCTTTTATTTTAAATTTTTAAATAATATTACAAAGTTATAGTACTGAACAATCTTTTGACTTCAGCGTTTAAGTATGGAAATGTCAATACACAATCTATAGCGAAACTTGATAATTCAAAAGAGCATTGATTTTACCATATACCATGTTTTATATTATTAATAAAATTTTCGTGCTCTTTGATAATAATATCTTCAGAATATTCCTTGAAAAATTGAATGAAATGATTTTTAATAAGAAGTGAGATCGGACAAATCTACGCATACATAAAATGTAATAAGAAGGAAACCATTGAGTTTATTTTTTTATTTAACTGAAATTGTATTAAAGTATACTAAAAAGACAACTTCTATAGTTCTAATCAGCACTCATATTGGGACACCCTTTTTGTGCTTCTCAACTTCCTTTTCACCAAAGCCAAATATCTCTCCACTGGCCTTAGCTCCGGGCAGTTTAAAAGATTTGCCTACCTTGGTACAAAAACAAAGTTATTGTTCTTTTACCACTCAAGAGCTCTCTTACCGTAGTGGCAGGATACTGGGTTAGGTTAGGTTACACTCGGAGGCCATATGGCCCATTGTGATATCCTTTAGAAAGTCTCGGACGGTAGAGATAGGAAAAGAGATTAAAAGGTACCAATCGATAAAGTAAGGAATATGGAAAAAACTGAAGAAGATTTCTTTCGTCCGCTGTGCGACCCTCCTGAACCAGCCAGATTACTTCCAGAAGTCCGGAAGGTCGCCGAATGGAACATATACCATGCAGCCCATCGAACAATCTTTGCCTTAGATATGTAAGGTGCCACACCTTCAATCCTCGACTTTCACACAACGAATGTTGCACTGACTCCTCCTCGTCCACATCCATACAGCTCCTACAGAAGTCAGCTCTCGGGACGCCTATGTATTCAGCCATCCGCCCTATTACACAGTGTACAGTGAGTACTCCTATAAGTAGGCTGACTCTCCCTTTACCAAAACCAAGGAGTGCTTTCGATCTCCTTGGGTTAGGGCCATAGGATCTGGGATTCTCTGCAAGAGGTCAGTTGTGTCCACCTTGTTCTTAAATCTATATCCGCTGCCTCTTCAATTAGACTAATTAGACTAGTTCGGATAAAGGGATTCTAACATCTGTGTCCATCGTCTAGTTCAAATATTATGAGCCCTTCCGCTAACACTCGTTAGCGAGCTCTTTTCCTTTGACCCCCCATGTCCTGGAATCCATATTAGCCTCACGGTGTGTTGCCGAATTTGGTTGAGGGACCTGATATATTCCCTCACACACTTCGATCTAACTGTCCTCGATTTCAGAGTCTTGAGAGCATCAACAATGTCCACAAAAATATTAATGGTCGTTCGATCCGCACCCGGTTCAGAATTATTTTCGTTAATATGAGAATTGCATGAATGTCAGCCTCAAAAAAGGCTACATTTGGCAGGGATTTTCCTAGACACCTGAATGTCAAGTTTCTCAGAGTAGACCCCTGAGCCTGTGCTCTCTATCTTCTTCAAACCGTCGGTATACACTGAGATCGCAGCCCTGTCTATGGCTGAGTCTGTGGTATTGGTAGTTGGTATTTGTATCGTAAAATTACGTCCAAAATTCGTCACCGGTGACATATAAATCGGTTTCCCGATAAACTTGTGTATCGCCAACTATCCGTAGGATAGTGATGTGTCGCCAAAAGCTTTGGCCCAGCTTATATGACTCCCTTAAGCGGAAAGCCACTTTCGCCGCCCACATCTTGATGAAAATATCAATACGCATGATGTTCAGCATTACCTCTAGTCCCGACTGTTGTGTTGATCTAATGGTGGTACCCAGACAGGCCAATCTCTGTGCCTTCACGAATCTAGAAAGTGTGACCCCTGCTTTCAGAGCTTTCTACCACCCCAGGTTACCAAATGTCAAAATAGGTCTAATTATCCCACAAAATATCCAGTGAATGATCTGTGGTTTCAGACCCCATCTTCTGCCAAATGGCCTCCTGCAGTTGTAAGTGTAGTCCTTTCCTCTACGTTACTCCACCAAGTCAGTTTAGAGTCTAGAATAATACCAATATAATTCACCTCCCTTGAGTATACTAGAGTCTTCCTGTCCAGTCTAGGATGACTTGATTCGGGTATCTTTGTCTTTCTGGTAAAGAGAAGCAACTTGGTTTTAGTGGAGTTGCCCTTCCATAGGATTATCTATGTATCCGTGCATGTATTATCTGACGCTTCTAAAATCGGTGATATTTTGACATTATTTAACGCCTCTTCCACGTCCAAAAAGAGCCATAGCCACCGACCTTCCCTTGAGGTATGCATGTTGAGCTTTACAGAAGTTGTCCAGTGTGAGCTTACTTCTCACATAGACATCTACCAATCTCTCAAAGGTTTTCAATAAAAACAATGATACACTGATAGATTTGTAGTCATTTACGATATTATGATTTATCTTTCCCGCTTTGAGGACAAATATCACTCTAACCTCTCTCCACTCCTTTGGTATATATCCTGATGCCAAGCTGCCCAAAAAGATCCTTAGTAGCCACGGCATAAGTATCCCTATGGACTGCTGCAAAAGAGTTAGGAATTACTATGCTGACTTGACAGAAGGCTAAAAAAATGTGGACATATTATGCTGGCTTATGAATGAAAAAGACTCCTTTTTAACAAGCACTTCTTAGTAAAAATTTCAGTTTTTGTAGAGCCAATTATAACAAATGACTTGCTACGTTTGCCTCTGCTGCTGATTGTTTGCTATACCAAGAACTTTTTAGGTTTCGTCTGCTTTTGAGTCCTAAACTTATCTGCAGCACTTCCTCGAGGATCAGCAACATAAAAATATTGGCCCGGAAGCTGACAAGAATCTGCCACAACATTCGTTTCGTATGCAGCAGGAGTATTTTTTATTAAACATGATTTCCATTTACCGTCACTGTTTTTGACCTCAACATTTTTTATGAAGTTCCTGATTGGAACATTTTGGAATTTGCATATTATCAAATCTGCATCGTCTATAAAATAGTCCGAGCACTTAGCTAACCGGCCTGCTTTTCTACAATACGTTTTGGGAGCTTTTTTCAATATGCTTTCCATTTCTTTGGTGTTACAAACATTATACGGGTCTTTCTTTCTTCCCGCACCAGGTTTCCGATTAATGGTCAAATTCTCCTGATACTTTCCAATAACATTGTAAACAGTTCAATGACAGACCTTTGATTCGCTGGCCTACTTTTTGCAGCACCAAGTTGGATTTTGTGAAAATATTAAATAGTTTTAGCAGGTACTTATTTTTCATCACTCATAATACCCGGAAGTGAAAAAATGTGTGTTGAGATTTTTTCTATCTCACTCTTTATTTTAAAACTATATGAGAATTTAGCTCTTATCTCACAAATTACCTCTTGTTTGATTATTTTTTTGTTCCATTCTTCAATATTTCTATCAAAACACGCCTTTTCAAAATTATATCTTAAAAAGAAAATTATATCTTAAGTGAAGAGTCAAAATTTTCCGTAGTTATATAGGTATATAAGTATAGTTATCGAGATTGTTAAAAATTTCATTATATGCGTATCAAATAAAATGAAGCCAAACCTTGTTGAATATATAGATATAAAGGGTGTTTATTTTTTTTTTTTTTTGCTTAGATAGAACTTACAGAAGGTCCAGCTGTGAAATGAACTGTCATACTGTGCTTGCGTTTTGACATTTTTGATCAATATGCTCTGCCAAGTCATCATGAATAGACTCACGATTGAAAAACGCTACGAAATCATTCAATTTTACTTTTAAAATCAGTCATCTATTCTCGCAACTCATAGACGACTTCGTAATTTTTATGGTGCACATAATCATCCACCTGAGCCAGCCATCCATCGAACTGTGAATAGATTTCATACCACATACTCTTTAAGTGAGACAATAATGCCAACACGTCGAAGGATTGTGCATACTGCTGAAGAGAGCAGCTGCGAGTAAACGAAAGTATGGAAGAAGATCCAAGTTGATCGATTAGTTGTTTTTCGCAGGAATTGGGACTCTGTCCGTCCACTACGTGGAAATTTTTTGCAAAGATCTAAGCCTGCACCCGTATAAGATACATCTGCTGCAGGAATTAAACTCATTTTTGACCTAACGGGTTTGTTAATTAACAAAGTTGCTGCATATTGAGTAAGACCAATCAACACTAGACTCCATTACATCCAGAAAATTTCACTTTTTGGTGCAGTGGTGTCTTCGGACCATATTTCTTAAAAAATTAAGCCGGAGCCCAGGTTACGGTAAACCATCGCTACCATCGACTTATTGAAATCAAAATTTGGCTATAAGTTGAGATCGATAATTGGCCTCAGAGGTCCTATGTCTATTTATGCTGATAAACCAGTAAGAATTGACGCCTTGTAGGCCAATATTGTTCGTGTTGCTCGTGGCATTGGGCCAGCAATGCTTGAAAAAGTGGCCCATATTGGACGTCCAGAATGAGCTTCATCAAAAACAGCCGCGGTGGCCATATGCCCGAAATCATTTTCAAATATTAATGCCATGTATTGATCTTTCATATAAAATAGTTGTTTTGTTTAGAATTTAATTTTTATGTTACCTTTTACAATTTCAATTTCTATCGGTCCGAAAAAACATTCTTTAGTTCATTAAATTTTTTAAATGCTCCTAAAAAGGAAAATGAAAGCGCCGACTTAGCGCTTTTATATAAAAGGGAAAAACTCATTTTGCGAAAAACGCCAAGTTAGCATTGAAGAGGATACATGCAATACAAAGCACAATCTAATTATTCTAAAGTAGAACCAGCTATTGTGTTACTCACATCGGTTTTTGATCACAACAAAATTTCATTATTTTTGAATTAAGTGCAATTTGGCTGACAACAAATTCGTTAGCCTTATTGAATCTATGTTCTCTGTATACTTTAGTTTTTGGAGTCCGACTTTATGTTAATTAGTTTTTGGCCTAACAAGGCTTTAACAAATATTTCAATATGTCATTCTTAAAGTGCCTAAATATTTAAATTGACAAACACTTGGCGCCAAGATAATGATAACAAAAACTAAATAATACCTGTGAATTGCACAATGTACAAATATGTAAACACATTAAAAACACAAAAAACAAAAACATTAAAATAAACAAGTTTATATTTTACGATGGTTAATATACACTTTCTTATACATGGCACGTGACTTGAATGACGATTTTTTATAAAGTGTCGGACGCTAGTAATTTAATGGATTGAATTTAACTGTTCCCAAATCATTAAAATTAACATTTCTTGAAATATTTGTAAGTAAATATTTATTATTATTTGATAATGTTGGCAAAAGAGGTTTGGTGGCTTATGTTGCCAAGGAACTTAAGATGTTTAATAAATTTATCAATAATATTTTAGCGTTGGATAATTTTAACCATTAATAATATACTTTGACTGATTGAAGTTATCTTAGCTTTATAACTAATACGATTTCGATTAACATTTTTACACTTCCTGTTTCTTTTTCTTTAGATACTTAATAAAACATCTTGTACACAAATGGGGTTATGAAGCTAAAAACTTATTGATCGATGAGACATGGGATGACTTTGCAGCAGTGGCGTGGCATGATACGCCTGTCTTCTATGATCCAGCGTATATATTTCACCATCATAAAAATGGCAAAGATTTCAATGGTTATAACTATGAGACACCGCCCTATGACAGCGCCAGTGACAATAACAATGGGAATTATAACGATGATCCTTATCAGTATTCACAAGCATCATCTACCACAGAGGGTCCCACGTAAGAAATAATTAAAAGCAAATTACAATGAGGTTGATAAGTTACAAAGCAAAAATATTTATTTGGGAAAAATAATTTAACTTTCGCTAAGTAATTACTTTTGTAGCTTGGAATACCAAATTGTTATGCAAGTTTTAAAAATCACAAAGCAAAAATCTCAAAGTAACAACATTTCATAAACAATTTTAGATATCTTTTATACACATCAGCGGGTCAACGCTTAAACTTTAACAAAAATAAACCAGTTTCATCATTTGCCGGCAGCAGTAATTCAAAAACCACACCCAATAATCCTACACTCTGGCTTAAGCGTGTTGTACGTGATTTAGCTAAGAAGCCATCATCAACATTAAATAATAAAGCACCACTCATAATCGATACCACCGAAGACAACACCGTGGAATCCTCACGTAAATTATCGACACGTGATGTCTCATTAAAAATGGATCTCTTGGATATTGTGGGTGTGGATGGGGGCAATAAGTCGCGCAATAAACGTCAGAGTACTGGACGCACCTCACTTTGTCAGACCACATCTCAATTTATTACACCTCAGGCCGCTTTAAATAGCAAAGGTATGTTTATTTACACTATGGGTCATGATGTTTTAGGCGATAACTAAACTATGAATGACTTTTTAGCTGCAACGAGTTTTCCGATTACTAAATGAATTTTTCAATTGCTAAAAAAATTAATTTGTTAAAATTAACTGCAAATTTTATTTCCTGCAACGGTAACTCTAAAAAATATTTATTTGATCAGATTTGAGAGGAAAGCACTTCATTCGGCTGGCCATATAACAAATTGTTTATAGTTTAATTTATTTAAAAAATATCCTTTAAAAAAAATTACAAAAGCAAAAAAGTATAATCGGTCTAGACCTACTATATGAGACCCTATCTACCAATATATGAAAGGGTTCATTAGGGGGATTTTTTAAACATATCAACACTCAGGGGAATGTCCCCTGTTAACACAAGGCACTGTTTTGATATCAGGAAAATATGTTTTTACTAAGAGGAAAGAGGAAATAGTATTTGTGGATATCTGACATAAGTTTGTCTAAATTGTAAGTGACAGAAAAATCATAGCGCAAAGTTTACACCACCTCGAATTTTCACGATAATGCCTCGCGTGATCCATTGAGCAATAGACTGCTAATGGCTGAGATCTACTAGATGAGCGGGTGGTTTAGAAAAAAATACAGGCTCTAGGGAGCCTGTAAACACTTCACATTGTAACATCCACAATACAGTGTAACACGGCCAACGTCCCGATGCTCTAATGTTGGTTATATGTATTTATTTATTAAATTTGGTTTTCCATTACAACAAGACACAGTATCTTATAAATTACAGTAATGGAATCAGTTAAGTTATTCATTATATTTAACACCAGTAGCTCTTAATCTAAATTTAAAATATTATAAATTACAGGTGGAAAACATTAAAAAATCAAATCAAATCAAATCAAATAAAGTATTGATATAGTAATTTTCTAAACCCTATTGCGTTGCATGTATTTTGCATAACATTAGAAAGTTAGTTCCAGAGACGAATAGTTAGAATAAAAAATTGACATTCAGAGGCATGGTTCCGGTATTTAAATTGAATTATTCTATTTCCTCTGGAAGATCTTGTGAACCTTAATCGTTCAAAAACATATTTTGGATATTTTGGATATGCATATAGAATTGTTGGTAAGAGATATGTTTTAGCAAGTATCAATCTTATTTTCGGTGAAGTAAAGTGCTGTGTTAATCCCAAGCTTCTTAACATACTATAAATTCTGCCATAGGATTGATTAATATGATCTGACCAAGTCAGAGTTCCATTAAACACAACATCGAGATTTTTTACAGAGTCTACGATGTCAATTTTAGAGGCCCCAAGGAAGACATTTATATCATTCTCCATCACTTTCTTCTTTATTATAATACACTTAGATTTATTTGGATTAAGTCGTAGACCATTTGCCGTTGCCCAATTTAGAATACGTTCGAGATCATAATTTAGTTCTTGAGTTTTGGAAATAATTGAATCTTTGGTTCTACTTTAATATTGCTGAATGTCATCAGCGTACATCTGAACCTTAGAGAATTTAATTTGTTGTGGAAGATCATTGGCATATATCGAATAAAGTAGTGGTCCAAGGATTGAACTCTGTGGTACCCCTCTTATAACTTGCAGTGAGCTTGAGATGGAGCTAGCATTAGCAACAGATTGTGATCTGTTTATGAGATATGACGACATGAGTCAAACTGCTAATGCAGAAAAGTTAAAAAACTTCTTCAGTTTGAGGCACAAAATTGAGTGGTGCACCGTGTGAAATGCCTTTTATTGGTCTAATAAAACCAAAAAAGATATATTATCATCATCCATGTTGCTTCTCGTTTTCTCAACAACATCAGATAATGCTGTTATACAGCTATGTTGGGGTCTGAAACCGGATTGGCGCTCTGTAAGTAAGTTGTTGTCGTTTGAATACCTAAAAATCTGTCTGTGTAAAAGGTGCTCGAAGACTTTTGAGAGGTGTGGAAGAATTGCCGTTACCCGTTTTTGGTACAGGTATAATTTTGGCATGTTTCCACTCCATTGCAAGGATGCTAGTAGTGATTGTGGAGTTAAACAAGTAAATTGTGAAACGGACAATCCATTTTTATAAATCTAGGGGGTATATTATCAAGGCCCACTGCATTCGATTTAATAGCATTGAAACTTTTAACTACCTCTGTTAGTGTTACACACTGAAAGATAAATTTTGGAATGTTTGGATTGTTAGATGGACAATCATCATAGAATTCGTTATTTCGTTATCCTATTGTCATTGATAAGCACTATCGCCCTCCTTTGCACACTGTCCAGAAGCTTCATATATGGAAGTTGTATACTATTTTTGGTCGGATGTAGGTGGTATGAATAGTAAAGAGAACAGATAGGGAAATATAATTCTTACGTCGACATTACACTGAATCTTCAGGCCCAAAACAACAAGAGTGGCTGATTCATCAATATCGACACCAGCATTTACATGACCACAATGATGACTCCGTGATCCATCTATGGGTCAATAAACAACACCAAGTCTTATGAGCATTAAAATCTACCCTATTCACTCTACCCCACTCAAAAAATTTGATTGAGTGCTCATTCATATATTGTCTCATGGCCCCAATCTCCCTTAGGCTTGGCCTTTGATCAAAGGGTTATACAGTGGGGAGTAGAAATGAGTACATGTTTGTATTTCTTGCACTTCTAAGCGGATAAAAAAAAGCAATAACAAAGCAATTTCCAAATTTTTTTTGCAATTAATTTTTTATTCAATGGTCAATAATACGGTTATCGCTTGTGACCACAGATATTAAATTTTAGTACTTGGTACATAGGCCTCTATTACTTAAAATACTTTTTATGCGTCTTGGCATACTTTCTACCAAGTTTTGAATAACTTTCTCTGGAATACGCTGCTCCACACATCGCCACAGCTCGCATAAGTTCAATGGGGCAGTTTGATATTGTCCCAACCGTCTTTTCACAATTGACCATAAATACTCAATTGGATTGAGGTCGGGACTTTGCGCTGGCCACTGCATTACCTGAAAATTTTGATTAGTCAACCTATCTTTACCGATTTTGGAAGTGTGTTTTGATTTCCCATGCTGTTGAAATATTACTTCTTCCTCAGGATATGTGCTCATTTCAACAAAATCGGGAAATTTTCAAATAGTCTTTTTTCGCATAATTCCATCAATTTTTTGCATTGGTCCAACATGCCACGAAGTGAAACAACCACATAACATTACATTTCCACCACCAGGTTTTATTGTTGGTTGTACGTGGTGCCTTGTATGGTCTCACCAGGTCGGCGCCAACAATACTGTTTACCGTCGTATTGAATTCGGTTGAATTTGGATTCGTCTGACCATATTACACTTTTCAACTCATCAACGGTCCAATTTTTGTTTTCCCTGCCGAATTTTTAAAGTGCCACAACATTCTTCTTCGACAATGCAGGTTTAGGTTTTTTCACAGCGGGGATGTAGCCAATGTTGTGGAGTGCTCTTTTTGCTGTCCATCGGCTTACATTTTGATTAATTGCTACAGAAGCTTCCTTTGGGGTCAACGACTGGTCTGCTTTCATAATTCTCATCATTACTCGTGCGTCCCCATCCGATATTAGGTTTCGGCGGCCACGAAATTGTGCTCGTGGAGTAATACTCCGGAATCTTATGACCACCGATTGGCTCACGTTAATTTTTTTAGCTACCTCTCTTTATGAGGAGCCATTACCTGCCATAATTAAAATAAAATTTTCACGGTTCCCGATAACTTTCTCATAATTTTAAAAAATTTTTATTTTTTTATTTTGTTTTTAAAAATCACACTTTGTCATATACGCAGTTTATCAAAAATGATATTAAACTAAAATTTTCATTATCGAAAATAAAAATAATAACAATAAAATCATAAACAAAATCCACATTAACGGTAAATTTTCTAATATTGTAGTTGAGAACATGCGGGAGCAAAAATGAGTACATACGAGTTGTTTTCTTAATATGCCTTTTTCTCCCTTAATTTGTTGCGTTTTTATTTTGTTTTGAATACAGTTTTGTTAAAAATTAAAAATAAGTAATACACAAGCAAAAAAAAATTAAATCACTTGACTATTCCTTTTGTTATCCGCTTAGAAGTACACGAAATACAAACATGTACTGACCTCTACTCCCCACTGTAACTAACAAATATTGCCGTCGTCTGCAAAAACCATACTATCTGTCGTTAAGCAATAAGTTGATCTTTAAATATTTCACAAAATGATAATTGACCATGCCCTTCATTAGCTTTGAAAGCGGAGAGAAAATTGCAATTTACTCTTTACTCTTTTAATGAATGAACAGAAGGTCTCACTGGCCCGAGTAGCAGAAGACACTGTTCATAGAGAAGCAATTTATATCCAAGCACTTTGTCAAATTCAGTGCTCCCTGTTAGCGCAGAAGATAAGTACTGGTATTTTTATTCATACGTAATTACTGAACAATTCCTCTTTGAGTTTGACTGCAGTTTTGCACGTCTGGTTGAGTGAACTATTATTCCAAACAAAACGTCCGTCAGAAACAATCCATTCCGTATTTCCGTCCGTCAATGCGTCGATCAGAATAAGAGTTGGAACTCATTATACGAGGGCGGATCAATAAGTCTGTAACTTTTCGAACTTCCCTCGTAATTACATAAAATGCAACACTGCTCCCATCAAGTAACACCTGTTAGTAGACCACTGTAAAATGCGTTTAACAGCTGTTCAAAACATACAACCTCGTGGTTTTTTTTTATGGAAAAAAGTGAATTATTTTTTGCGAAAAAAAAACCGTCAATCTAACCAAGGAGAAGCTTGATAAATACTATGGGGACCACCATCTATTTTAATGGTAAAAAAAGTGGTTTACTGACTTTCGTTGTGGTCGCATAAATACAAATGAAGCTGAACGTTCTGGATGGCCAATTGAGGTTAATACACCCGAATAGTAAGAGTGCGTGAGATTGTTTATGCCATAGGCATTTCAGGTGGTAGTGTGGTTTCGATTTTAAATGATCAGTTGGGGTTAAGAAAGCTGACCATATACGTAAAGGATTGTTTGGAGTTGTTTAGCCGCAACTCGAATGAGTTTTTGCGGCGTTTTTTAATTGTGGAGGAAACATGGATCCATTACAACACTCCGGAGACCAAGCAGCAGTCTAAACAATGGGTTTCTCCGGGTGAACCAGCTGCGAAGAAGGCCAAGGTAAGTTTGTCGGCCAATAAGGTGATGGCGACAGTTTTTTGGGATGCACGCGGGACAATCCACATCGATTACCTTCAAAAGGGAAAAACAATAAACGGCGAATATAATGCCAACTTATTGGACTGATTCATCAAGATAATGCACGGGTGCATACGTGTGCAGTCTCAATGGCTAAATTCCATGATTTGGGCTACGAATTGGTACCTCATCCGCCATATTCTCCGGATTTAGCCCCCAGTGCCTATTTCTTATTTCCAAACCTAAAGAAATGGAAAGATATTTAGCTCCAACGATGAAATTATTGCTCAAACAAATACCTATTTTATGGACATCTAAAAATCCTATTTTTTGGAAGGGATACAAAAATTGGAGAAACGTTGGACTAAATGTATTGAGCTATTTTTTTTTTTTTTTGCAAAACAAACTGTTTCATTCTAAAAGTCACGGACTTATTGATCCGCCCTCGTAGTCTGGCCCTCATTTTTAGCTTTTGTGTTTGTGTTTTATTTTGAATATATTTAGAATAAATTTATAAATTATATTCTACTTTGGGACAACATCAGATTTTCAATTTTTCAAAGAAATCCCTCTTTCAACTATGCCTGTCGATTTCCTGAACATCCATTAATGCCCGCAATGATTCGACTTTTAATTCCTCAATCGATGCAAAATGGTAGCCCTGGAGCGTTTTTTTTTTTAGATTATTGAATATACGGATTTTGCAAGGTACTAATTCAAGCGAATACGATGGTTATGGTATGATATCAGTCGAATTAGAGCGAAATTACCTCGAGAAACCAATGCAGTATGAGGAGCTGTATTAGCCAAAAACAAAGAGCTGTCCGCCTACAATTCTGGCCTCTTTTGTGAATAGCTTTACGTAAACGACGCATAATACTCACATAATATTCCTTGTTAACAGTCAGTTTGTTCCAGCGAAAACTGTTACCTTTTCTGCCTTGATTCAACTTATCACGATTTCCGTCTGTTTGATTTTTCATCGGTACAACACTATTCACCAAAAAAAATATTAGAACCAATCTAGATTTGATTTTAGGCCAAAAAAAAGTCTATTCAAATGATGTTGACTGCTCATTGTAAAATGTCAATAGTAGCAACTAGAAATCTAATCGTAAATCGACGGTTTCTCAGTAGAAAATCTTTGATTTCCTTGACGTGTAGTTCATCAGTTCATATTTTTTTTTTTTTGAGCGGATGCTTTTTATCTTGCAAAACATTGAAGCATTTTTTTTCGTCATAGCCTGGTTACCGAAAGCCTTCTGCAACACACTCAATGTTACTGCATGGAGAAATTTCATTTAGAAAAGAAAATTACTGGAACTTTATTGTCAACGAAATCAGATGTTGCTAAAAACGCAATATACACATTTAGTTGCTTACAAAACCTGGAGTCACTATTGAATAAATGAAATTTTGACATAAAGTTTGGCAAAAATATCAAGAATAGTATTTGCAATGTGAAAAATAAGTTATTTGTCCAAATCGATAAATTCGCTAAGTTTTAATCTAAATTCACCTTTTTATTTGTGCACAATATTTTAACCTCCTATTAGCCACGGAATGATCGCTTTGAAATTGGTGAAAGTCAGTTAGTGTTCATATCTAGACCCCAGACAAATATCCCTTATGAGGTCAATTTAAATTTATCTAAAATCCGATATTCAATTAATTCTATCTAAAACTTTTTTTATTTATTTTTAATTTATTTATTCAAGTCTGTGGGATTTGCGAAGAATTCTTCGAAAACAATTCTTTGAAAAAACAATTCTTCGAATAGCAGTCTTCGAATAACAATTCTTCTAATAACAATAACCATAGAGGTTTTTAACTATAGCAGGAAATGTTCAGAGATTTTCAACTATAGCGGGCAATAACCATAGAACCTCTATGCGAGGAAAAATTTTGATATGCGTTTTTTTTTTTGTTTGGTAGGTGAGACTTTAGCCTTTAAGTTTTGCTATAAAACGCAATTCTCGACCGAAAATAAAAAAAAAGTTACGGAGGGTTTAAAATACATTTTCATTTGTAGTTGAAGTTTAGTACAAAAGTGAAGTGTTAAAAGGTAAAAAAAGGTTTTTTTTAATATAATGTCTTATTTTTTCAGTTAATTTTACAACTAATACTTTTTAACAATTTTTTAAGTCAATTTTTTCAGAAAATGCCAAATTTTGGCCCCCGTAAACTTTTTAGTCCTAATGTGCACAAGGGCCAAAGGTTGTTTTTTTTTTTGAAAGATCCCGATTTAAAATATAATTTATTAAGCAGCGAACGTAAAAGTTACCTTATTCAAGATAGAGAAGTTTCAATGAAAAACTCGTATGTTTTTGCTTTAGTTAAATTTCTTTTTATTGTCTTTTAAAATATTTCTATATCAATTTTTATGGTAAATTTATGAAATATAACAATTTTTATTGTAAATTTACAAAATATATAAATTTTTAAATCAAGAAAATTTTTTAACTATATAAAAAAAAAGTGTAACTTATTGTTAGTGTAATGAAAAAGTACTTTCAATCAACCAAGTAAAAATTTCTTCTAAATAGCCTTGATTTTCATCTTCTAGAAGTTGTTTAGCTTCTTCTTCTAATTCAATATGAGGTAGTTTTCCATTTTCGACGAATGTTGGGCATATATAGATCTGAAGTGCACAACAAAATAGTGATAAGGTCTTCATTAGTACAACATCTGGACATTTTCCTTGTGTTGTGCTCGCGAAGGAATCTGTAGTCTTTGTTCCTTTTTTTCTTGCGCTTCTTCAGATAGATCTCCTATTGGTAACATATTGTATTGAATTATTTGTTCCCCATGGTACAAAATTTTATGAACTGTGGATGGCATATATATCCAAGAGTATTTTTCATTATAAAGTATAGCTGTTTTATTGGCGTACTCTCCAAATTTTTTTGCATTTATCTTTCTGCTGCAAGCTAGAACTTGTAATATGATTTTGATTCGTCTTATTAATTCATGATCTACACCTGTGATAGATGCTGCAGTTTCCGGATCGGAAAAAATATCCTTGCAGTATTACCATCATATGTGTTATGAGGCCTAGCTGCAGATATTTTTGTTGAATTTGTTTTTTTTTTTGCTTTCTTTTTTCTTCATTTCCTTTGTTTTTTCTCACTGTTTCGCCTAACGGACCAAATTCCAAATCATAACCCAATTTAAGAATATGCTCCATGCCTTGCTATGAGAGCATTCAATGTACCATCATTTCAAATTCGATGCAAAATTAGTAATTTTTCCTTTCTGCATTTCAATGTCTTCTAGGTTACAATTCTTAAAGAAGTCGTTGCTCACTATGTGCAAAATTACATCGTCTACATCATTTCGTTGAAAATAAATATCTGCCAGATCTCTGTAACAGTACTTAGCCATTGCACAAATTGTAATGAATAATAATTGTGGAAACATTATAATAAATACTCTTTCTTGCAATTATGTAAAATACAAATTTTTATCTTTTATTACCACTTTTAGAAGCATAAAAAACCCACACCCTAACCCCTTTTAAAAGGTGAAGCATACCTGCTCATATCTTAAAGGGCTATGTCGCAATAGTTTTTTTTTTTTAAACATTTACCTGTTATTTAAATTGGTTCCCATTTTGTCAGGTATTTAAACTATATAACTCTAATTCAGGCTATTAATGTTTTTGAAAGATACCTATGTAAATGTACCTGTAACAATTAAGCGCATTATATCTCAACCCTTTTTTATAAGTATATAACAACTCCTGACAACTCTACCGACACGCAAAAAATACACCGCGGTGCACCGGTACGACCAACTTTTGTATTCATAACACTCAGACGGACGGACGGACATCGTTTAATCGACTCAGAAAGTATTTTTGAGTCGATCCGTATAATAAAAGATGGACAAAGGTCCAATATTTTTGGCAGTTGCAAACATCACCTCAAACTTAATATATCCTAACCACATAGTGGACAACTTTTGTATTCATAAATTTTGCAGAAAATATCTAACCTTGGGTCAGAAAAATTGTTCTGGTGCACAAGGGCGGAAATTGGCGGGTATATAATGGGGTATAGTAGTATAGGGGAGGGTTCAGACTATAGAAGAGTGCAAGATCTTTTCTGACTGTTTTTGACTGGCAGGAGTTATGCTCTATTAAGTAGGAGATTTTCGGAAAATTTGGACCTTTTTTAAAAAAATTGTTTTTTAAGTTCGGAATGACTCCGTGATTTTACATTTTTAACATTAATAGTATGGAAGCCACAAAATTATACAAAATTTATTTCACTTCAAAATCTCTTAAATCAAAAAAGTCACAGTCATTCAAAAATAAAAATTTACAAAGAAATTTTTAATTTTAGCAAAATACTGAGAAAGCCCATTTTAGCAGACCCTGTTCGCTGTGATATAGTGGAGATAGAGTCGCAATTTTTTGGCTCCCGAGGTTTACTAGTATTTACTTTCAAATGAATAACATAACTTTAAAATCGGTAACAAAAAAAAATGATTTTTGGCCGCCTTCTCAAAATATGGTCCACTGTGCTCCGGTGCAATATCGACTTAATTGACTTAAAGAGTCCTAAGTTAATTTTGTGGACTTATTTTAGGCCGTAATTGTATTTTGAATAGGCGAGAAAACTTCGGACGCCATTCCTCAATATTTAGGAAAAGCACAATTACCTCGATATTGCACCGGAAGTGCGATATTAATTCAAAACACGACTTCTAGAAAAACACGAATGAAAGTTTTAATTGGTCTAGGTAACTGAATATTAAGAAAGTAAAATTCATAAGGAATTGGAAGTGGGTTAATCAGGTTCTAAAAGATTTTAAAGGATGTGTGATCACTTACAAGTTCTAAAAGCATTTAAAGGATGTCCCAAAACTCATACTCACATTAAACAGAAAACATAGTTATGTGTCTTTGCATTATGGTTTTTGTATAAAATCGTAAGATGTGTCCACGGCTTTTCTGGCACTCTCTTCAAAAAATTTTTCCTTGACTGACGACTGACGAATAGACCTTTGAATTCAAATAACACTATAGTAAAAAATCGAAGGTTCTTAATTACACGATCTAGGGGGCCAATTCTGACCACGGCCAGGAAATGTCTCATGCAATAACTGATTCGTTTCACGGGCTGTATGTCACGTGACAACGTTTTGTTGAAACCTCATTATCGTCCACATCAATAGCCAGAAATATTTCTGCTTGAAAATGGAACGTGTAATGATGCCCTCAACCCAAAATCCGCAGCGAGCTTAGACACGTTGTGGATTAAGTACTTTTTCGAGCAACGATTCAAAAGTCATCAAGATGAAGATGTGCTTCATAGATTAGGAAGACTTTTTCGAAAAACCATCATCCAAAAGTTTCATTATTTTTGAGATATTGTTCAACAATGAAAACCCATTATTCTATCGTGCAATGGCCCAGCAGTCAAACTGTATTTTTTTTTTTCATTTAGCAAAACTTTACTGCACAAATGGCGGCAAATTCAAAACTTACAAGAATTTTGTTACACCATTTAGGAACAAATTTTTAGTTAAATGTATTGTATTGTACTCTGTAAATTTGATCACTCATTTTGTTATGGCAGCCGAACTCCGCAAATAATACAAAAAGTCGGATTATAGAATTTTTAACAAAACAAAGTTTAAAAATACACTAGCCACTCATTCATGGCCCATGAAGCATTGTCATTACTTTAAAAAAAGTTATATATTCAACACATTTTGAAATCTCTTATAGGAAACTGGATGTTTGTTGTAAACGAAGAAAGCACAGCGCGTCAAATGGTTAAAGCTGAATTATGCGCGTAAGTACACAAAGCAAAAACTTTCCAAATATCCCCTATAATTCTTCAACATTTTCTTGCAGTTCAAACACTTGTTCTAATCTTTGTCAACTTCCAAATGGTTACAACTCTCGATGTGAACAGAAATTTGTACAGAAGCGCCTGGTTGCTCTACAGGGCAACGGACAAAATTTATACACGGATACATTTTGGTTTCCTAGTTGCTGCGTTTGTACAATATCCTCTAATTAGAATTAGAATATATATATAATACATTTTTTTAGTTATCATTTTCATTTTATCATACACAATCTGCAAAAAAAAATGTTTGTTTGAAAAATTCGATTTTAAATTTTACTAAAGTAAAACGATATGTAAAAATTTTATAAGAGGAATAGAAATAAAAAATTATCTTATTTTATGAACTGGCGTAAATTATGAACACTGACACAGATTTTATAAATTATAATGCTGATTTAAACAACTTTATCTGACAGCTTTTATTTAAATTAGCATCCAATAATAAAAGCATCAGTTAAAATAATCTTCAATTCAATATATCTTTTTCATTTTGATTTTGCACTGCTGTCTAAATATACTCGTAAATCATCATTATATAAATTCATAAAGCGAAAGTTTTTGTTGTTTGTATGTGGTTTATAGAAGGCTACATCTGTAGACCGCTCACCTTGAAGTTTTTCAAATATTATTTTATTTGCTTTTTGATACAACAAGTGGGCGTGGCACCTGCCATACCAAAGATATATTTATCACCATGTATCTAGATAAGTAGGACAGCAAGTATTTTGAAACTTTATGTGAATTTATTGGTTATTGTTAGTAGTGAGCATGGCACCTGCCGTGCAAAGTAAACTGAGTGTACTTCTGTGGAAGCTATGGTTTATGAACTTTGTGTGAGCCTATAAAATGTGGGCGTGAGCAAACAATTGGGCGTGGTACTTATTACACATTCATTTATATGCAGTGGTTTGATACTGTCAGTTAATAAGTAGCAAAACTGGACGGGATCACACCAGTGGGAGTGGCACCTCCCATACAAAGTAAATAATAAATTTCATATAAATATAGGGGTCGGAAACCTTTTCTATACAAAGAGCCAAACCACAAAATAATATAGAAATTTTAAATTAAGGAGCCCTAAACATATTTAGTTACAATTTTTTATCATCTATGTATGTATACATAGAAGAGAAAGTATGTATTTCAGTTTGCTTGTAGCTTATAGAAGGCTAAACTTACTGAGTATCTGGATGGAGCTATAGGTTATAAATTTTTATGATATTTAATGAATTTTTAATATCGTTGGCAGAGGTCATCTACTATTAATGTGAGTAGTCGAACAAAAAATGGGCGGGATCGGACCAGTGAGAATGCTACTGCCCATACAAAGTAAATATACTATATCATGGAGTACTATAAAAGGGAGTAAATCAGATATTAATATGAGTAGTTATGTAAAAATGGGCGATATAGGATTAGTGGGTGCGGCACCTCCTATACAAAAAATATGTAGTATCATAAAACCGAATGTGTTGAAACTTTGGACAAGTACATTAATTACCAATGAGAGTATTGCTGAAAAATATGGGCGGAATAGCCAACTCAAGAATAGTCAAAATCAAAAATCGCTAAAATTAAAAATCCCTAAAAATAAAAAATTGCCAAATGATATTCTAAATTCAAGGCCAATTCAAGTGTTACTGAATTTAATTTAGCAAACCCATGTTTTTCTCATGAGCAGTTATATGTAGGTTACTCCGGAGTAGAGACACCGAAAAATGTGATAATTTTTGCACCGATTGAAAAAATATAGTATCTTCATAGGAAAAATTGATTATGAAACAAGTAGGAAGTAGGAAACAAGGTCTAGACCGACTATACGATACCCTAACCATGGTTTAGAGACTCTATCTCTTCGATCCAACTAATTCGATATAAAAAATAAGCATAAACCAAATTTGAGTGGCATTGTTATTATATTTTTTGAAAAAGTTCATATCGTAGGCTATATTTATAAGGGGACTATGTCCTAATATGGAACGATCATGACCATATTTGGTAAAGTCACTTATATTTTTCAAAAATATATAAAAACCAAATTTGAGAAAAATCTGTGCAATATTTTTGTTTTTTGATAAATTCAAGTGAAGATCGGGAAGCAGCTCTATATGGGGCCTAAGAGTTTTCCCATAGGGATCATTATTAGACTACTCATTAGTGGATGTAATAAACGCATATAAACCCAATTTGACTAAGATCTATATGACAATTTGGATCTTATGGCAATTTATGTCGATTTCATAGGGGTCATTTGCATGGACCGATTCTCACCAATTTCAACAGCGTTCATCTTATGGCCGATAGAAGCTCATATGCCAAAATTCGTCAAAATATATTTATATTTGCGACCTGCAGTAATCAAACAAAGTTTACATGGACACACAGACGGACGGACGGACATGTTTAATTGAATCAGATAGTGATTCTGATTTGATCGGTCTAGGTTAGTTACAAACAGCAGCACAAAATCATTATACCCAAACCACATAGTGGTATAGGGTATAACAAAAATATTGCACTGATTCTTCTCAAATTTTGTTTGTGTACATTTTTGCAAAATACAAGAGACTTTACCAATCATGGTCAGGATCGGTCCAATTTTGGGCCTAGATATAGCATCCGATATGAACTTTTTCATATCTCCACCAAAAAAAATTAATAAAGATCCCACTCAAATTTGGTTTATGCTTATTTTATATGTCCAGTTAGTTTGGCCTAAGAGATAGGGTCTCTAAACGCATGGTATAGGGTATCGTATAGTCGGTCTAGACCGACTATAATTTTCTTACTTGTTAATTTTTCATTTCTTATTTTTAATTTTTTGTTTTCTTTTTTCATTCTTCGTTTTACTGCTTTTATTTTTTATTTTATATTTTTCAATTTTAATATTTTATTTTTTATTTTTCAGTATTCATTTTTCATATTTCATGTTCTATTTTTCATTTCTTATTTTTAATTTTTTTATTTTTCATTTCTGATTTTTGATTTTTCGTTTTTTATTTTTCATTTCTTGTTATTCATTCTTTATTTTTCATTTTTCATTTTTTATGTTTGATTTTTGACTTTTCGTATTTAATTTTTTATTTTTTTTTCATTTTTTATTTTTCATTCCTGATTTTTGATTTTTGATTTTTCATATTTTTTTTAATGTCTTGTTTTTCATTTTTCATTTTTTATTTTCCATTTTCAAACAGGTTATTACATATCACAATTTTTTCACCAATGCAATCATATGTAAGTCACACCGATTTTGTCTTACGTCTTATATGTTACCCTTTTTCTGTGATTGAATTGTGAAATAGAAATTTACCCCCCTGCGCAAAAGGTTTTGGGAAAAAGTGGAACTGTGTTAAGTAAAGAAAATAATTTAAAAATTTCTCAATTTTTATTTTATTTAATGTCAGGTATTTCGTATCGGCAGGACATTGTGAGACCCAGGTAAGTGGTGTTGCTAATCCACAGGACTTGCACATCTATCACCTTCTATCCTTTTTATTTTTCATAGGGGCCTTTTCATATAAATTCGCGCCAATGTTGTGTATCAGTACCAGCAACAATTTGACCGTAATGATACAGATATTAATTCACTTTGGATTAAGTTAAGTTAACACATTAAGTTAATATATTAAAGGCTTCTACGCCATACCGAATAGTGAAATCGTAGTTGCTGACGATTTTAATATTCACAATTTATCTAGATTTCGTCATTCGAATCAAACAATTCCCGAAGGCCAATAAGTTAAGTTTGTCACAGTGCATAACCACCTAGCGCAATTAGTGAATTAACCAACGCATATTCCGTACATTGAAGGTCAACGACAAAAAATTTTCTACCTTTTCCTCACTTCGAATCCTTTTCATTGTCTGTACTGCAAAGTGTTTCAACACCAGCTATGAAGCTCAGTCTATATTTACGAAAAGGCTCGTTGCACTTAGCTCAACGATTTCTTCAAGCATTTCAACTGGAATCTTTGATTCCTAAATAGTAAAGTTGATGCTGCTGCGAAAATGATGGAGAAAATAGTGGTGCTTCTTATGCGGTTATTTACTCCATCAAAGCACATTTCGGCTTAACCTAATCAAAAATCTTGTTTTAATCATATTTGTAGGAATGCAGTCAGATCTGGCGAGGAAGCATTCAGATATTGGCACAAAAAAATAAAAATTCCGTTGCTGGCCTGCTACGCAAACAGGCACTAAGGCGTGAAAAGTTTCTTTACGATCAGCGTCTTCATGCTAAAGTTCTTTCTGTAAGAGCTTTTGGTCATTTGTTAAAAGAGTAAAGAATAATGCTGGTTTTGCTATCCCAACTCTTATGAATGACCAAAATATTCACTGACCCGGTTGCTAAGGCTAACCGTTTAGCTGAACTCTTTGCAAGAGAATCTTTTGCCGGATAGCGAAAAATCCGTTACTCGAACTTGAAAGGGTATCTTGTAGTATGCCTAAAATATTCTGCAGAGCATGTGCTGTTACAGTGGTTTTTTCGGATCCCATCGTAAATAAGTCCCCGGGGACGGATGGTATACCAGCACTGCTGGTGAAACAGTGCTCTTCGACGTTAGCTAGTCCATTCATCAACCATTTTAGCCTCTCGAACCGTGCGGGAGTCCTTCCCTCTTGCTGGAAGTTTGCCAATGTCTTACCAATTCCTGAAAAGGATTAGCTTATTTACCCTTAAAATTAATGTGCAATATCAATCTGTTCTGCGCTCTCAAATGTGATAGAGATCATGATCAATTGCCATATTGTCAACTACCTTGAGAACAACTCACTTCTTAATAATCGACAGCAAGACTTGCATAGCAATCGTTCTATGGCAGACCTTTTAGCATTTCCTTCTGAGTGCTGGAGTCGACCTATTCACAAATTTGGTGAAAATAAAGTGGTTGCTCTATATTTCCAAGGTATTCGCTCGCGTTTGGCATGGTCTATTGTTGTCAAAACTTATTGCATATGGGTTAGGCAATCAAGGTATCCTCGCTTTTCCTTATCTTCCTGAATGACCTTGTTGATCAAACCTTCAATCCCATATTCTCTTTTGCAGATGAGAGCAACATTTGTCATTCTATTTACTTCAAATTTAGGCCTATCCTTTTTGAGATTGGGGGCAAAAGGCTGACAATGAATGACTTAATCAAGATCTGTTAACAATCTCCGATTGGGAAGAAGTGAATAGGGTTGATTTCAATGTTTATTAGAATTTCGCCAAACTGGTTGCTTGCACTTTTAAAATGCTAAGTGTGCCTTGCGCTGCAAGCTAAAAATTTAAAAAAAAAAAAACTTAAAACTTGACTGTAAATTAATGATATTATGAAATAAATAAATAAAAAACATACCATGCGTTTAGAGACCTCTTAGGCCCAACTATTTGGATATAGAAAATAAGCACAAACCAAATTTGAGTGGTATTTTTATTATTTTTTTTGGCTGCAGATATGAAAAAGTTCATATCGGATGCTATATATATATGAGGACTAGGTCCAAAAATGGACCGATCCTGACCATGGGTGGTAAAATCTCTTGTATTTTGCAAAAATATATACAAACAAAATTTGAGATGAATCAGTGCAATATTTTTGTTTTTTATAGATTTAGGTGAAGATCGGGAAGCAGATCTATATGGGGCATATGACTAAGAGTTGTCCCATAGGGATCGTTTTTGGACTACTCATTAATGGATGTAATAAACACATGCAAACCCAATTTGACTAAGATCTATAAGACAATTTGGATCTTATGGAAATTTATGTCGATTTCATAAGGGTCATTTGTATGGGGGCTACGTCTGAACGTGGACCGATTCTCACCAATTTCAATAGCGTTCATTCCATAGCTGAAAGTGATTCTGATTCGATCGGTATAATAATAAATGGGTCTAGGTCAAATATTTTTGGTAGTTACAAACAGCAGCACAAATTCGTTATACCCAAACCACATAGTGGTATAGGGTATATATATTATAATACGACTAGGCCTACAATGATCAGATGTTATCCCACATACTTTTTTTATACCCTATACCACTAGTATAATGACTTTGTGCTGCTGTTTGTAACTACAAAAAATATTTGACCTAGACCCATCTTTTATTATACTGATCGAATCAGAATCACTATCTGATTCGATTTAACGATGTCCGTCCGTCCGTCTGTGTGTCCATGTAAAGCTTGTAATCAAACAGCAGGTCGCAAATATGAATATATTTTGATGAAATTTGGTATATGAGCTTATATTAGCAATGGGATGAACGCTATTGAAATTAGTGAAAAGCGGTCTATGTTCGACCTAGCCCCCATACAAATGACCCCTAAGAAATCAACATAAATTGCCATGAGATCCAAATTGTCATATAAATCTTAGTCAAATTGGGTTTGTATTTGTTTATTACATCCATTAATCAATATTCCAAAAATGATCCCTATGGGAAAACTCTTAGTCGTAGGCCCCATATAGAGCTGCTGCCGATCTTCACTTAAATCTATCAAAAAACAAAACAAGTAAGAAAATTATAGTCGGTCTAGATCGACTATACGATACCCTATACCATGCGTTTAGAGACCCTATCTCTCTGGCCCAACTAACTGGATATAGAAAATAAGCACAAACCAAATTTGAGTGAATTTTTATTAATTTTTTCGGCTGCAGATATGAAAAAGTTCATATCGGATGCTTTATCTATATGGGGACTATGCCCAAAAATGGACCGATCCTGACCATGTTTGGTAAAGTCTCTTGTATTTTGCAAAAATATATACAAGCAAAATTTGAGAAGAATCAGTGCAATATTTTTGTTTTTTGATAGATTTAAGTGAAGATCGGGAAGCAGCTCTATATGGGGCCTATGACTAAGAGTTGTCCAATAGGGATCATTTTTGGACTACTGATTAATGGATGTAACATATACATACAAACCCAATTTGACTAAGATTTGTATGATAATTTGGATCTCATGGCAATATTTGTTGATTTCATCGGGGGCCATTTGTATGGGGGCTAGGTCTGAACATTGACCGACTCTCACCAATTTCGATAACGTTCATCCCATGGCCGATAAAAGGTTAAATACCAAATTCCATTAAAATATATTCATATTTGCGACCTGCAGTTTGATTACAAGCTTTACACAGACGGACGGACGGACTGACGGACATCGTTAAATCGAATCAGATAGTGATTATGATTCGATCAGTATAATTAAAGATGGGTGTAGGTCAAATATTTTTGGTTGTTACAAACAGCAGCACAAAGTCATTATACACAAACCACATAGTGGTATAGGGTATAAATATTGCACTGATTCTTCTCAAATTTTGTTAGTATATATTTTTTCAAAATATAAGTGACTTTCCCAAATATGGTAAGGATCGGTCCAGTTTTTGACTTAGTCCACATATAAATATAGCACCCGATACGAACTTTTTTTATCTGCAGCCAAAAAATTAATAAAAATCCCAAATTTGGTTTATGCTTATTTTCTATATCCAGTTAGTTGGGCCTGAGAGATAGGGTCTCTAAGCGCATGGTATAGGATATCGTATAGTCGGTCTAGACCGACTATAATTTCCTTACTTGTTTTTTTTTTTTTTTTGAATGGTGATGTATAGATTTATTGCATAAAAGGTGTTCCAAATTGTGCGTAAGATTTGAGTTTGTTGCCATTTGTGGAGCAAAGTTATGGCAACCAAAATAAAAGGACAGTTTGACAGCTGAAAGTTTAGGGTTGGTAAAGAGCGAGCACTACACGGTATAGCAACGTGTCTTCATTGTTGAACAATGTCTCAAAAATGAATGCTGATTTTTCGAGCAAAAACATCTTATATAATGAAGCATATTTTCACTTTGATGGGGTGATTGGACTCGATATTGCTACATGTATCAACGAAATTCAATCAGTAAAACCGTGGAGGCCATTTGCTCGATGTATTATTTCATACACAACTTTATGCTATATATCTTATGAGTCATTGAAAACAAATGTATTTTCTGTTTAACTCAAATCTTGCGTGAAATTTGGGAGACCCTTTCATGCACTTGGTCTACACATGCACCCATTTTCAAATATTAAACAGCTATTGTCATTTAGCCCGCAAAACGTATATGACTAATTTCTACAAAATATATTTCAATTTGCAAGCTGCAGGTGTATTTTAAGCTATAATATTCACATACAAACGGACAGACAGATGGCCATCGTTAAACCAAATTATTTATTAACATCAGCATATACTTATTTGAGCACAGAATGGTATAATTTTCGCTAAACCTCTAGCATGAAGCGAAAATTTAAATCTTGATAAATTAGTCAATTAACTAATTTTGATCGCAATATTTAAAAATAACTTAAAGTATTAAACATTGATTAGAGCCTTCGGATCACCAGCCATAACCCATAATAAAAGCAAAGCAAAACTAATAATACAAGATTATGAGTGTACCAATCAATGATAACCAAAACAGTTTCGTAATGATTTAAAATCTTAAAGCAAACAAAAAAAAATAAAGTCAACAATAGTATTTGTATTAATTATAAATTTTGTGAATTTGGTCTTAGTCGCAAAAATTTTAAACCAAACTGGCAAAATGCTCTAGGAGTTTTAAATGAAAAACTTCGTCTGAGTTTCACATAATAAAGCACCGCACAAACATAGAGGGTATGCCATCATTTATTTCGGCGTGTGTATATTGTATAACTAGAAAAAATAACGATTCCTATATGTGTGATATTTCTATACCCTATACCACTATGTGGTTTGGATATAATGACTTTGTGCTGCTGTTTGTAACTACCAAAAATATTTGACCTAGACCCATCTTCTACTATACCGATCGGCTCAGAATCACTTTCTGAGTCGATTTAGCTATGTCCGTCCGTCCGTCCGTCTGTCCGTCTGTGTGTCCATGTAAACCTTGTAATCAAACTATGTACAGGTCGCAAAAATGAATTTCTGTCGCAATTAATGACATTTGGTATATAAGACTTTATCGGCCATAGGATGATCGCTATTGAAATTGGTGAAATTCGGTCCATGTTCAGATCTAGTCCCCATACAAACGACCCCCTAAGAAATCGACTTAAATTGCCATAAGAACCAAATTATCATATAGATCACGGTCAAATTGGGTTTGTGTGTGTTTGTTACATCCATTTATCATTTCTCCAAAAATAAACCATATATGGCAATTCTTTGTCATAACCCGATTTTCACTTAAATCTATTAAAACACAAAAATATTGCACAGATTATTATCAAATTTAATTTGTATATATTGTTTCAAAATATAAGTGACTTTACCGAATGTGGTCAGGATCGGTCCATTTTTCGACCTAGTCCCCATATAAATATTGCATCCGATATGAGCTTTTTATATCTGCAGCCAAAAAAAAAAAAAAATATAACAAGGCCATTCAAATATGCTTTATGCTTATTTTCTATATCCAATTAGTTGGACTGAAGATATAGGGTCTCTAAACCATGGCATTGGGTATCGTATAGTCGGTCTAGACCGACTATAATTTTCTCACTTGTTTTATTTAACTTGGTACTTTTCAGTTCATTTGTACTACTTTGTGAATACAACATCAATCAAATGGCCACGGCAAATGAGCTTATTTTCCATAATTTTTTCGAGCATCTCGGATGGTATAACAATGATTTCGATACGAATTTTCGCCGTCAATAGCCTGAGGCATGTTGGCATAAACCATGCTCCTCAAATAACTCCACAAAAAGAACTCCGGAGAGGTCGGATTTGGAGATCTGAGAGGCCAGTCAGTGTCTCCTTTTTTAGCTACGTCCAGGAAATTTTTGTTGAAAAAACTGCATTGTCTTGTTGAAACTAGTAACCGTTAAGACCCTTTCCATGCATTTTCACACAGTCATAATGAGCTAACATCCACCGTTAATAACTCCATTCGACAGTTTCACCTTCTCTAAAGAAAAATGTCGCAATGATCCTTTGAATCTCGCATGGATTATCCACTTACCAAAATGGCCCTCTTTGACTCCAAAATGCTGAGTGCTGTGACGATACGATTTTTTAGATTCCCGACAACACTCTTAGGTGTTATTGAATGGCATGTGGACGATACTAAACAAGTAAGAAAATTATAGTCGGTCTGGACCGACTATACGATACCTTATACCATGCGTTAAGAGACCCTATCTCTTAGGCCCAACTAACTGGACATAGAAAATAAGCAGAAAATAATAAGACATAAGCAATTAAGGCCCAAAAATGGACCGATCCTGACTATGTTTGGTAAAGTCTCTTGTATTTTGCAAAAATATATACAAACAAAATTTGAGAAGAATCAGTGCAATATTTTTGTTTCTTGATAGATTTAAGTGAAGATCGGGAAGCAGCTCTATATGGGGCCTATGACTAAGAGTTGTCCAATAGGGATCATTTTTGGACTACTGATTAATGGATGTAATATATACATACAAACCCAATTTGACTAAGATTTGTATGATAATTTGGATCTTATGGCAATTTATGTTGATTTAATAGGGGTCATTTGTATGGGGGCTAGGTCTGAACATGGACCGCTTCTCACCAATTTCAATAGCGTTCATCCCATGACCGATAAAAGATTAAATACCAAATTTCATCAATATATATTAATATTGGCGACCTGCAGTTTGATTACAAAGTTTACATGGACACACAGACGGACGGACGGACGGACATCGTTAAATCGAATCAGATAGTTATTCTGATTCGATCGGTATAATTAAAGATGGATGTAGGTCAAATATTTTTGGTTGTTACAAACAGCAGACCAAAGTCATTATACCCAAACGACATAGTGGTATAGGGTATAATGACGAATATTGCTGCCAGAAAGTGATTGTTGGTGACGATATTTTCAAGGATATGGACGTTGAGTTGACTCAACTAAACGACTGTTTTCGATACATGATACAAATTATATTGAATCGGTGTATCAAATACATGCTATAGATCCTAAAATCCTTGGTATAAATATTTGATGAGAACATAATTAAATTCAATTTAATTATTCTATGGTCTTAGAAAGGAAACGATGAACATAATTGCAAATTACAAGGAAGTCGTGCAATTGTGTTTACTGTACATATCAATATTTTCAAATACAGTCGTTTCAAACCAAACCCGGATACCATGGTAAAATATGTTCTTCTCCAAATCTGACCTATATAAAATTATTGAAATATACAAATAGATCTAAATGTCCATATTTTAAGACCCCAGACAAAATATAATAATTCTGTAGTGAAAAGGAAAAGCTGTTTAAGTCTGATTTTGTCGTTTTACAGGAGAGCACTTTCCAATCTCAATTTAAAAATTATTTAATTTAAGTCTACAATGAAACTTAAGCACTTTTTCCAAACGAGTGTATAAGACCGCTCCGAACATATCTGAAAATAAGCTGTTTTTCCTTATTTTCAATAGAGTTTCTTCATATGTTGTTTTTCCAAATTACTTTCAATGTAATTCAATGAACTATAAGAAAAAGAAGCAGTACATATCAACGTTATTAACTTTTATTAATACGAAATTAAAATTAATAAAAATCAATTAGCAATAAGTAACTTAAATATCATTCAGAGATGGAATGAACAAAGCAAACTTCAAATCTAAATAAGTTCAATTAATGTACATAGAGTCATAAATGCATAAACTAAAATATTTATTTTTGAATCATTTTAATTTTCTTCATGATCACTAAAGTCAGGACGTATATCTGGCAAATTATCGGTGACAAGATGTTGATAGAATGAAGGGAAACATGGACCAATGAACGGAAGAAGATTAGGAATTTCATTCAATTTTGCAGAGCTCATACCTCAGTACTTTAAAACTTTCATCTTGATCTAAAGTTTTTGAGCTGTATCTTTCCAAAATCCGACTTAATATATCGTAACCACTTTGCATTTTCCAAGTACAATTTTCAGATTTGAGTCCCTTTTTCTCCATAAAACCTTGGTCGAAAAATAAAATGAAAAATTCTTTAAGTCGTCAGAATTCATTTCAACTACTGTAAATTTCTTTCTTACACCAACACTTCTAACGAAATTATACCAATCGTGGTGGTGATGCATTTTGACATTGGTTTTTTTCCTTTTTTCGTTCAATCGACTGAAGATTTATGATCAATGGTTTCGATTTTATAGCTATTTTGGAGAAATGTCATGAACATAGTGCTTAGGTACGAATTTTTGTTCCACACAAGAGTCGCTATAAAAAATTACTGTTTTTTTATTTTCCTTCTCTTAGAGTTGCAAATGATACAGCAAGCACGAGGCAAATTCATTGCCTCCTCTTTTTGCTAATGATTCTTACCACAACGCTTTTAATAAAGCCATCGGTCTCGTCAAAACATTGCATTTTTTGCAAACGCTTATTCTTTTAGCGTCCGAATTTATATAATAATGCAAGTGATATTGTCGGTTACGGATTTTAGGCTTATTGACTCTTAAAGAACTTTTGTCCAGGATTTCTATTAGTCCTCCAATGAAAAGGATGCATTGATTGTAGGAACCCAATGTCAAGTAATTATCAAAAAGTTATTTTTGCGTGGTAAATGTAATTTTACATATCATGCGACAATTTCTGCAACTGCTTTGATATTTATTCAGGTTCAACGTCACACTTATTTAATGGCAAACTGAAGTCAGGGTCAAGCACTAAATCGTCACTATTGAAATCAGCGCACTGATTCGATGTGTCCCTGGGAATCCTTCACTTTCTTTACTTTCGGCTTCATCAATTGCCTTATTAATAAAATAACAAAAAAAGGAAGTTCTAAGATGTATTTTGGTATAATACCAAAAGAAAATTTATATTTTATTTACAAAAGTTTATTTCCAACCATGTGTAGGTTTAAGAGAAAATTTTAGAGAAGAATGAAAAATAGTATTTTCTTTTTCGAAAGGAATAAAAAGAGATTATTGTTGTAAAACAAACCAGAAATTAAAAGTTCAAGTATTTTTTTTCTCCAGTAGAAATATTAAAAGATTGAGAACATTTCCACTGCCTGTCACTTACTGAATAATTGATTATCTATTAATAGATTCTCACGTCTGCAAGTAGAAAAACAGCTTAAATGGAACTACTAACGGTACTTACCCATATGGTTGCGTGGAAAAATTCCTTATCTCAAATACGAATTAATAAAGCAGTGAAAGTCTTTTGGAAAAACAACTTATCTACACACAATAAACTTGGGAGTGAATTGCATGGCTTGGAAAATCTGCATGTGATTATCTATTAATAAGAGGTTTTGACGTTTGTTATTGCTGAGCGTGAAAATAGCTTTTTTGATTTGGTAAAATAAAGAATGTTATTTTAAGCTCTTTTCCTTTAGCACAATTTGAAACACAGCAAATCGTTAATAAACTTAAGTTATTATTCCAATTGAAATTATATGCTAAATTGAGATAAGTAAAAATTCCCTGGGCTATAACTTCTTGAAAAATTGTACAAAATAGTTCAAATTTAGCAAGAGGGTACTTTTCAATACGGAGATCAACGTAGTGCTCTTATCTCAATATTTGCTTAAGTCGACTTAAGCGCTTTTTCCTTTTCACCGCAGAATTGTTACCATTCTATCAATCAATCCATTCAAAAAGGTTACTCAACTCACTTTTAAAATTGGCAACACCATTACCAGTAGGGTAATATGCTGAGATAATATATGGTATTACATTTGCAGGTTAATAAATTCGATTTATGCATGTTATAAGGTTTTGAAAGAATTTGTGATACTGTTTGTGTAATGAGAATGCTTCAAATTATTTTTTTAACGATATGTTTGTTCTTCCACCTTAAGTTGCGCCTTTTCTAGCACTTCTAATAACAATATACCCTTACCGTTATCTTTACTTTGCTCAACTTCAGCCGGAGCATAACTGTAAACGCAGTAAGTAAATTATGATTAGTTTGTGTAATCAATTATTGATAATAGGATTAATTTAAGTACTAATTATTTGATCACTGTTGTTGATAATCACGTATCAAAATACCACGTGATAAAGTGCTATCAGAAAACTGAAACAGGCAAAGTTCTTGTTTATTTAGAAGAAGGCTATAGCAAGCGTGTAACTGATGAAAAGCAGAAGCGGTCTGACGCTGTTGTTCAGAATTTTTTACGTTATCCTGAAGAATATGGGAAAAAACAGAAGCGCAGAAGCAAAAAGCAAGCTGTCATATCGAAATAAGTGCAAGCAATTCCAAGGAGACCTCTGCGTAAATCGCCCACGATCGTGTACTAAATGTGTCTAAATGGATTGTCCACAGAGTGCTCTGAGCATCTGGGAACATTTGTCGCCAAAAAAATTAAATCGGCACCTCGTCTGTTAGCACGTCTCAAGGCAGCAAGGATTGAATTTGCCCGAAAAATCTATTTTGGATTGTTCTTCTCTTTTCAATATCATTTGGCGTGATTTGCGAAAAGATCCTCAATTTTTTTTCTCAGCGTAATTTCGTCGGAGGCAGTTTAACGCTTTATGGAGCTTTTTATGCTGATAGAATGTTGGAAGTTGCGTTTCGCAATGATCACATTAACTCAGAGGAATACACCGAAGTGTTGCAAATGTAATCATTGCCGTATATAAGAATAACACGAAAATTTTTGTTAATAACAGTAGCGTTCAAGTTATGACGTGACAAGCTGAATCATATAGAGAACATTTGGGGTATACTTACAAAGAATTTTAAGAGGTAAACCGGAAGTATGACAACATTCAACAATTAAATTAATTACACTGTAAGTAAAATTTGAACTTTTGAAATGATACACAAAAACACCGTTTTAAAAAGTTAGCTCAAAATAACGAGATATTTAGATTTTAAATTTGTAGTAAATTTAAGGTGATTTTTGACTTTATTTGAAGGAAAACCCTGCAAAAGCTCTTGTAAAATCAATTTATATATTTTTTTTTCGACAAAATGTAACCGCTGAAATAATGACATCTATTTGGAAGCAGAATTAGTTTACCTTTTACAATTTGAGGTCATAATAATTATTATTATTTTGGAATTCGGGATTTTGGGATTGGCATTCCTATTACAAACAGAACTACAACATATATATCAAAGATCAGTGCTTTTTAACATCGCTTTAACTTGAAATTTAGTGTGACAACTTGGAATTAAACTCACTTGATAAGAGAAATCTTTCTAAAAAAAATAAGCATTTTATTGACCATTTTGAAAAAATAGAAAAATGAGTGACGAAAAATGCAGATCACATTGCGAAAAATTAAATATGTTTTGTTTTGTGTGTGGAAAATTTACACCGAAAAAACAGCGACGACATTTGGTTGAAGATGCCCTCAAAGTTTACAATCAGTATTTTGTGGTTGCCCCCGCTGAATAAATGCGAAATGTTGATCATGCACCTGAATTTACGTGCATCACATGTTTTAGTGCATTAAACAAATGGTGGAAATTACGGCGATATTCGATGCCATTTGGACTTCCAATGATATGGACCGATCCAGGGGAACATGATTCTGTATGGTCTCAATCGAAACAGTAAGTTCACTTAGATAGACTATATATCGAATGCACAATAATTTATTCTTATAGAATGATCCGGTTTTATATACAAAAGGTGTCCCAAGTGCTCACGTACAAGTTCCACACAGTGATGAATTGCCTGTCCCAATACATCCATCGACATACCAATATGATACTGCGTCCTATGAAGTACAATCACAAACTTCAGCAACAGCATTACATCATGCTGATTCTGATTACCTTCAGCCAGTTTCACAATATCCATCATTAATTTCGCAGGAACATTTAGATAGAATCATTCGAAATCTGAAGCTATCTCAAAATAATGCAATGACTTTAGCTTCGGAACTAAGAAGCATCTGCATGCTGGCACCAGGTGTAAAAGTTACATCTTACAAATACCGGCAAGAACCATATATTCCTTATTTCATGCTTTCCGAGGACGCAGCTTATGCATATTGTCAAGCTATTCCCGGTTTAATGAATGAAATGGGAATCTGCTACTATAATCCATCTTTATGGCGTCTTTTCATAGACTCTTCAACCAGAAGCTTAAAATAATATTGCTATTTGAAAACAGCAGCGTTAAACCAGTGCCATTGTTGTATGCTCTTGGAATGCATGAGTCGTATGATACCATGAAATTAATTCTGAAACGCATCAGTCATGACGAACACAATTGGCTCGTAAATTGTGATTTTAAGGTTCTTTCACTATTAGCTGGAATGCAAACTGGCTATACAAAGTACATGTATTTTTTGTAAATGGGACAGCCGTGCAAAATGCAACCAGTACGAAAAGCGAGATTGCCCAAAATGCGATTCGCAATTTGTTGGCGAATTTTATGTAGTTCGTCCACCATTGATACCGCTTCAAAAAATAATGCTTCCGCATCTTCATATCATGCTGGGAGTTGTAAAGAATTTTTTAAAGCGTTTGGTTCGCGTTAACGAAAATGCATTACCATACTTGAAAAACAATGCTTCTTCATAATTATCAATTGAAAAATTAAAAGAGGGTAATTTTGTGTAACTAAAAGTGTGTGACTGCAATATATTTTATTTAAATTTTTTTTATCAGGTGTAGTTAATGGTCCAGATATACGGAAACTTTTAAGGGATACGAGTTTTTCTGTAATGTTAGATAAAACTGAACTAAACGCATGGAACTCAATTCGTGCGGTAATTGAAAACGTTCTTTGCAAAAATCGCTCATCAGAGTACCGTGATTATATTGACAACATGATGAAGTCTTTCGACAAACTTGGCGGTAATATGTCGTTGAAAATCCACATGCTACAAGCACATTTCGATTTTTACGAACGACAATTGGCCACAGAAACAGACGAAACTGGCGAAAGATTTATCAAACTATAATGGCATTCGAAGACCGTTTCCCTGGAAAAAGAATAGACTCAATGATTGCTGATTTCTGCTGGTCGACTGCAAGCAAAGAGTAAAAGTTGAATAAATCCAAAAAAATTTATAAAATCATCAAAATAAGAGCAAATATAGTTCCATGTCCCCTTGAAAATGGACGTCCATTATTTCTGGATATAAATTTTGACAAATAAATAATAAACAAATTGATTTTAAACAAGTTTTTAAAGTTTTTTCATTCAAATAAAATCAAAAATCGCCTTAAATCTAAATCTGGTGGGCAGCTAAAAAAAAATAAATAGGATTAAAACTGACACAGTAGCATCGGTAACAAGAAATCGACTTGCCTATTAATATTATAGATATATGAATTTTGGTACACAGACTTCACCGGATACATGGGCATCACTCAATAATGCATTTATTGCTAATTCTAACGTCTAGGTGAGGAAAAATGGCCAAAAAGAGGAACATTTTTATATGTGATATCTTCTAAACAAACGAATTTAAAATATAGTTTGTGGATTCCACTAGAGATAGAAACATGAAATGAGTCGAAATCTTTTCGAAATTCGGATGTTGAAGGGGGATAAAAACGGCCCGTACGTGTAAGAGTGTACCTTTTTGTATCTTCTATACAAAGTAATTTAGGAATATGAAATTTTATATGTAGATTCCGCCAGAGACACAAATACACAAAAAATTTATAAAATCATCAAAATAAGAGCAAATATAGTTCCATGTCCCCTTGAAAATGGACGTCCATTATTTCTGGATATAAATTTTGACAAATAAATAATAAACAAATTGATTTTAAACAAGTTTTTAAAGTTTTTTCATTCAAATAAAATCAAAAATCGCCTTAAATCTACTACAAATTTAAAATCGAAATATCTCGGGATACACCACTGGATTCTACGATCCAAAATTAGGTTGACGTGTCTCGGAGTTTTGGTGTGTCGTTTTCACCTACTTACAGTGTTATTAAACTTTGACTTGATTTTATTCAGTTATTTTATCAAATTCTTGCATTTATTTTTATGCTCCGGCTGAATTTGAGCAAAGTAAGGATAGCGGTACTTACTGTGATTAGTTGTTGCTGATTTTTTTATTTATGCAACATCTTCATTCTAAACTATTTGTGTAGAGTAATAGTAAATAATAAAATTGTGTGCATATATTGATTGCGTTTATACTTATGTTCCGGTCTGTATTAACTTCATAAAATTGTATTCAATTTTTTATTTTTTTAAATTTTTTTGGCTGAAATAAAATATGCATATTGATTTAATTTTATAAATTTGATAAGAAATAGATTATTTCAATTCAAAATTTGTTAAGGCTTTTTAGCTGAAAATCGTCCTAATCCATGAGTTTCTTAAATTTTTTTAGGCTAGTTACAAACAACTACCAAAAATATTTGACCATCTTTTATGATACCGGTCGACTCAGAATCATCTTCAGAGTCGAATTATGATATCCATCCATCCGTCCGTCTGTCTGTTGGTCTGTGTGGACATGTAATCCTTGTTATCGAATCAATTTCTGAGTCGATTTAGGATGTCCAACCGTCCGTCTGTTCATCTGTGTGGCAATGTAAACATGGTTATCAAAATACAAGTCGCAAATCTATATATATAAAAGAGTAGCATGATTGATCATCTTCGCCCAGCCCAAACCCTTGGCATAACGATCGACTAAAAAGCGATTTTTAGAAATTCGTACATTAAGGAGATAAAAGCGGCCAAAAATGGAAAAAATGGTAACAAATGATTCTATGAATATGCAATTTGATCTGTAGCCATCCGAGAAACAAACATGGGCTCAGGATTAATTTTTTCGAAATTCGGCAATTTAAGGAGAAAAACGGCCAAAAAGTGCAAAAATTGTACCTTTCTGCATCTTCTTCACATATTAATCTATATCTATGAACTTTGTTTTACAGTCTCCACCGAATACGTGGGCATCATTCAATAACGATTTTATTGCTAATTTTAACGTCTAAGGGAGGAAAAACGGCCAAAAATGGGTAAAATTGTATATTTGGTATCTACTAAACAAACGAATGTGGGAATATGAAATATAGTATGTATATTCCAGTAGAGATAGAAACATCAGATAAGAGGAAAACTTTTGGAAATTCGGATGTTAGGGCCCGTAAATGTAAAAGGGCACCTTTTTGTATCTTCTTTTCAAAGTAGTTCAGGAATATGAAGTTTTATATGTAGATTCCATCAGAGACACACACATCTCCAAAGAATAAAAAAAAATTTAATTCGAGCCTTTCGGCGGTAAAAGTAACAAATGAATCCAGGAATAAGAAATTTGGTGTGTAGACTCCATCAGAGAAACAAATAGGGGCCCAGGATTAATTTTTTTCAAAATTCGGCCATCTAAGGGGGAAAAAACGGAAAAAAGGGTAAAAATTGTACCTTTCTGCATCTTATTAAGATATTAATCTGTACATATGAATTTTGCTATATAGACTCCACCGGATACGTAGGCATCTGTCAAGAATGAAGTTATTGCTAATTCTAATATTTAGGGGAGGAGAAACGGCAACAAAGGGGAAAAATTGTACATTTGGTATCTTCTAAGTAATTGAGGAATATGAAAATTGATATGTAGATTCCACCAGAAACACAAACATCGGAGAAGAATAAAATTTGTTTTAATTCGGGCCTTAAGGGAAAACTGATAATTTTCAAACGGGTAAATTTTCATTTGAAAGCACATTTTCTTAAGAAAACAGGTAAGAAAATTATAGTCGGTTTAGACCGATACTCTATACCACGCGTTTAGAGTATTGCCCTTAGGTCTAATTAATTGGGTTTAGAAAAAAAGGATAAACCAAATCTACGTCGAAAATTTGACCGATCCTGACCATATTTGTTAAGGTCAATCATTGTTTACAACAACATATACAAACCGAATTTGAGAAAAAGCTGTGCAATATTTTTCTTTTTGATAGGTGTAAGTGAATTAACCTATAGGGTTTATTTTTGGTCTACGGATTAATGGAAGTCATAAACACACACAAACCCAATTCGACTGAGATCTATTTGATAATTTGGATCTTATGGCAAGATAAGTTGCTATCATAGGAGTCATTTGAATGGGTACTGGGTTTGAACATGCATCCATTTTCACCAATTTCAATAGCGTTTGTCCTATGGCTTGAGTTACCTCTTTTCCAAACTAAGCCATCGATATTACAAATAATCTTATTTTTGATCCTTATAATTTGAATAATTTTCGAACCTATTATGAACAAACAATGGTACATAAATAGAGTAGGTTGCAATACATTGGAAACTTTTACAAAATTCTAAATTTGCCAATTTTGTTTTTTAATAATCTCGTGCTTGGTAATAAAATTGTGTATTTTTTGCGAAATCACTATTTCGTGTGTTCTATATTGGAAGATAACACATTTGTTACAAAAATACAATTTAAAAAAAATTGATAAACGAAAAAGAAATATTTTTCTAGTGAAAAACAGTGGAGACTTTTAAAACTTCTCTACCAGAGTTGATTAAAATAATAAAAATAGAAGAACGAGTGAAAAAATGTGAAAAATTCTTAACCGTTATTTAAATATTTATAGATTCTGACGTTTTCTTTTAATTTTTATAAAATAATGGCAAGATTAAAGTTTTATGAAGATTTAAAAACCAGAATAATAGATGATTTTAGCGATGGCCGTAAGCAAATGAATATCTGTGAGAAGTATTCTATGAATAAATTCATAAAATCGTTTGGCTAGCATTAATCTTGCTAAAGTACGCATGAACTGGAAGTAGAATATTATTAGCGAATAGTGTTGACGAAAAAATTTAATATCTAAATGGCCCAAAAACGGCCAAACGCTTCGGGAGTTTTACTAAAATAAATTAATGTAATCGTTCAGTATAGGTATCATAATATCCCACAGTATTGTTGTATGGTAAAGGTTTCCATTGTTTTGTCAACAGCATAAAAATTATTACTTTTAAGTTTCTGAAGTTATGTTAATAATTCTTCTTTTTTAAATAAATAAAACATACAAATGTTTAAATAAATAAAAGAGTTTTTAATTTCATGATCAAATTTTTTGGTATTGGTCATCAAAAATATATTTTGTTAAAAGTTTCCATCACTCACACTATATTTCTTATTGTTTAATGCAATAATTACGCTAACAACGTAGCGGGTATACTGCTATTTTAATATATGTATAGTAATAAAAATTTGGTATATAAGCCTTTATCGGCTATACGACGAAATTGCAATTGATGAAAATCGGTGCATGCTCAGACCTAGTCCCCTATGAGATCAACTTAAATTGAGATTAGATTCAAATCATTATGTTGATCTCGGTCGAATTTTGTTTATGTGTGTTCATTATCACCAGTTATCAGTAGACTAAAAATGAACTGTGTAGGCCAATTTTTAGTAATATCCCCCATATAAATAAGTGGCTTTACCAAATATGGTCAGGATCGGTTCATTTTTCGACCTAATCCTTATATAAATATAGAAGCAAGTATGAACTTTTTTATATTTACAGTCAATAAAAATATTGACAATGCTACTCGAACTTGGTTTATGTTTTTTTTTTATACCCTCCACCCCAGTGTGCAGAGGGTATATAAGTTTGTCATTCCATTTGTAATAATTAGAAAAAAATTTTTGGACCCCAAAAAATATATATATTTGGGATCCTTATAACAAGCGGAGTTGATATAGCGATGTCCGTCTGTCCGTCTGTGGATATCACGATGACAACTTCAATCGGGTAGCTAGGGTGCTCCTTGGCATAAAAAATAATTCACTAACATTCTGAGAAGTTTGTTATTAAGAAACGCCCAAATCGGTTGAATGGGGCCCGAGATTTGAATGAAGAACTAAAAAAAGTTTTGAAAAATATGATTTTCTATGTTGTTCTTGTCACGATAACGCCCTAAATAGGATAGCTAGGGTGATCATTTTTAGTGAGAATGATTCAACAAGATGATGGGAAGATTTCTTTTTCAAAACTCATTAAAATTGGTGGAACAGGTCCAGGAAAATCTCTGAAAAAGTAAAAAAAATGAAAACAAGTAAGAAAATTATAGTCGGTCTAGACCGACTATACGATACCCTATACCATGCGTTTAGAAACCCTATCTCTTAGGCCCAACTAACTGGACATTGAAAATAAGCAAAAACCAAATTTGAGTGGGATTTTTATTAATTTTTTTGGCTGCAGATATGAAAAAGTTCATATCGGATGCTATATCTATAAAGGGACTAGGTCCAAAAATGGACCGATCCTGATCATGTTTGGTAAAGTCTCTTGTATTTTGCAAAAATATGTACAAACAAAATTTGAGAAGAATCAGTGCAATATTTTTGTTTTTTAATAGATTTAAGTGAAGATCGGGAAGCAGCTCTATATGGGGTCAAAGGGATCATTTTTAGACTACTCATTAGTGGATGTAATGAACGCATACAAACCCAATTTGATCTATATGACAATTTGGATCTTATGGCAATTTATGTCGATTTCATATGGGTAATTTTTATGGGGGCTAGGTCTGAACATGGACCTATTCTCACCAATTTCAATAGCGGCCATCCCATGGCCGATAAAAGCTTATATGCCAAATTTCATCAAAATATATTCATATTTGCGACCTGCAGTTTGATTACAAGCTTTACATGGACACACAGACGGACGGACGGACGGACATTGTTAAATCAACTCAGAAAGTGATTCTGATTCGATCGGTATAATTAAAGATGGGTCTAGGTCAAATATTTTTGGTTGTTACAAACAGCAGCACAAAGTCATTATACCCAAACCACATAGTGGTATAGGGTATAAATATTGTGTTTCTATATTGTTCTTGTTGTTATTCTAAATGTTTTATTGTTGTCATAGTTGGTCTTGTGGTTTTTGCGGTCGTTGTGGTAATGATATAATAAACACTAACCATATGTTTGATCATTTTTATCATCGCCACAAGCCTGCGTGAAAAGTTTCATATCATTTGAGTCACGGGAAAGGGGTTAAAAATCGATCCAAAATTTTGTCGAAAAGCAGAGAAGCAGACACTACGAGTTAGTACAAATGGAGTAAAAATTCACCAACATCTAAAGTAAAGATTGTTAAACTACCTAGTTGTTAATAAAAAAAAAACATTGTAAATGTACCAAACAAAATTTTATGCATTAATTTATTTAAAGAAAAACAAGAAAATAACTTTTGATGTTGCATTTTTTGTGTGTAATATTAACATATATGTACATACATAAATTAAATAATAAAATAATATACATATATTCTATACATGTATATTCATAATAACCGCATGTTAGAAATAAATCGGTATATTATTTTATTTATATAAAATTCTCCAATATGTATTTTGTTTTAGGGAAAATACATTTCTTTTGTATTAACAAACAGAGTGTCACTTCAGTTTGCTCAGTGTTGCTATGCCACAGTAGATGGCGCCGAATTTTTGTTCTAATTAGTTTTGCAATCGTTATTTCTATTTTAACATGGCTGCCAACATTTTCAATTAGATATCAAACTTCAATTCGCTCAGTGTTGTTCTAACTAACTTTGCAATAGTTATTTCTATTTTAACATGAATGTCAACATTTTCAATTAAATATCAAACACAAAATGTTAAAAGTATATACAGAGCTGTTCTACATAGTTATATAAAATTGTTATTCTGCTTTACCTACAAAATATCTGATTACGATTACATATAATTTTTAAAAATTGTTTATAATTACTAAAACGTTATTATTCACATAAATTAAGAATTGTACCTTTTAAACTTTCCATTCAAATTTAAGAAAATATCAATTCTAAAAACTGGAATTCAGATTTTAAATTATAAGTTAGAAAATATTAATTGAATTTCAAAAAATCATATTAAAAACGTATTTAGAAGATATCAGTTGAATTTTTAAAATATAAATTTTATTCTTTAAACACAAATTGAAATTCAGAAAACACCAAATATGTTTACATTTAAAAAATCAACTGAAATTGAAAAAAAAAAATTGCGATTCAGGAGACATTAATAGCATTTCAGGTTAAGAAAACCATAATTTAAATTATTATTATTATTATTATTATTATTATTATTATTATTATTATTTATTTATTTATTATTATTATTATGTTATTTATATATTATTTTTCACAATTTTTGCGGATGAAATTTGAAGTTTTTCAGAAAATAAAGATAACAAATTATCTTATTTTAAATTTTTGGGACATTTGGTTTTTTGCGTTTGGCATCCCCAATTTGAACCAGTGTTCAAGATGATTTCAAAATTTGACTTCATGGTAGGCAAAGCAAAACCCAAGAAATTTAAATTCGATAATAATTCCCAGGTAGTAGTATTTGGAGTCAATAAATGAAAATATATTTTATTGACATAATTTAATTCAAAACCAAAAGTTGGCACCACTGGGTTAGATTCTGTATTGTAATAGTGAAAACTTCCTTTTAATATGTAAAAAAAAATTTATTATCCAAATATGGCAATATTTTAACAAAAAAAAAATTGAGAGAGTTTTTCCGAAATGAACTTAATGCTTTTTGAGGTAGCTACATTTAGTTCCTTTTTACCACTCAAAAAGTGATTTTTTTATTTAGCACTTTTTTTTAAGACAGCAGTTCATGTTAAAGAAAATTGTACATATTTGAATAACTTCCCTCCAAATTTAAACTTTTTGAAGCCAAAAGCCCAAATGCGAACCACATAAAACTTGTTGATGTTTTAAAGGGTCCGCCAAATAACTTTTTTTTTTTTAAATGCTATAAAAAAAAACTACTGAATATTATCTCAAATTTCTTTTTTTATTTGAAAGTACAGTCCTTCCGGTTAATAATGGAAAATAATATCATTCAAATAGCTGCCTCGGCTGGCCATGCATTAGCCTACACGATCGTCCAATTTTTAAGCACATTATTGATTGTGTGCAGCTGTATTTCACCAATGGCTTCACGAATATTGTCCTTTAAAGCGTCAATTGTCTCTGGCTTGTTGGTGTAACACTTATCTTTGAGGGCACCCCACAAATAATAGTCCAACGGTGTCAAATCGCAGCTCCGAGGTGGCCAAACGACATCAGCTCTGCGGCTGATAATGCGATCTTCAAAAACAGGGCGCAAAACATCGAGTGTAGCTTCGGCTGTGTGGCACGTAGCGCCGTCCTGCTGAAACCAAATGTTGCCAATATCCTCCTCTTCAATTTTTGTGAACCAAAATTCGTTCAACATGGCCCGATAACGATCGCCATTGACTGTATCGGCCACTCCTTGCTCATTTTCGAAGAAAAATGGCCCAGTTATGCCTCTGGACCAAAATCCGCACCAAGCAGTGACTCGTTTTGGGTGTATCGGCTTTTCAATGTATAAGTGCGGGTTTTCTGTGCCCCAAATGCAAAAATTTTGCTTGTTTACATACCCGCCAAGATTAAAATGAGCTTCATCTGAAAAGATGATTTTTTTGGCAAACTCGGCATCTTCTGTAAGTCGATCGCAGGCCCACTTAGCGAAGCGAAAACGCATTGGATGGTCAGTTGGCTTCAACTTCTGAACCAATTGGACTTTGTATGGCGTCATACCAAGGTCTTTATGCAAAATTCGTCTCAATGATGCCTCCGAAATGTTCAATTCTTGAGAACGGCGGTGAATTGATGTTGATGGCTCTTCACGCACAATTTCTGCCACAGCAGCAATATTCTCGGGTGTACGCACTGTTTTTGGCTTTTCACGCTTTGGTTTATCGATGAGGATGCCAGTTTCTTTCACTTTTTTCACAAAATAACGAACATACGGAGCTGACGGTGCTTCTCTTCTTCCAAAATCCGTACGCAATTTTCGCACACATTCTGCAACATTACCATGATTTTCAAAGTAATGTCGCAATATTTCCCAGCGTTGTTCAAGCGTATACACAACCATATTCGTTCAGCGGAAGGATAGAACTAAATTATCTGTCAAATCAGACATGAGCTAAGTGTTACCATTCACGAAATAAGTACTAGTTGAAAAAAAAACGTTAGATGGCGAACCCTTTATATCGTCTATTAAAAAGGATAATTACACCCATGCGTAGGGTGAGATCGATTCTGTACTTAATTAAATTTGCTATTTAGTATATAGTTTTGACAATAATATTGAACAATCGGACACACATGTAATAAAACAATATAAATTGAGTTCACCAAATCGCTTATTTACGAGCTAGGAGCAATGTTATTTTAAAACATTAAAAAAAATCATTTCCTCCGCGTGGATCATTTTTTCTAGAATAAAAAGTTTGTAAAGAAAAAAAAAACGTAGTGTATGATAACTGTCTCAACAATATAAAACTACGTAAATGGAAAAATAGAGGCATAACTGATTTTTTTTTTAATTGAAGTATAAAACGTAAAAAATAGCCAATGAATTCCTGTTTTTAAACTATCAAGTTTCGTTATAAATATATTGACTTTTCCGTCTGCAAACGTTGAATTTGAAAGAATTTTCAGTACAATGAATTTATATAAAGACAAAATAAGGAATAGAATGTCTTTAACCGCAGTAAATTCTCTAATATACAAATATGTATATTAAATATGGAACAACGATTAAAAATGCCAGTTTTACTTTTTATATGGTTCCAGAAAGTGTTTCTATTAAAAAAACAAAAAAAAAACAGAATTTTATATTAAAGCAATACTATGGCCTGAAGATGAGGAAGAAAATGACACGTTTTGATTTAAATATGAACAGGTATAAAAAGAGTTTTTAACGCATTTTACTTTTTTATTATAAAACGTTAATGTTAAATAATATCAAATATACAAATAAGTCCTTGAAAATTAATAAAAAAAATAACTATTTTTTGCAATCTTTTTTCTTGGAATAGGTTTGCTCGCTGAGTTTTAAGAGTATCGATAAGTTATTTTCTCGATTTTTATTTCATTCTCCGTATGATTTCTGTCTTATCATATATAATTACTTTCTTATAGTATAACTACGTACATACTTGTATTGAACAAAAAATGTTTTTTTTTATTTCAAAAAAATAACAACAATTTTCAGGTTATGTTAACTTTACTTTCAACTACAAAGCACAAGATGACGCAAGAAATAAAGTTTACCACTCAGAAAGACGTATAAAAAACATACAAATTTTTTAAATAAAGATATTTTTTTTTTTCAAAAATAAATAAGATATGTTATTGCGGCTTAATTAATTTAATTATGTTTCTTAATAATACTTAAATTTATTGCCTTCATTGATAAACGGAACCAAAATCGGTTTTAATTTTTTTATAATTTTTTCTACGGAACCAAAATCGGTTTTAATTTTTTTATAATTTTTTCTACGTTAACATTTCATTGATATTTTTTGTGTATGTTGGAATATAATTTCTATGGTGGATTTTTGAAGTGGTTGGTTTTTATAGCACAGATACGAATCACATATGATATTCACATACAGATGGCGCACAGAATGCTTAGTCAAGTTCCTAACGTTTTCAAGTACTAACTTGCACAAGATGACTCTATATTTCGAAATCCAGAAGGACGGACAAAAAACTAAAAATAAAATATTTTCAAAAATATTATTTTATTTTTATTTATTTGATATTTATTGCAATTCAAATTAAAATAAATCTTAAAGTGATAGCAGTACCAACTTAGACTATAGACTTATCCTTTCAAAAATAAAAAAAAATTATTTACTGCAAATTTATTATTTTAATGATCACAAAATATTTATTAACTGTGAAAGCTTTTCATACATTAAGGGCCATTGTTACAACTTGCCAATAGCTAAAGTTAGAATGTTATCGGGCAGATTATTAGTTTTTCGTTATTACAACTACACTTTAATCTAAAAGTGACCGATAAGCTAAATGGAAGATATTGTTGCCTCTAACTTTTAACGTGAGGTTTATGCATTTAATGTTGCTACATTTTCTGATCTATGAAGAAGAAATTCACATCAATTTAGTTTTGGAAATAAATTTATTTGCATATATGTACTTAAATATATGCTTGTATATTTTTTAAAAAGTTTTATTCCACATTTACAACAATTATGTAACTTATAATAAAGGTTTTTAGTTTTTATTCTATTGTTTGCTTGCGAAAAAATAACAGAACGTTGCCACTATGTATTTTATAAAGCAATTCATTTTGTCAAAAGTAATCGGTGTTTCCTTTGGTGTTGCCATAATATTAAAAATATGAATTTTATTTCACTGGGAAGTTGTAATAAGGAAAAGAAGTTAAAGGTAACTTTTTGCTCACTTTAGCTAAAGTTACCTTTAACTAAAATGTAATAATGGCCCTAAGACTTATTGTTTATAGGTATAAGCTTTTTTAGAGAAAGTTCTATAGCGACTAACTCTCATATGGAGAATAAATTGTACAATTCTCCATCTCTTTTCTTTCTAATGTTTCACAAAGAAACAACACTTATAGAGTTTAAAATCCTTACCATTCTGAACTAGAAGCTCGCGTCATGTAAGTATCAATTAAAGCCTGTTTTCGAAACAATAACACTCGAAAGCAGTGTTGCAAAAAGTTCTTAATTAACTTTAAATATTAAGATAATGGATAAGGTCAGCAAGTTGTAATTGTAATATCCCAAATGGTCATCCAGTATTTGTCTGCCAAAGAGTGTTATAACTGGCATTGCCAAGGGCTTCATATAATGATAAACTGTCTTCTCTTCTCTCCAGGTGTACTGGACCAGCATTCATTATATTGTTTTTTAAATTTACCTAAGTACTTACTGATTAGATATAACCTTTCTACTCATACTAAGTAGAGATTTAGTCCTTCTTAAATTACAGTCAGGATACTTCTATCTAGCAGTCGCCCATCTTTTCTCCGCTGCAGAAGAACCAAGAACATAACCTGTCTTTCTCAGCTCATTTGCCCATTCATTAGAGTAAAACTCCACAAGGACATATGTTAGAGTAATCAGGGAAAGGCGGCTTAGATCTTACAGTTCCTCATACGAGAATGGAAGATGTAATGTGAACGTTAAGGGCAAGAAGTGCCGCCTGACTATCGACGATAATTGCCCCTTTCCCCTGACACATACAAGGTTCACCAAAGTCTCTGCTTGAAAAAATCCTAAAATCGTCTAGTAGTCTGTAAGACATTTGAACGTCGTACTTTTTTGCATTTGTGCTTTACAATATTGCGATGTAAGAGATTTTAATAACGGTATGGCTAATTAGTCGGATTTTTGTATAATAAAAGCTTATATTTGGAAAGAAAACATATCTATAATATTAATAGGCTAGGCGATTTCTTGTTACCGATGTTTTATTCTACCGTTTTATCCCGATTTCGACCAAACGTATATTATTTGAAAGGTATTTCTTTTTAGCCATTTTGTAGATTTACAGATTTTTAAATTTTTAAATTTAAATTTGCTACTAACACATACATAAAATTATACAATATGCTATGTGTCTGTTTACAAAATTTGTTAATGTTTTTGTAATAAAAATGAGTTTATTTTTTGAGTTGATTTGTGAATTAGCTATAATTGATTAGCATACCTTTAGGGTCTGTATTAAATGAAAAAATACATTTTCCTAGAATATGCACTTGAATTTCGAGGGCTGGAATCTGCTAGTTAATATAATAGTGCATTTACATCTAAGCAAAATCTAGTATATACGAGATTTTGAGCGAAATCTAGCTCATTTTTTATAGATTTATCATACAAAACAAAATATAGCTCGTTACTAGATTTGTGCAAAGTCTCATAAAATCTTATCAAACTTGGCCACTACCAAATGATATTACTGTGTTCTTTTTTAATATTGCAGTAGAAAATTACAACGCAGTGACTGAAAAATTGATATTTAAAAACAAAAGCAAACAAGTTGAATAAAAAGGAAATAAAATATTAATTATTAACAAAAAAAAAATATTATTCTATAATAAAAAAATATTTAGTAATTGAAAAGTTATAACTTTTTATACTGACATGTGCCCATTCCAATCTGCTTAATAATAATTAGGGAAAATCAATTTGTTTTTGCTGTTCAAACAATACAATGCTGATTTTTTTTTTTCGAAAAATTTCTATATCAGTTTGTGCTTTTTTAATTTTTGAAAAATTTCTATTTCAGTTTGTGTTTGTTCCTTTTTAGAATTTTCCATATTTTTGGTATTTCTAATTTAATCAGCTGTTTATTGTTGTGGAAACAAAATCTCACAAAATGTCAAAAAAAAGTTAAGTGTAAACGGTGTAGATTTTGAAATAGATTTCAACTAAAATCTACTAGATTTTCCTCAGATGTAAACGTACTATAAGTTCCTTAAAGTGATGATAGTTATTACATGCATGTAGAACATTGAATCGCAGATTACCAAACGTGCTATCATTTATGAACGCACGTACAACCGTAAACTCAATCTTCTTCCTGCAGGAATAAAAATATACCGCTATCTTTCTAACTTTGCGTTCGGTGTCAATTTCCATTAGAGTTTAGAATCCATGATGAATCCGTGGTATTTAGCATTGTCAGTTAGGTTAAGTTCGCAGTCTTTCATTCGCGGAAGTCCGAAGCTAAACTTGTCTTTCGTGGTAAAAGGTACGAGTGATATTTTTCTAAGATTCACTCTTGGACCGCTGCTAGTGACCTAGTTACAAATATCAGAATCATAAGCAACAACAACTTTAAGCCTTTGCCAAGTTTTATAAGAAGTGAGTTAATATTTAAAAGCCATATCAACGCGAATTCATTCCACCCCGGGATGTCTTTCTCTTGACTTCGTTTGACCGCTCAATATTTCCCAGAGAACCAGTTACAATTTGCGTCTTCAGCACGGTGGTAAATATACAGTAACTGATGTAGTTTTCAACATCCAGATCCATGAGGAAATGGTGAATTGCTGGCACCATATTGTATGCTTGAAATTGAAAAAACTGAATCTAAAAACTTCATTGCAATCTTCTGTGGAGCGTCCTTTAAAATATTCTTTTAAATATTCGATCTTTACATAAGTTTTAGTCTTATGTAAACATCGATTGGGCCTTTCAGGGTCTTCAGTAGAAAAGATGAAAGACAGATTGGTGTGAAATCTTTATAGATCGTCCAACAAAGCTCACTTATCACTTAATTTGTATGTCTCAATATCAGTTAACTGGTTTATATAATAACTATAACAAAACATAGTCATACATAGTTTGCGTTTCGACTGATTTATGCAAACTAGCAGAACCCAGCCCACGAAATTTTATTTTTTCATTTAATAGAGTCTCTAAAGGTATGCCAATCAATTTTAGACAATTCACAATTCAACTCTTTTTATTCTCGTTATTGTCGCTATTGGTTTACGTCCAAAATTATTTTTCAATTCAACACAGGTCTTTTTGCAAACATATTATCAAATTTAAGAAACACACCCACAGCATTGTATAATTTTATTTATGTGATAGTAGCAATTCTAAATGCATTTTACTCAAAAAAAAAAAAATATATAATAATGCAAAAATATCTTTCAAATGAGTTATGTTTGGCCAAAATAGGATTAAAACTGTCATATTTACACCGGTCAAAAGAAATCGCCTTGTCTGTTAAAATTATAGATAATATAAAGACACAAACCAAATTTGATTCACCAATTTCTCAATAGCATCCTTGAACCGATCTAAATTTTTACAGCAAACATCATTTCAAAGGCACTCAAAACTGACTGATTCTGATGCTATCACTACCTGGACGTAGGTCGAGTATTTTTCGTAGTTTCGGGAATCAGTAATAGTCGATCTGGTAATACTTAATTTCATTAAAATTACAGTTAAATTCATATTATAAACCTTTAAAAAAAAAAAAATAATTTAAATTCTTCTTTTAAGAAAACTTTTGATAGTATTGAAAAGTATTATGTATATCGAGTAATGAAAAGTAACCGAATTTACCAGCACTAAATAACAATTTAAATATAGTTTTATGTATATATGTATGGATTTGTGTGTTTGGGTAAAGAATTATCTTTGTATTTACATTTGGGATAAATTTAGAAATTCATTGGGGTTCTTAAAATATGCATTATGCATTTCTGCATGTTGCAGCAGTTCTACTAAGAATTTAATATGATTCCATGTATTAACATTCAGTGAGTATTTTTGGAAAAAGTGACACGCGTATGCGCACATATGTTGTCAAAAGAAGATGTCGTAGATAAACTTTAAATTTATTTTTATATATTTTAATTAACAAAATTTCGATTAATTCTTGTAAGGCTGGATGGATCGCATTTCTTAATTAAAAAAAAATTATTTTCATGAATTCCTGGCTATAATTTTTATTATTATTTAGGTTATGATATATTTCGAATTTATTTAACTTTAATTCCATTGACTTAAGTGCGTGTGGAACTTAAGTTTGTTAACTTACCAGTTGGCCACGTCTTTAAGACAGCTTAAACGACGGGTACAAGACAATAGTAAATCGTTGAAGAAAAATTGAGGACAGTTCGAACAAATCGTTGACGAAATTTTCATACAAATTTCCGTCAAATCGTACAAGACCAAAAGAGAGACACTGTAGCTTATCTTGTCGTTGACGATTGTATAAGCGAAAAAATTTTCTCATTGTCGCTGAAGACCATATAATCGACATTATACTCCACCTTGTCGTCGATGAAGACGTAGACGATATAATTTACAATGTGGTCGTTGACGACCATTCCGGCGACAGTATCCTTCAAACTGTCGTTGACGACAATATAAAAGACACATTCCCTCACACTATCATCAACGACAGTATGAGCGACACTTTTGCTCATACTATCATCAATGATAGTATGAGGCATACTGCCCACAATAATGTCAAAAGTAAACATTTTTAAATTTTTTACGTTTTATTTTAATTTCAATTTGATATTTAATAAACAATGACAAAATAATAAACAAAATAAACGATAAAAATAAATAAACATAGCTCTTTCGTAAAATACTCGTACATTTGGCCTTATTTTTTTGTGGCTTCTATTAAAGGAAGATATAGATTTAATTTAAAGAGAATTCTTTAATTAGCTAATTTTTTTATTTTGTTTTAACTTACCAAAATATTGTTTAGTGTGTTTCCTTATATTTATAGGGATATTGTTTCCTTCATTCCTTCGTAATTGAAGTTCATTATTATATTTTGCTCTAAAACTCTAGTTATATATAATATTAATAGGCTTGGCGATTTCTTTTGACCGATGTTTTGTTCTATCATTTTATCCTGATTTTGACCAAACGCATATTATTTGAAAGGTATTTCTTTTATGCCGTTTCGCAGATTTACAGATTTTTAAATTTTTGCCTTTATTTTGAGTAAATTGCATTTAAAGTTGCTACTAACACATGCATAAAATTATATAATGCTATGTGTGTTTATTAAATTTGTTAATGTGTTTGTAATAAAAATGAGTTTGCTTATTTGAGTTGAATTGTGAATTGGCTATAATTGATTAGCATACCTCTAAGGTCTTTAAATTTCCTAGAATTTGCACTCGAATTTCGAGGGCTGGAATCTGCTAGTATATTTTATGATGCCGGCTAAGATGCGTTTCACAGCTCCAACCTGAAATAAACAATACAATTAAATACTATTAAATACAATTACCTCATAAGTTTACTTACAATCTGTATTCTTTCACCAAGGAGTTTAAGTTCTTCTTCAATAATTTTAAAATTATCATCCAACTCTAGCAGGAGTAATATTTCCGATACTTTGAACAATCTTATATTACAATTATTTTAAAAACTTTGATATCTAAACTTTTGTCAACTTTGTTAAACTCCATTTCTATTTGATTTTTGGTAACCAACTGAATAATAATGCTTTTCCTAATATTGTTGTTTTGTCTTGTAACCTTTGTTAAGTTTAGTTATTTTTCTTTTCTTTTTGCACGCAAAGCTTATTTACAATGAGGTAAAAGAAGTACATGAATAATTTGAAGACATTGTCGCTAATGCTATCTTTAACGGTGTTCAATATATGACCACCTTGAAAACATCGTCGCTCATCATGTCGCTAATGGAGTTCGACTGACGACAATACACGACAAAACTGATTTTATCACGTAATTTGTCGTCAATATAATTTGAAACACAACCACATAAGTTATTTTTCTTCCAACTGGTCGTTAACAAAATTTTTTATTCCATCTCTGCATGAGCAACTCATAGACATTGTCCTGAACAAAGTTCGATGCAAGGCAAGTACAATATGCTGTCGCTCATATTGTCATCAGCGTACCCTGATACACGGCATTATAGATATTTGTCACCTAATTTGTCGTCAACGGGATGTGACAAACGATCATCTAAGTAATTTGTCTCACAGCTGGACGTTAACGACAGTATCCATATATCGTCGTTACAGAAAACTTCATTGACAAAGGTAGTGCGTGAAAAATTATAAAATGTCGTAAAGGAATCGCTAAGGACAACATTATCTACGACGATTTTGCCAACAGGGTACTCAACTGTTCACTTATAATCATTATACCCTACAAAATGAGTGCCCAAAACGTCGATCGCGATCTATTGGTCGATCGGCAAGAAATTTTAATTCGATCCCGAGATAACTTAAATTTTAAATTTATATTGCTTTATTGATTTTTTGAATACAAATTGGAAAGTTACTAATGTAGTTTCAAAATATAAATAGAAAAAGTGTAAATAGTAAAAGTTTCTTAAAAGTTAGTTTTCTCTCTATATATTTTCTTATTTGTAAAGCAAACAGCATAAAAAAATATATTTTTTCCTAGCTTATTTTAGTAGACTGGCAGTTTTTAAGTTTTGATTTTTTAAATACTGGTTTAACAAACCGAATAAAAATATGATATATTGTTAAAATTTCATTTAAGTAGGCTGGGGTCAGATCGTCGCATTCGTTATTGATATTTTTCGGTAGAAATTATTTTTTATTTTCCAAAATAAAATACTAAGAGTAATTTTACTCTGCCACAGCTAACGAGTTATGGTCCATAGTCAATAGCAAAAGTGAAACGAGGTCTGACGATTGTCCGTCTTCTTTAAATAATAAATTAAAATATGGAATTTCGATTGATTTTACTCGATACCGAATGCGATGATTTGCCCCCTAGTTAGTTTTTATGCTTTAATTTTTGAAATATTTCTAGTAGTAGTATTTTTTCTGTTGTGAAAAGAAGTTATATTTTCAGCAAATAAATTGAGTAATTTAAATTTTGCCCATAATGAGTGTTAATAAAAAATCAAGGACACAATTTCAATGAAAATTGGGAAGAAGAATTTTTATTTATGTATGAAGATCTGTGTACTTGTTTAATATGTAATTCTTCGGTTGCTTTTGCTAAAAGTGGTTATCTTAACAGGCATTTTACTACTGTACATGCTAAATTTGACCAAGAATTTCCTTCGAAATCTATTAAAAAAAAAAAAACTGAAGTACAAAGATTGAAAAAAATCTCTTTATTTACAACAATTTTTGTTAAAAAGCTGTAGTAAATCAACAATGGCAACAACTACATTTGTTTGTCGATTTTTCATCCTGCAGATATCCGGAGAGATATCCAAAGAAGCCTTTTTGGTAGCAGCAGATAGCTTATTTTAAAATTTTCAAAAATAAAATGGAGATTGTTGATGCTATCAAAGATATGCAACTTTCAAGACAAACAGTAACGGGACGAGTTGAAACCATGACGATTGATATACGATCGCAACCTAAATAGGATTTTAATAAGTGTGGATGGTTTTCACTACAATTTGCTGATTCTGTCTTTGAAAGAACGAACCAGAGGAGAAAACTTGTACAATATTTTTAAATCTTTTGTATCATCTGAAAATGTTGCTCTTGAGAAGCTCGTTTCCATTACTACCTACGGCAGACATTCTATGACTTTTTGCGAAAATGGATTTTTACTATTTTGAAAAAGAGGTATTGATTTTCTTAACTTTATTAAATACCACTGTATAATTCATCAACAATCATTATGTGGTAAAAATTTAAACCTTGATGATTTTATGATAGCAAAGATTAAAATATATAATTCGATTCGGACAAAAGCACAACAAAGAAGACTGTTTCAGTCACTTTTAGAAAGCTTTGATACAGAATACGGAGATCTACTTCTCCACAATTCAGTAAGATGGCTGAGCAAAGGTAACGTCTTAGAAAGATTCCGCAAGCTGTTAGCAATACAATTATATGAACTAAAATTTCTCTGTTTTCGATTTTATTACTATCTTTTTATTTAAAATTTTTTGTTTATATTTTTATTATTATCTTTTTATTTTTATTTTTTTATAACTGCTAATGAATTATTTTAGATTTTTTTAATACATTTCGTTGACATAATTGTTGTCGTTATTATAGGGGTGTTTCAGATTTTTCTGATCACGAGTGGATAATGTTTTAATTTTTAGATGTACGCGTTGAAGAACATGTTCTGTTTTTTAGCAGTACACTGCAAGAAAACGAACTTAAGAGTGTTCGAAACAAAAAATACGTGATAGAAAAATGTTCGTGTAGATAACGATATTAAAACGAAACCCAGTCATGATTGTGTTCGGCACCGTACAAAGTTTAGAAACATACATAATTGATATGAAAATAAAAATATGTGTTTGTTGGTCTGAGCTATGTTTGTTTACATATGTATATGTACGAGTTTTGTATTCAATGTTTGTTTATTTCTGAACTCTGGTCAGGATATAATGACTTTGTGCTGATGATTGTAACTAACAAAAATATTTGCATAGATCCATCTTTTAATATACCGAAAGTGATTCTGAGTCGGTTTAGTGATGTCCGTCCGTCAGTCTGTACGTCGCAAATATGAATATGTTTTGATGAAATTTAGTATATAAGCTTCTATTAGCCATAGGATAGAACGCTATTGAAATATGTGAAATTCGATTCATGTTCATACCTAGTCCCCATACAAATGACCCCTATGAGATCGACCGGAAAATATAATACAAAAACCAGTACAGTAATTGATAATAAAGTTTTGGCTGCATCGTGATACCGACTTTGAAGACATCATTTCGAAAAAGCACGTTTGTGTAGACAAACTTTTTATTATATCTACCAACACCGAATCACTTTCACTAACTTTTTACAAAATGAATGACAAATGGATTCCATAAATTGTTTTTCAAAATAAATTTTGTTTAAAGTAAAATTCTAAATTCCAATGGAAAAAAAATCAGTAATTTAATGCTTCTATTGCAACATACATATATATATATATGTCTTTGGGCAATTTTCTATAGAGATAAGCTTAAAAACACTTTATATCTATTATTGTTTTAATTTCATTGCCCTAATCATTGCTTGAGTAGCATTTTGTTCGTTCAATGAACTTCCTCAAGAAGTATGAAATTAAAGTAGAGAGAGAGAGAGAGAGAGAGGGAGATAAATGTTTACTGAATGGAAACTTTCAAAATGCAACAACTGTAATTTCAACTCCTTAGGATGTTGGCTTAATTCAACATCCGAAAAATTCGTAGCAATAACGATATGCCAAAAATAGTTTGCAGCCAACATTTGCTCGTTTACGTATGTATGAAAATGTGTTTGCTATTTATTCTATGTACGTGCGTATGTATGTATAAGTGAAGGTTTGAAAATAGAAACGGAAAAACATCAAAACTTATACTGAATTTTCCACACACACACACACACACACGTAAAACGCGAAAAAAATTTCCATTTATTTATAGTTTTTTTCAACTGACACTGCAAAATGGCATAAAATATACCGAAAGAAAAAATTGCATAATAAACTATGTGTTGGGATACACCTGACATAAATCAGAAGTAATATTTTTATAGATCTGGATAGAGAAAAAATTAGATTGGTTATATTTTTTAGGTCTCGAAAACCTAATAAATGTAACTCGGCTGTAATATAGGGCTCCTGACAGGTTTGCAGTCTTTCAAATTTATACGGTTGCGACAACAACAACGAACAAATTCCCCTGGTTATTTATATTGAAACAAGTAAGATTGTTAAATTCAACTGTGCCATATCTTTGATATCCTCCACCTGTGTCTTAAACACAATATTGTAACCAAAGCTGCGTAAGGGTTACCATTTTAACAGAGTTACTTAATCTTTAAGTTTTATAAATACTAGCAGATTCCACCCCTCGAAGTTCGAGTGCAAATTCTATGAAATTTTATTTTTTCATTAAATAAAGACCCTTAAGGTATGCTAATCAGTTATAGCCAATTCACAAATCAACACAAAAAAAAAACAAACTCATTTTTATTACAAACACATTAACAAATTTAAAAAACACACACATAGCATTGTATAATTTTATGTATGTGTTAGTCGCAACTTTAAATGCAATTTACTCAAAATTAAGGAAATTATTAAAAAACATGTAAATCTGTAAAACCAGAGTTCAGAAAAAAACACACACTGAATAAAAAACTCGTACATATATGTAAACAAACATAACTTAGACCAACACACACATATTTTTATTTTCATATCAATTATGTTTGTTTTTAAATTTTCTTCGGTGCCCAACACAATCATGACTGTGTTCGTTTTAATATTTCGTTATTTACACGAACATTTTTGTATCACGTACTTTTTGTTTCAATCACACATAAAGCACACATTTTTGAGTGTTGCTTTATTTGAAGTTCATGTTCTGGTACGTGTACTGAAAAAAAAAAACAGAACAGAACATGTACAATAAACAGGTTCGAGTTCAGTTATATTTTAAGTCGTGTTGTGGCTCGTGTAGTAAGAAAAAACAGAACATGTACAATAAACAGGTTCGAGTTCAGTTATATTTTAAGTCGTGTTGTGGCTCGTGTAGCAAGAAAAAACAGAACATGTACAATAAACAGGTTCGAGTTCAGTTATATTTTAAACACGATTTAAACACGATTTAAAACTGAACTCGAACATGTTTATTGTACATGTTCTGTTTTTTCTTACTACACGAGCCACAACACGACTTAAAATATAACTGAACTCGAACTTGTTTATTGTACATGTTCTGTTTTTTTTTTTCAGTACACGTACCAGAACATGAACTTCAAATAAAGCAACACTCAAAAATGTGTGCTTTATGTGTGATTGAAACAAAAAGTACGTGATACAAAAATGTTCGTGTAAATAACGAAATATTAAAACGAACACAGTCATGGTTGTGTTGGGCACCGTAGAAAATTTAGAAACGCACATAATTGATATGAAAATAAAGATATGTGTTGGCTACTTTTGAACAGAACATTGTGTTTCATGTGTGTATTTTCTGAGCCTTGTGTAAAACCGCTAAAAAGAAATACCTTTCAAATAATATGTGTTTGGTCATAATCCGGGTAAAACGGTAGAACAAAACATTGGTCACAAGAAATCACCTAGCCTACTAATATTATAGATTTAAATTTATAGTTTATTGTTTTTCTTTTTCGATCAGTACTTATTATAGTTTCCTATTGTATTTTTATAGAGAAAATGATGGTTTTTTTTTTTTTGTAAAATGATTGAACTTCTATCTAAAAAATTGCATTATTTTTCTGCATTATTAAAGTAGGCTTTCCATTCCACGCGTCGACGAGAAAAGAAATCGGGTAAACCCTACTAACCTTAAAATCGAGTAAGAATATTATAGTCCATCTAGATCGACTATACGATACCCTATATGATGCATTTAGAGAAGAAATATCTTAGGTCAAATAATTAAATATAGAAAATAAGCATTAACCAAATTTGAGTGGTATTGCCATTATTTTTTTTGTCTTCGGATGTGAAACAGTTTATAATGGATGCTTTATATATATGGCAACTAGATTGAAAAAGGCACCGATCCTGACTATATTATAAAGTCACTCATTTGTTGCAAAATAATATACAAACCAAATTTTAAAAAAATCTTTGCAATATTTTAATTTTTTGATAGTGAAGATCGGAAATCAGCTTCGTATGGGGGCTATGACTATGATAATTTAGATATTATGGCAATTTAAGTCGATCTCATAGGGGTCATTTGTATGGGGACTAGGTCTTAACATAAACCGATTTTTGCCAATTTCCGATGGACGATGAAAGCTTATGCACCGAATTTCATCATATTTGCGCCCTGTCCTTTGATTACAAGTTAACACGGACACACAGACAGACGGACATCGCTAAATCGCCTAGAAAGTAATTCTGAGTCGATTGGTCATTATACCCAGAACACATAGTGGTATAGGGTATAAGTAGTCATTCGTCTATGACAATTTTGCGTTGGTTGAGCCATAAAAAGCTTCAGAGAGATCTCAAGATTTTATTTATTTTTTTGTTAGCAAGATTTTTAATTCAATTTAGTTTAAACATGCGTATTTTCTCTTGGCGCCGGCGGCAGTGGCAACATGAACAATTACAGCTATCACACATAAGAGACAAAGTTTCGAATAGCAACAAAAGTTATAATCATTTTTTTTTTTTAATTTTCGTTGAAATGTCGAGACCCTTAAAACCCATTTTTTTTTAAAATAAGCAACCCAGCTGAACTATTGAGGGAGTGTTCGCGATTTCCATAGATGGAAGATGGACAGACGGACATCACTATAACAACTCTGCTTATTATAAGCATCAGGAATATATAAATTTTTTGGAGTACAGATTTTATTTGTAATTATTTCAAACGAAATGACAATCTTATATATACCCTCTGCACACTGGTGTGGGGGTATAAAAATTAATTCAGAGTAACGTCTGTTTGATACAGAAATACACAAAAGTAAAGCGAACATAGAGAAAATCCAGAATAAGGTAGTTAAGGGGAATTAATTTAAAATGTTGAATATTGACTCTGGAATATTGGTAGTGTGAATGTTCAGAAAACCATATTGGTGTCTTATGACTTTAAGTGACCCCTAACTTCGACAATATTACTTACTCATTAGGGTGAGACCACTCATATAGGCTATATTAGCACAATTCTATAAATTTTAAAGGAAAAATCGGTACTCAGGTTGTCAAAATTTAATGACTAACTACAATTGTCTTTAAACGTTATAGAACCGACTTTTTTTTTTGGCGAATTTTGTCGTTAAACATATCGTTAAGTTTCAAAACATATCGTTAAGATAGCGACAGAAAAAAATTTTAGATAAGTTAATCAAAAACCAATAAATAATAACATAAAATTGTAAAAATTTATAAATTTCTTAAGAAAAAGTGGCCGATTCTCTTGTATTAATTTTGCCGATGATTTGGATTTGGCAACCTTTCATCTATAATATCAATAGGTAAGGCGATTTCTTGTGACATATTCTACACCTTCAATTTCCAACCGATTTTGACAAAAAGTATACCATTTGAAAGGTATGTCTTTGCAGATATTCATCATAATTACAGATATGCACCACCTGTTACATTTTTTTAAGGAAAATTCATTTAAAGTTGCTACTTACACATATATAAAACACATATTTAAGCTTCAAATAAAAAACAATGAAATTTGTGTTGAATTGTGAATTGACTAAAATTGCTTAGCATACCTTTAGGCTCTTATACAATTATGTATGAATGAAAAAATAAAATTTCGTAGAATTTGCACTCGAATTCAAAGGCTGGGCTCTGCTGGTATAAAATATTAAGTTTATGTTATTTAAAATATGCAAAACCTAGACTAGTTAATATTCGCATATACAATTTTGCATGTAAAATAGCTAAACACTAGAAATCGTAACTCTTGATACTTTGATAATACTACATTTTTGAAGTTTAAAATAGGTTTTTAGGAATTTGAGGAAATCAAGATTGAAGCAATAATCGTGGATTTTGTATCTCATTCATCTGCAATAATTTAAACCATAAATTGTATAAATCTATCGTCCTACTTTTCTCTCTAAAACTATTGATTAACAGCCAACTTTAATATTGTTGATTTCTTACATTTGGTCAATCATAGGTCAGATTCTCAGAAAAAAAACCATTAATATAGTAAAATGTTCCCTTTTTACCGAAGAAGGTAAATTTACCTTATTCAACGATTTTTTATCACCAAAATATGCATCCACTAATTGTATCAAGTTTACCCAAACCCTAGGGTAAACAACAATTAATTAAGAGAACAGTAAACACAAGATTTATTTCTATTTTATACTAGCTGACCCGGTAAACTGTGTTCCGCCTTAGAGGCAAGAAATAAGCAGATTTTGGATTTTATTAAGTTCAAGTTTTTATTAGGAAATACAAATAAAAAAATTAAGTATTTTAATGATTCACTCTTCGGTTAAGTACCTTGTGCTACACGACATTTTCTGTTTTACTATCAGGCGCAAGAACAAAAAAGGCAGAACAGACAACAACGTCTTGGTTGCGGCCTTGTTAAATGATTGCGTTTTGTTATTCCACATCAGATGCGAAAATCTTAAAAAGAAAAAATAAGAATTGTTGCCACATAAACTAAAGACGTTTTATGTCACGACACACGGGAACGCGATCGAACGGCATATCCTATATCCGTCTCCTGTATCTAAGCTACCTCCCCACCAATTTTTAGTCAAATCGGTTCAGCCGTTCTTGAGTTATAAATAGTGTAACTAACAGGACTTTATTTTATCTATAATATTATTAGGCAAGGCGATTTCTTGTGTCCGATGTAAGTTTCACGGTTATACCCGATTTTGACAAAAAATTTGTCATTTGAAAGGTATTTATATTTAGCTGATACCAAGGTTTACATCGTCTGGAATAAAATTATTCAATGCTATGTGTGTGTTTATTAGATTTTTTAATGTGTTGAGTTTGTTTTCTTCATTTAAAATGAGTTGAATTGTGAAGCATACTTTTAGCGTCTTTATTAAATGAAAAAACAAAATTTCCTAGAATTTGCACCCGAATTTCGAGTGCTGGAATCTGCTAGTATATATAGATGTACGAGTTAATAAGTACATTTATGAAATGGCATCTTTGTAAAAATGAATATTAATTGTTTTCTTTACTTTTCGGAACCGGTATGATTTCAATATTAATAACTGCTACAGTTTTTTTCATAATTTAATAACCCTAATGTTTTCTTTATAATCACAGCTTAAGGAAGTTTTTTCCAAGTGTATATTTTTCAATGGCATTACGAAACTTTTGCTGACACACGGTACAAGTTTCGCTTCTTTGTATCTGTGCTAAACCTATAACGGCTGAGTTTTTTTTTAATTTTCTTTAACATTATTAAAACGAAAACTCCATATTATATTTCAGAAATATAAAATTGTCTACTTTCAACGATTGAGTTATAACTAATTTAGGCTCAAGATCAACTGTTTTTACTTTAAATAAAGTAAAAACATTGAGTACTTTTTGAAAAACTCTATTTATCATGCCTGGGTTCGATATGTTAACATCGCCGTCAGCTCTAAAAACTAGAAATCGTTACACTCGTTGTTATAGGGTTAATATTTGTACATACATAACTGTTGCAGCTACAAACAAGAGATGGGAGCGTGAGTTATTTTTTAATCAAGAAAATTTTTTCTCTTCACAAATCCCATGAGTAACTTGAATTGTAGTTACGAACAAGCATGATTTACTTGAATAGTGTACAAATACTTTTGCATATATGGATATTTTTTGTTTCAAAATTTATGAAGAAAATGTTTAAATTTTACAAGTTCTCCCTTACTAATTGTAAACAAATTTTTAACGATTTGTTTTGTAATATAAGAACATTAAACGATGGATAGATTTATTTAAATTATTTCTTGCTACTTTTATAAAGTGAAACAAAACATTTGAAATTTGTATGAAAAAAATTTGGGCGAATATTTAACAATTTTTAGCATCATATCATCAAAAGAAAGTTAACTAAACGATTCTTTAGACACATATTGTCAATTATTGATTAATTCATCAAAGTATTTATGATTTTTAAACCCTACTTTCGTGTCACTTGTACATCTCTGGTATAAACACGTATATTATGTTATCTGCGTTAAAAACTATGCTAACTTTTCCAAACTGATATTATTGCAAGCCATATTTGTTTGTTCTATTCACCAGAGTATTCATTCGTATTCTGCTATACATTATTCTTCCATTTAACTCAATGTTTGTATGTGTATGTATAGAATTGAATGCATCCTTTGCACCAAATAACGTTTGTTTATAAAATTAAATAGTTTTCTCTTTTATGAAATAGAAGAAAAAATAATTTTACTTTTTATAAGCTTTTAGGAACCATTCATTGTCTCTTAACCTTGTCAAGGACAATACGATAAAATGAAGAAAAATTATTATCTTCATTGCAAAAATCTTAATTTGAATTTTAGAACAGCGAATGAAAAAAAAATAATTGGCTCATTTGATAAAACTAAAGTTTTAAAATGTGCACTAAAAAGTGTTAGGCTAATTTATAAAATTAAAACTTTTCATTTTTGGCAACACGTAGGTACATTGGCAGGTGAATATATTCACAGATCATTTTAAACTTTGAAACGTCCATTTTAGTGTATTTCATTGGTACTTTCTTTTAAAAAAAAGACTCACATGAACCATGTAAATGGCAGATTCAGTATGTTCCTGTCGAAATTTGGTAGAGGTTATTCAAACACAAAATTTTGCTTGCAGAAACATCTACAGAGTTATTTTAACATATTTCATACAGCATTGGCCCAAAGAAAAAAATAATTAAAGTTTAAAAGGTTATGTATGTGAAACTCTTTAAAAAGGCAAAGTCTTCAAGAGCGGACGAGGATTGGTTGGCCTACAAGCTGCAGCTTAGGACCTACAAGAAGAAGATTAGAACGGCAAAATGTGATTCTTGGAAAAAATTATGTGATAATATAGAAGACGTTTCCGAAGCATTCAGGTTGCAAAAGGTTCTGAATTCTACCCCTCACACATTAGGTTATCTGAAAGATCCATTGGGGGTGTGGACTACCTCTAGTGGGGAATCACTTAGCCTGCTACACCATGACAGCCTTTTTGGATATAGAAGGGGCTTTTAACAATGTCACACCGGACTCGATATTACCGGCACTATCTAGTCTAGGAGTGAATTCGGTGATCATCTCACTGATTGGAAATCTGCTTGCCAACAGGCGGATAACGTCTAAATTGGGAACGACTCTAATATCCCGATTCGTGAACAGGGGAACGCCACAAGGAGGCGTTCTGTCACCACTTATATGGAACTTAGTGCTACTTTCAATGCTACTTTCGTTGGAGAGACAAGGCTGCAACGTGGTCGCCTATGCTGATGACGTGGCCATAGCCGTAAATGGGAAGTTTATATCCACACTTAGAGACATTCTACAGAGGGCTCTCACTATGCTATCTAGCTGGGCAAGTAGTTGCGGTCTGGGGGTAAATCCGACCAAAACGGAACTTGTTTTTTTAACGAGGAAGTATAAGATACCTACCTTCGACCTTATTTCTCTTTACGGTGCTGATATCGCCTTCTCTGATGGAGCCATGTATCTTGGCGTATTCCTGGACAGGAAGCTGAATTTCAGACGGAACTTGGAGGAAAGGACGAAGAAGGCGACTATATCTTTATACTCCTGCAAAAAGGCCATTGGTAAGCGGTGGGGCTTCAGCCCGTAAATTGCTTACTGGATCTACACAGCGGTGGTTCACCCAATACTGCTGTACGGGGTCATCGTCTGGTGGCCTGCTCTAGAGAAGGCCTCTAATACCAACCTTCTTGCAAGGGTACAGAGAATGGCTTCCATGTGTATCACTGGTGCCCTTTGTAACATACCTACGCATGCTTTGAACATCCTCTTACACCTAATACCGTTGGACGTAGTAGGAAAGCAGTCGGCGGCCTCATCGGCCATTCGAATAAGAAGCACAATACAATGGCGTGGTCATAATTGTGGCCATGGAGTGATCCTGAATAACAGGAACTTACCATTGAACGTGGATTACACTACTCTGAGGAGTGTATTCGAACGACACTACAAAACTCTGATACCGACCAGGTTATCCTGGTCAAGGAAGGTTCCAGGTAGCAGGCGTTCGATAAATTTCTATACTGACGGATCGAAATTGTGTGGTCAAGTTGGTTTCGGAGTCTATTCAAAGGAGCTTGGACTAAATCTGGCTCGCAGGTTGCCAGACCACTGCAATGTTTATCAGGCAGAGGTACTGGCAATAGATGAAGTTGCTGACTAGTTGGGTCGGAATATTCTATCTAACTACAACCGCAGTGAATATCTACTCTGATAGTCAGGCCGTGGTAAAATCCTTGGAATCAATGTTCCTGAAAACATGAACCACCCTTAACTGCCGCACGTCTTTAAATAAGATGGGCAAGCAGTTCGACATCAGACTCAAATGGGTCCCAGGGTACAAGAATATACGGGAAACTGTAAAGCTGACGAGTTGGCAAGACAGGGCACTACCTTACGGGTTCCAGCGGACTTGGAATGTGTTGGTATACCCCTGGAATCTTGCAAGCTGGAACTTCGGCTTCACACCGCCGGCATAACCGGCAACAGATGGGCTAATGGATCAACGTGCAGGATCACGAGACAGATCTGGCCGGCTCTAAATCATAAGCGCACTAGCGCGCTACTATCACTCCCCCGTGGAGAGATTTCAACAGTAGTTGCTGTTATCACTGGGCACGGCTTCATATGGAGACACGCTGAACGCCTCAGGGTCTCGTCAAATGACTTCTGTCGTAGCTGGATGGATGTGGATGTGGTGGAGAGCATAGAGCACTTCCTTTTCTATTGCTCGGCGCTCTGCAGAATGAGACTTCGAACATTGGGATCGCAGTTTCTTCACGATCTCTCTGATCTCTCAAATGTGGACATTTCACATATCAGGGGCTTCATCAGGAGCTCAAACTGGTTCTACGGTGGGGACTGAGGGGAGTACTTATTCGTCCCGTGGTATCACAATGGACCCCAGAGTCTAAGTGTGCTTTTCCTTTGGTTTAGCAGCCACTTTCAACCTAATACAACTCCTAAGCCATTGGTCAAATTGGAACTAGTGAGTGCAATATGGATAATCGATGAAAATATAATTTAAAATTATCGATAAATTCTGTAAATTTTACAGACACTGATTAACCTGCTCTTTTACTGATTGTTAAAATTCCGAACAGTTCTCTACACAAAACAATTTTTATATCCTCCACACCACTGTGCATAAATTATATATATTCTTGATCGTTATAACATCTCGAGTCGCTATAGCGATCTCCATCTCTCCGTCTGCCTGTTGAAATCACGCTCATTCACAAAATAAACTATTTTCCTGGGTAAAGTTATAATCATATTATAAGTCATTATGTCGAGCAGGTTGCTGTTGAAAATGAAGTAAATCGGATATCATTGTGCCAAGATATGTTCAAAAATTCAGTATGTTTGTTCCAATTATTTACTATTAAGATTATCAGATTGTTTACTTTTCCAAATATGTTATTTTCATTTGAGGTAATTCCATTTAAAATTAAGGAAAAAACGCCATTTTCGACCTTACCCTCTATGAAATGTACAAACATTAGCATGAATGTTCTACAGTACTAAATTAATATAAATTCAAAAATTTTGGGTGTCTAGCTCTTATGGTTCCCGAAATATGGCGCTTCAAAAAGCAGAAAATTCATAAAAAAAACACACATGAGTGGTCTGTCATTATGGCTTACATCTTCAAAAGATTTAAACGTAGAAGGTCTCATTGGTTTCATTTAATAGGTATTGGAAATAGCTTTAAAACCAATACAAGCGTTTTTTTGTCAAAAAGTCAAAAGTCACATAATTTAAAATTTGGGAAGCTATATCTCAAAAAATGAAATTTATAAAATTCAAAAAAAAATATATGTTGATAGTCTCCTCTGCATTTGGTGCCAAAAAAGTTGAGTGACCTCTTATTAGTTTCTGAGATATTGATAAAAATGTGAAATTGGTTTAAAAAAATATACTATACTATTTTTTTTGTATTATTTTTTTTATGAATTTTTTTAATAACAAATATTTTTTAGCAAAAATTGTAAAGAAACACTTAATACGTTATTATATTTTATATGTTCTAAGGCTTAAAACTTAAAGGAAGATGTGGATAGTCTTGTTTGCATTTCGTGATACATTCTTGGACGAAAATGCATGTTATTTGTTCAGAACTCTTCACAAGGTTTTTATTGGAACAACAGCCAAGCTAGTTTATAGCCAATTTCTATATATTACAAGTACAATGGCCAGTTAGAGCATACCAACTACATAGTTATATTTAATAGTCTTATCCACAACACTGTTGCAGTCCACTTGTTCCATCGCCATATGATAATGTTTCTACAAAATACGTTTTGTTCAGGATCACGAACAAATTTTTATTTTTCAGATGGCTCAGCCGCTCAATTTAAGAATAAAAAAATATTGCTAATTTATGTCAGCATTAAAATAATTTTGGATTTACAGCCGAAAGGCATTTTTTTTTGCCACAAGCCATGGAAAAGGTCATAGCGATGGTCTTGGTGGAAACGTAGAGAGAGAAGCTCGCTAAGCCAGTTTGCAGCGTCCAATACAGAACCAAATTCCTACCCCGCTTCAATTGTATGAGTGGTGCCGTGAACATCTTTTAAATTGTAATTTTGTATTTTTAACAGAGGAAGATTATAAAGTAGAAGAAGAGTTTGTTAAAAATAGGTTTATTGGCTTGAGAACTATACCAGTAGCGCGATTCAGTAACTACTTTTAACGATAATCGAATCGTTAAAAAAAGAAAACAACAAAGTTATCGATTTTGATATTCAGTAAAATTTTTAAACGATATTCGCTATTGTTAAAGTCTGCTGCTGTTGTTATCTAAACGACAACAATTTTTGTGTTGTTTATTTAATCGTTAAAAAGTTAAATTTTTAGGTTGAAATGTCGTCATACATAAATAAAAATCATAAAATAACGAAAATATTTTGCTTTTTTATAAAAATTTTTATATAAATAAAAAAAATTAAATAGCACATTCAATTCATTATTTTATATTGAAATAAATAAACAAAAATATTAATAAACAAGTAAGAGTGTTAAATTCGGCTGGGCCGAATCTTTGATACCCTCCACCTTTTTCATTTTCAGTTTTCATTTTTAATTTACCATTTTCTATTTTTCACTTTTCAATTTTCATCTTCCGTTTTTCATTTTTAGTTTTTAATTTTTAATTTCTCCTTTTCCTTTTTACATTTTCCATTTTCCACTTTTGATTTTTCATTTTCCATTTTCGATTTTTCATTTTTCATTTTCCATTTTTCATTTCTCAATTTTCATTTTTCATTTTCCATTTTTAATTTTTCATTTTCCCTTTTCCATTTTTCATTTCTATATTTCATTTTTCATTTTCCATTTTTCATTTTCTATATTCCACCTTTCATTTTTCATTTTTAATTTTTCATTTTCCATTTGCCATTTTTAATTTAAAATTTTTCATTTTTCATTTTCCATTTTTCAATTTTTCATTTTTAATTTTTTATTTTTCATTTTTGATTTTTCATTTTTCATTTTCCATTTTCCATTTTTCATTTTCCATTTTTAATTTTTCATTTTTCATTTTTAATTTTTCTTTTCCATTTGCATTTTCCATTTTCCATTTTTCATTTTTAAATTTTCATTTTTCATTTTCCTATTCCATTTTTCACTTTCCACTTTTTATTTTTAGTAATTTTTAATTTTAATGATAAAAAATATGTGGTAAAACTTGCTTAAGCCAATGTAACACATGCAGTATTAATATACACACAACTGTAATGACTTCAACAATACGAAGAATTAGAACATATAACTACAACATATCTTAAGAAAAACAACAAACACACTGAAAAATTTTATTTTTTCAAGAGTTTTTTTCAAAGTTTTATTCATAGCCCGTGAAACCTTTGACCGCTTTTGACGATTTTAAATAGCAACTCCTTTGGGATGTTAATAAACGATTTTATATAAAAACGAACGGTCTAGCTTAGATATTGACGGCGTGATCATGATTTCCACAGACAGACGAACGGACGGACAGACGGTCATCGGTAAATAAATTTCCCTTGTCATAAGAATCAAGAAAATATATTTTTTTGGGGTCTCAGGAATTTATTTCAATGCGTTACAAACGGAATGAAAAACCTATATACCCTCTGCCACTGAGGTGTGGAGGGTATAAATATAAAGAAATTAAAATTAACATAAAATCATCCTATCAAACACGAAGTGATTCGTTTTTTTTTCTATTCTTCTTTGTATTTTTCGCTTATTTTGACAGAGATGCCACTAGTTTACAATCTATAACATTACAATTTTATCCCGATTTTGACCAAACGTATATTATTTAAAATGTATTTTTTTTCAGCCGATTTGCAGATTTACAGTTTTTTAAATTTTTTCCTTTATTTTGAGTAAATTGATGCTATGTGTGTGTTTATTAAATTTGTTAATGTGTTTGTAATAAAAATAAGTTTGTTTTTTGTGTTGATTTGTGAATTGGCTTAATTGATTAGTATACTTTTAGGGTCTTTATTTAATGAAAAAATAAAATTTGCTAGAATTTGCGCTCGAATTTCGAGGGCTGGAAACTGCAATTTCAAATAAGTAGAAAAATTGATCCGTCGACTATCGTTAAGGTGTAGTTAGTGAATCAATTAATCGTTAGTGCAAACAACAATAGCTGTCGATATATTTTGCGATTGTCGGATCGTTAAAATTTACAGAAGCGCACTACAGGAACACAAAAATTTGTCTTCACTATTTTGTTTCTGAAGGAATATTACAACTTAAAGTAAAACTGTAATCCGAAGACCGAGCATTTTTAACTGAAAATATTTACAATTATAAATATTTCTTACTCTTAACTATTTTTGTCCAAAATAATATATATAATATTAATAGGCAAGACGATTTCTTTTGACCGAAGTAAGTTTCACAGTTTTACCCCGATTTTGACAAAAAAAAAAATTATAATTTTAAAGGCATTTCTTTTTAGCTGTTACCCAGAGTTACAGATTTTCAGCGTCTGGAATATTTTTTTTGGAGTTATGATCGTTTAAAGTTGCTACTAACACGTACATAAAATTATACAATGCTATGTGCGTGTTTATTAAACTTGTTAATGTGTTTGTGTTAATGTGATGAGTTTGTTTTCTGCAATTAAAATTAGTTGAATTGTAAAGCATAGCTTAGGGTCTTTATTAAATGAAAAAATTAAGTTTCCTAGAATTTGCACTCGAATTTCGAGTGGTGGAATCTGCTAGTATACATTTAATATCGCCCAAATAAATAAATATATATATATATATATATATATAATTTTTTTGAAACAATTTCACATTTTTATCAATATCTGAGGAACTAATAAGAGCTCACTCAAAATTTTTGGCACAAAATGCAGAGAATACTATCAGGACTTTGACTTTTCAGAAAAAAAAATTAACTAAATGCAGTTTAAAAGCTATTCTCAATACCTTTAAAATATGACAAATTTTGACCCTGTATATTAGGAACTTTTTGATATATAAATTATATTGGCAGACCACTTATATCTGTTTTTAATGATTTTAATATCTCAGGAACACCAGAAGCTGGAAGTCCAAAATTTAACGTTTATCTTAGTTAGGTAAGGTGCAAAAAGACAACTAAGTTTCATAAGATTCAAAGGTGGTCGGGAAAATCCGTTCGTTGGTTGTAAAAATTTTAACTTTTTGTAATAATGTTTCCTAATTGTTTTTTATATGTATTTCGCAAAAAAATTTGAAATTTCATTAACTTTATTCTGTTTTATGTTTCTACGTATATTTTCAAAGAAGACGTATCTATTTATGCAACGATATATAACATGTCCATAGAATTTGTTGCAACATGCCTAAATAATTCACACAAATCACACTCCACATATGAAAATTGTGCTATTTTCCTATTTTGCAATATACGAGTAAATGTTAATAAGTTACTTAAATTTTTAGTACTTCATTGAATTTTTTAAATTTTTTTCAAAAATTAAAAAATAAAATTTTTTATACACCATTGAAACTTTGATACTTATTGAAAAAATGTTATAATTGTCATAATTTTTCTGCAAAAACAGGTTAAAAGCAAAATTTTTATTTTTTAAATCAAATACCTTCCAAGGATATAGCAACAAATTTTAAAATGGGTCTCTGGCTCGCTATAATTCACCTTGTGTTACACCAGGATGTTTTCAAGTTTAGTATTTTGAAATCCGATATTTTAGGTAAGGTGTGAAACCTTAACACACATAAAAAGTAATAAGAAGGAAATCAGTGATCCTTAAGTTTTGATTTTTCTATTAATTTTTTATTAAATTATATTAGAACTTAATAACTCTCCACTGGTCTATGCTCCAGACAAATAAAGGAATTGCCTCCCATGGTACAAAAACCAACTTATTGTTTTTGTGTCACCAAGTTATGGTTTTTGTACCAGCCAAGAGCTATCTTACCGTAGTGACGGGATACCAAATGGGGCCAAAAATATGAGGATACATTGTGCTGGTTTATGGAAGTAAGAAGTCTTTTTTGCAGGTACTCCTTAATAAAAGTTTGGTATTTATAAAGCCCGTTTAATAAATAACTTGCTTCATTTGCCGCTTCTTTGTAACTTTTTTTTGAAAATTTCATCTGCTTTTGGGTCCAAAGGCTACTATATACATTTCGTCATCCATTATGCAGCAGGAATATTTTTTATGAAAAATGATTTCAATTTCCCTGCTCTATAAATTTGTTTACAGTATTTCTGGAATTTTAATCATGTATCTTTTCCAACCTGAATTGACTTTAACTTTTCGCACCAAATAGATATAACAAAAAGCATAAAACAAATTTGAGTGGCATTGTTATTAATTTGTTTGCCTTCGAATATGAAAAAGTTCATATCGGATGCTATATTTATATGAGGACTAGGTCAAAAAGTGGACCGATCCTGACCTTATTTGGTAAGGTTGCTTATTTTTGAAAATTTTTAAATACCAAATTTGAGAAAAATCTGTAAAATATTTTTGTTTTTTTGATAGATCTAAGTAAAGATCGAGAAGCAGCTTAATATGGGGGCTGACTAAGAATTGTCCTATAGGGTATATTTTTGCACTACTGAACAATGTGAGTAATAAACACACACAAACCCAATTTGACCGAGATGATAATGTGGAACTTATGGCAATTTAAGCCGATTTCATAGGGGTCATTTGTATGGGGACTAGATCTGAACATGAACCGATTTTCACCAATTTCAATAGCGTTCATGCTATGGCCGATAGAACTTTATACACCAAATTTTATAATATTAATAGGCTAGGCGATTTCTTGAGACCGATATTTGGTTCTATCGTTTTATCCCGAATTTTTACCAAGCGTATATTATTTGAAAGGTATTTCTTTTTTTCCGTTTTGTAGATTTAAAGATTTTTAAATTTTTTCTTTTATTTTGAGTAAATTACATTTAAAGTTGCTACTAACGCATACATAAAACAAGTAAGAAAATTATAGTCGGTCTAGACCGACTATACGATACCCTATACCATGAGTTTAGAGACCCTATCTCTCAGGCCCTGGATATAGAAAATAAGCATAACCAAATTTGAGTGGGATTTTTATTAATTTTTTCGGCTGCAGATATGAAAAAGTTCATATCGGATGCTATATCTATATGGGGACTAGGCCCAAAAATGGACCGATCCTGACCATGTTTGGTAGAGTCTCTTGTATTTTGCAAAAATATAGATAGATTTAAGTGAAGATCGGGAAGCAGCTCTATATGGGGCCTATGACTAAGAGTTGTACAATAGGGATCATTTTTGGACTACTGATTACTGGATGTAATATATACATACAAACCCAATTTGACTAAGATTTGTATGATAATTTGGATCTTATGGCAATATATGTTGATTTCATAGGGGTCATTTGTATGGGGGCTAGGTCTGAACATGGACCGATTCTCACCAATTTCAATAGCGTTCATCCCATGGCTGATAAAAGATCAAATGCCAAATTTTGTCAAAATATATTGCGACCTGCAGTTTGATTACAAGCTTTACATGGACACACAGACGGACGGACGGACGGACGGACGGACGGACGGACATCGTTAAATCGAATCAGATAGTGATTCTGATTCGATCGGTATAATTAAAGATGGGTGTAGGTCAAATATTTTTGGTTGTTACAAACAGCAGCACAAAGTCATTATACCCAAACCACATAGTGGTATAGGGTATAATTACACATAAGATATGTGAGTTTTATTAAATTTGCTAATGTGTTTGTTAATGGGTTTGTTATCTTCATTCACAATAATAATAAACCATAAAAGTGTTGGTTTGTGAATTGGCTAAGTTGAAAAAAAGCTGCCTAGAAATTGCACTCGAATTTAGAGCGCTGGAATCTGCTAGTATAATATTAATAAGAAAGGCGATTTCTTGTTACTGTGTCAGTTTTAATCCTATTCTGACCACACATGTATCATTTGAAAGGTGTTTCTTTTTGGCTGTCCACCAGATTTACAGATTTTTAAATTTTAAATTTTTTTTGGGGTAAACTGCATTTAAAGTAGCTACTAACATGTGTTTATTAAAATTGTTAATGTGTTTGTAATAAAAATGAGTTTGTTTTTTTTGTGTTGATTTGTGAATTGGCTATAATTGATTAGCATACCTTTACGGTCTTTACTTAATGAAAAATAAAATTTCCTAGAATTAGCATTCGAATTTCGAGGGCTGGAATCTGCTAATTGTTATTAATTTGTTTGCCTTCGAACAAGAAAAAGTCCTTATCGGATTCTGTATTTATATGGGGACCAGGTCGAAAAATGAACCGATCCTGAACATATTTGGTAAGGTCATTAACTTTTCCAAAAAACATATACAAACCAAATTTTAAAAAAATCTGACCAAATAGTGGTGTAGAGTATAAAAGGGATTTAAAAAATTAACATATATAACCACACATCACTTTATGAGTATCTAAGTATACTTTAAGTACAATAAGTTCGTCATCCTTTTGAGTAAGTGCGTGTGTTCATAATCGTTATTAGTTCCTTAATGTAGGCTCCACTTAAAAATCTCTTAGGATAGGTCAGTTATTCAACAGTATGTGTTGTGTGTTAGTTTATACACATAATATTCATGGAATCCATTCATCTGCGTAACCACAAAAAATTGTCTGTATACATAAATACACACATACACACACATATACACACATACAGTCCAACCAATTGAAAGTACTTTGTGCTACTTGCTAATAAACATGCAATGTTTCTTGTATGCAGATAGTACAATTATCCTGGCATTGTATCCCTTTTTAAAAGTTTGGTCCTTAAAATTTTATTGTTGTTAATAAGTTAACTTGGGTACAAGTACAAGCAATTCACCAAGAGAAGCAGGGGGTAGAAATGCTTGTTATTGGCAAGATGTGCACAGGAGAACAAACAACTGTTGCATGTTAACGAAATTTTCTTATTATCATTAATTAAGCTTATTATTGTTGCCATTTCTGTATGTGAGTGTGGTTGAAATACAAATAGTAGATATTAAGGATAATTCTGCATAATAGTCAAATGGCTAAATTGACAGGTGCATTTTCTTTATTCGTTTTTTTATTATTATTAACACGTTTAAAGTTGTTGCTTTTTGTGTAGCTTGCTTTTTTTCTCTTTTTGAACATGTTTCGAAGTTTTAATGGAATTCTTTTTGATAAGTTTCTCATAGATATTTTATTAGTCAATAGTGCTAAGATATTTTACGTGTTTTATTTGTGTATGTAATAGTAGGTACGATAGAAACGGCCGTATTTATAATGAAAACTTATGCTTATAATGCACTTGCTGCTGCGTTTGCTAAACTCAGATCAACAACTTTTCAAACACTGACTAAGGGCCATTATTACAACTTTCATTTAAGCTAAAGTTACCTTTAACTTCTTTTCGTTATTACAACTTCCCATTAAAATAAAATTAATATTTTTGATATTCTGGCAGCACCAAAGGAAGAACCGATTACTTTTTACCAAATGAATTGATTTATCAAAATACATAGTGGCAACGTTCCTTGATTTGTTCGCAAATAAACAATAAAAACAATAGAATAAAAACCAAAAACCTTTATTATAAGTTGCATAATTGTTGTAAATGTGTAATGAAACTTTTTAATAATATACAAGCATATATTTAAGTATATGTGACCCTTTTCGAGAAAAGGGGCCTAGTGTGTGAAAATTTAGTTTTGAGAAAATAACGCATTTAAGGTTTCTACACCCTTTTAGGTACCAGAATCCACCGTTTTTGACAAAACCCGTTTTTTGACACACTAGGTCCCTATCCTCGGAGAAGGTCACATATATAAATAAATTTATTTCCAAAACTAAATTGATGTGCGTTTTTTTTAACCTGACGTTAAAATTTAAAGGCAACAATATCTTCCCTTTAGCTTACCGGTCACTTTTAGCTTAAAGTATAGTTGTAATAACGAAAAACTAATAAACTGCCCAATAACATCCTAACTTTAGCTATTGGCTAGTTGTAATAATGGCCCTAAGTGTGTTTAAAACAGCTGATGTGTGTCAAACTAAGCAAAACAAAAGATATAAATTATTTTTAAGCGCAAACAAATGTTTTTTACTTTGCGGATATTTTAAACATTTTTTTTTTAACATAATTTTCAAATTAAAATAATTTTGTCTTAAACTTAACACTTGTAAATATAAATTTAAAAAAATTAAGGAGTGAAATCACACAAATTGAAATGTAATAAACAGAGCTGATTTTCACAATATCAGGTTGCATTAATGCAAAAAATATGGTGGCATTACAAATTTCAGAGTTGTTTTTGAAGCTATTAGATACCAATAAAAAATTCATTATAAATAAACTATGTGTTAACTAAAAACTAAGGCTAATCGGTTGACTAGTAAGAAGCTCGTTGAGCGCGACATGTAAACAGCAGCTAACTTTTCATTATGAATTCGGGGGGTAAGAATTTAAATTTAATTTAATAAGGAAATATTTTGTTCATATTTTCTAGCTAGAAACTTATGTACACCAATTTATGTACACTTACCGGAAAAAGTATCCGCACACCTAAAATTAAAGCAGTCGCTCTACGAAAAAAAATAGGAACAAATTAACTAAGATGAATTAATATTATTATATTTTTTTGTTCTAATAAATTATTAAGCTATTTCTTAGTTATTGTTTGTAACAAATTTTTTTAAGGTAGAAAACGTAAAAATAAACAACGTATAAGAAAAAATATTCCTACATTAGAAATATTAATATTACGATATCGTTTGCGCTTTAGAACTTCTGCAAGCCGATTTGGCTTCGACGGCTTTTGATCCCCAAAAATCTCAAAAATGTCTATGGGATTAAAATCGAGTAATTGTGGTGGTGATTTCAATTCATTTTTAGTATTGTAGAGCAACTACAGCTTGACATTATGCGCAGTATGTTTTGGATGAAACCAAACCAAAATCCCATCTCCACCTTGTTTAACCATTGACAAAACATTTGCTTTCTTTAATGCAGTCGCACTGTGTAGTCAATAAAACTTTTTTCTTTTAAAATTTTCACGACCAATGAGATATATATATATATATATCCCATTTCTAATTTTTCTTATACTATCCACATTTTTCAACCGCTTTTTTAAAGCTGATTTGAGTTGACAGAGGATACTTTTAGCTTTCAGCCATACCAGAAAAGTTGGTACATGTATTCTCTGGACCTAAGACGGTGACCCCAAAATCTAAAAATTATGTTTTTTTAATCGTATTTGGATGCCATTAATTCTGATGTTATTGAACCAAAAACATTAAAATATTGATATAACATGGAGCAGTATTTTGGTTTTCCGAAACACTAAAATATTTGGAATCGGTTTATTATTCAGCAAAATTCGGTACGGGACATATATGTCGAATTGGTCGTCAATGGTGAAGAAGATGTTTTATAGTTTTATATTTTTATTAAATTAAAAAAATTCATTATATTGAATTAACAATTAATTAAACTATAAATAAAGAGACTTAGAAAAAGGTTAATTGTAAATATCTCAAAAATACAATTATAGTAATCTTCGAAGCAATTACGGTTTTTTGTGACACAAAAAGGTTTTTTACAAAAAGGAACATATTGTGTTTGTCCGATTTTCCTTTCCATTTTTAGTTCAAACTAAAAAAGTAACAATCGATTCTCTCCGATCTATATTTAAAAATTTAGAACAAATACAAAACCAAAACTACAGTTATTTATGTAAAAAATAAAAACAAAAATCACTGACTTGCTTTGAGCGGAGTAAATTAGTTGCCCACTAATTTTGACCGTTGACGACCAGTGGGACCATGTTCTCGAAGAATTGAAAAAAAATATTTTTGACGACAATTTTATTTAGAAATGTTGGTTCTTTAAGTACGAATCCACAAAAAATAAAAATTTTCCAGCAGTTTAGGTCCGCTCGTGAAAGGTTTAATGCTGAAAATGACAACGGATATTAATGCCTTTCAACTTCCTACATGACAGTCATATTCCGCTTTCGTTAATATTTTGCCAACGATATCTTCATAGAAATCTATGCCGAGGGATTCTTTGAATTAAGAACTAATTTAGGATTTGTGGACGACCAGAACGAGATCCACACAAAATGTAATTGGTGGATTTATAGTATTGAATGACGTATTGCACTGAAGAATAGCTCCTACCTACAAGCATATTCCAGCCCTCGAAATTCGAGCGCAAATTCTAGGAAATTTCATTTTTTCATTAAATCAAGCTCCTAAAAGTATGCTAATCAATTAAAGCCAATTCACAAATCAACACAAAAAACAAACTCATTTTTGTTACAAACTCATTAACAAATTTGATAAACACACACATAGCATTGTAGAATTCTATGAATGTGTTAGTAGCAACTTTAAATGCAATTTACTCAAAATAAAGGAAAAAATTTAAAAATCTGTAAATCTGCAAAACGACTAAAAATAAATACCTTTCAAATAATATACGTTTGCCCAAAATCGGGATAAAACGGTAGAACAAACATGTAAGAAAATTACAGTCAGTCTAGACCGACCATATGATACCCTATACCATGGTTTAGAAACCCTATCTCTTCGGTCCTACTAATTGGATATAGAAAAGAATCAAAAACCAAATCCGAGTGGCATTGTTATTAATTTTTTTGGCTGCAGATATGAAAAGGTTCATATCGGGTGGACTAGGTCAAAAAATGGACCGATCCTGACTATATTTGGTAAAGTCACTTATATTTTGAAAAAATTTACACAAACCAAATTTGAGAAAAATCCGTGCAATATTTTTGTTTTATATGATAGATTGAAGTGAAGATCGGGAAGCTGCTCTATATGGGGCCTATGACTAAGAATTGTCCAATTGGGACTATTTTTGGACTACTGATTAGTGGATACAATAAATACATAAAAACCCAATTTTACTAAGATCTATATGATATTTTGGATCTTATGGCAATTTATGTCGATTTCATAGGGGTCATTTGTATGGGGCTAAGTCTGAACATAGACCGATTTTCACCAATTTGAAGAATGTTCATTCTATAGCCGGTAAAAGCTTATATACCAAATTTCATCAAAATATATTCATATTTCCGACCTGTAGTTGGATTACAAGGTTTACATGGACACACAGAAGGACGGACATCGCTAAATCGACTCAGAAAGTGATTCTGAGTCGATCGGTGTAATAAAAGATGGTCTAGGTCCAATATTTTTGGTAGTTACAAACAGCAATATAATTAATGGTGATGTTTGTTCTGGTTTCCTGATTAACAATATATCATTCAACATTCCTCAACGACCAACACGTTACTTCTCACCTTTATCTGTACAGTTCTATAGAGCTAATTATGGAAATGCAGACCCTCTCAGGAGATTTCTCATTAAACACTAACCTAATTAAAAGTAAAATAATATGCTTTCTAAATTCATGAATAGCTATGTACTAAAATTAATTTTAAAATGTTTTTCTTTGTAAATAGTCTGTAAGGATTAATTCCATAGACCAAGATAGAAATAAATAAGAAAAAAGTGTATGGCTACTTTTTATATCAAGTGTATGTATTATGATCCGGCCTATTCAATCATTAACTCTATTTGATGAATATATAAGAGACATTCTCAAGACCATTATCATATACTCATTCATAGAGTTTCGCATTAAAGAAAATTTTTGGGGAAAAAATCATCTTTGATCTCAGTGGAGAAACGAAAGTCTGAATTTTGCAGACCTGTGGCATTCCGAGTCCTAATATACAACCGACTGATATATCAAATTGAACACCTTTCTAATATCATTATTTTTGTTTTCTTAAATATTTTAGTATAACAAATATATACTTATTAGAATCACACAAGAGCCAGGAATATTATCCCCAATTTTCACTAATACTGGAAAAAGCTCGACCACTTTCCATACAAATGTATGAAAACATAATCGGATAGAGAAAATAAGTATAAACCAAATTTGAGTGCCATTGTTATTAATTTTTTTGGATGCAGATATGAAAAAGTCTATGTCGGGTACTATATTTATGTGGGGACTTGGTCGAAAAATGGACCGATCCATACTATATTTGGTAAAGTCACTTATATTTTGAAAAAAGATATACAAGACAAATTTGAGAAAAATCTGTGCAATATTTTTGTGAAAATCTAGAAGCACCTTTATATGGGGCCTATGACTAAGAATTGTCGTTTAGGGATTATTTTTAGACTACAGATTTCTGGATATAATAAACATATACAAACACAATTTGACTGAGATCTATATGATAATTTGGAACTTATGGCAATTTATGTCGATTTCATAGGGGTCATTTGTATGGGGGCTAGGTCTGAACATGGACCGATTCTCACCTATTTCAATAGCGTTCATCCCATGGCCGCTGGAAGCTTATATACCAAATTTCATCAAAATATATTCATATTTGCGACCTGTAGTTTGATTACAAAGTTTACATGGACACACGGACGGACAGACGGACGGACGGACATTGCTAAATCGACTCAGAAAGTGATGGGTCTAAGTCAAAGATTTTTGGTAGTTACAAACAGTAGCACAAAGTCATTATACCCAAACCACATAATGGTATGGGGTATAAAAATCAAAAAATGGAGGGTAAAAATTAATACAAATCTGATATCAAATTATTATTTATCAAACTATTACAACTACTACCACTACTATTACTACTACTACTACTACTACTACTACTACATAAAACTTTAACACATTTGTATAAGAAATGGCTGATCATTTTCAAGTACGAATTCGCCAACAACACAATCACTGTCAGAATGCCTTGAAATTTTTAGCACGAATGTCCTTGTATTTGAAATTTTGGAATTTATAAATTTTTACCATGTGTTTCTTAAATAATTTTTTTCTTTACATAATCCGTATCAAACCTGCATGGAGAGAATTTCTCAGCAAAATTTTGGTCGGAACGGTTAAAAAATTTTGTTGAGTCATCTGTAAATGTAGTTAGTTGCAGTTGTTGAAAAAAAATACAATTTTTTTTTTAAATTTTTATAACCTCCACACCACTGTGCAGAAGGTATATATTAGTTTATTAATCCATTCGTAACTTATCGAAATAAATTCCGGATACCCCATAAACTAATGCCGATTTCTTTTCTGACAAAAAATGTTTTTGTATGTACATTTTATTTGCACTTTTTTCGAAAAGTGTATTTTTTAATATATTCTGAATTAAGAGCAATCTTATCTTATACGTCAATCAAAAGGTCTCGAAATCGAGACCTCGAATATCACAAAAAATTGCAGCCATTGACTTCTTTCAGGTCAAAGTGTGTGAATATTTCCCCATTGTTCCGCTTTTTAGAATATCTTACCCCTATGAATTCAAAGAGGATAATAATCAAATTTTTTTTTTTTTTAATTTTATAATCACAGCACTTTGAGACCTTTCGATTGATGTATAAGCAAGTTTGTCCTTAATTCAGAAAATATAAAAAATACACTTTTCGAAAAAAGTGCAAATAAAATGCAAAATTTGTGGTCAGAAAAGAAAACGGCAGTAGACTGTAGGTTCCCCTGTTGGCATAAATTTGGTGAGTAGATTCCATTCGAAAAACAAACATTGGCTCAGGATAAATTTATTCAAAATTCTACCATTTAAAGGGGAAAACCGGCCAAAAAGGGTAAAAATGGTACCTTTTTGCATCTTCTTAACATATTTATCTATACTAGAAGATTCCAGCGCTCGAAATTCGAGTGCAGTTTCTAGGCAGCTTTATTTTCCAACTTAGCCAATTCACAAACCAACACTATTATGGTTTATTATTATTGTGAACAAAGATAACAAACTCATTAACAAACACATTAGTTGCAATTATAAATGCAATTTACTCACAATAAAGGAAAAAATTTAAAAATCTGTAAATCTGCAAAACGGGTAAAAAGAAATACTTTTCAAATAATATACGTTTGGTCAAAATCGGGATAAAACGGTAGAACAAAATATCAGCCACAAGAAATCGCCTAGCCTATTAATATTATAGATATATATGAATATTGGTATACAGCCTCCACCAAATTCGTGGGCATCAGTCAAGAATGAATTTATTGCTAATTTTAACGTCTAGGGAAGGAAAACCGAACAAAAAGGGGAAAAATTGTACGTTTAGTATCTTCTAAACAAACGAATCTAGGAATATGAAATATAGTGTGTGGATTCCACTGGAGATAGGAACATCAGATGAGAGAAAAGCTTTTGGAAATTCGGATGTTAAGGGGGGTAAAAACGGACCGAAAATTTAATATGGTACCTTTTTGTATCTTCTTTACAAAGTAATTTAGGAATATGAAAATTGATATATAAATTCCACCAGAGACACAAACATCGGACAAGGATAATTTTTTTTAAATTCGGTCAAAAATGGGAAAATTGTTACTTTTCAACTGGTAAATTTTCATTTGAAAGTCCATATTTTAAAAAAAAACAATTGAGAAAATTATAGTCGGTCTAGATCGACTATACCGACCCTATCTCTTCAGTCCAATTAATTGGATATAGAAAATAAGCATATGAAAAAATTCATATCGGTTGCTATATTTATATGGGGACTGGCTCGTAAAATAGACCGATCCTGACCATATTTGGTAAAGTCACTTATATTTTGAAAAAATATATACAAACCAAATTTGAGAAAAATCTATGAAATATTTTTGGTTTTTGATAGATTTAAGTGAAAATCGGGAAGCAGCTTTATCCGGGGGCTATGACAAAGACTTGCCATATAGGCTTATTTTTGGACAAATGATAAATAGATGTAATAAACACACACAAACCCAATTTGACCGAGATATATATGAACATTTGGATCTTATGGCAATTTAAGCCGATTTCATAGGGGTCATTTGTAAGGGGACTAGCTCTGAACATGGACCGAATTTCACCAATTTCAACAGCGTTCATCCTATGGCCGAGTAAAGCTTATATGCCAAATTTCATTAAAATATATTCATATTTACGATCTGCAGTTTGATTACAAAATTTACATGGACACACAGACGGACGGACGGATGGGTCTAGGTCAAATTTTTTTTTGGTAATTACAAACAGCAGCACAATGCCATTATACCCAAACCACATAGTGGTATAGGGTATAAAAACAAGTAAGAAAATTATAATCGCTCTATACCGATACCCCATACCATGCGTTTAGAGAATTGCTCTTAGTTCTAACTGATTGGGTTTAGAAAATAAGCATAAACCAAATCAGAGAATGTGATTCTGAGTCGATCGGTATAATAAAAAATGGGTCTAGGTCAAATATTTTTAGTAGTTACAAACAGCAGCACAAAGTCATTATACCCAAAACACATAGTGGTATCTATAATATTAATAGGCTAGGCGATTTCTTGTGACTGATGTTTTGATTTACCGTTTTATCCCGATTTGGACCAAACGTTTATTATTGGAAAGGTATTTCTTTTTTGCTGTTCACCAGATTTACAAATTTTTAAATTTTTTTCTTTATTTTGAGTACATTGCATTTAAAGTTGCTACTAACATATACATAAAATTGTACATATGCTATGTGTGTTTTATGAAATTTGTTAATGTGTTTGTTAATGAGTTTGTTATCTTCATTCACAATAATAATAAACCATTAAACTGTTGGTTTGTGAATTGGCTAAGTTGAAAAATAAATTTCACTCGAATTTCGAGCGCTCGAATCTGTTAGTAGGGTATAACAACGTAGCGGCTATACTGCTAGTAATAATAAATTTTGTCAAGCATAAAACTAGCGTTTTTCTTTTCATTGTAATTTACCGCCTTTTATGGCTTTTTGGGTTCTGTTTTGCGCATTTTGCTTGGAAAAAGTTGGCACCGCTGCTTTTTCTAACAAGTGTAGATATTTTTTCCTTTTTCGTGTCTACATTTTTAATATGGTAGATTTTTTAATGGTTTCGAGAATTGTTAGTATAGTAATAATTAAAATTATTAGATTTTTCATTTGTATCTCGTGGTAAAACAAATATAATTTTTGAATAATCCACTTTGCCATAAAATACCGATTCGCATTTCATGATCAAATGGAAATGAATCATCAACTCAACCATATAAGCACAGTATCATCAGAATGTTTCAATATCACCACATACCCATTCAAGTGCAAGTGTCTGTTTTAATTCAACTGCGTTACAGCCTGGTATGATATCAAACATGTTTGAAGGTGTTTTTTTTTTATCTTTTGTTTTTCTTATTTTGTTTTTATTTTTGCAACCAACAATACGCTTTCACACAAACATACAAATATTTGATGCATTAAGCAAATTATCCTGAATTCAAAATACTTTAAATATTTGTACAGTTTTGTATTTTAAAACGAATTTAGTAAATTTTAATTCTTTTATTTACTTTTATATACAGTAACATATAAATATTTTCATGCATCATTATGTGTTACAAATAATGGCTAAGCAATAATAGTTACTTGTTTCAGTTTTATTCATTTAAGTACCTCCTACTCTCTCCTTTTACTTAAATAACAGGATAACTTAGTGCATTGAGGAGTATAGCCTCAAGTGCCCTTCATTGGCTTGTGGTTAAGTATGTGTGTGCGTGTTTGTGTGTGTGCATATATGTTGCAATTGCTGGCTTAATTTGAATGTGAACGAATTTATGTTCTCCATCTTCAACAAACGGAGATGATTATAATTAAAATACAAAAAGGAAATATATTTAAAACTATTTCAATATTCCTCGTTCGTTGTATATTCACGTGAGTTGAACGTTCTTTTAATCAGGATGAGATCGTAACATTATACTCGCTTATTTTCTTGTAGTACCAAACCAGGCAGAGTTTCCCATTAGCAATTAATGAGTGACTGTTTCTTGTGTTTTAATTAATTCCAAAGGCAATAATAATAAATATGTTAATTTTATAACTCGTTTTGGTTTTATGTCAAAATTCTTTCCATTCCTTTAATGTCATTGAACATGTACGTTAGTTGAGTCAAAGCGTTAATTAAACATATTAATGTAATACTTAAAAGAAAAATTTGTTAAACACATCATCCTTTTTATACCACTCTGGAGGTCAGGGTATAATGAGTTTATGCTTATTTTGTCTGTCTGTGTGTCCATGTGAACCTCAAACTACAGCTCGCAAATAAAAATATACGAGGGCTAACCCAGAACAACCAGACCTGCCGGCAGTAGTTTGTAGCACTATTTTGAAAAAAATTCTTTTCTGGACCCATCAAAAGTATATATAAAAATATTTCAGTGGATTTGTAAACATGGAAAAATTTATCATTCTTATGTAGTTCAATACATTAATTTGAAAGTTCTCAGTCTAAACAATATGAAAGCCAAGCTGGATTCTACTCTGTGGAATTCTGCTCCTTCGTTTAGGTCTATAAAATATTGGGTGGCAAAGTTTAAACGAGGCTATACAAGCAGCCAAGACGAGCAGTGTAGTGGTCGACCAATGAAGGTGGCCACGCCAGAAATGGTGCGGAAAATCCACAAAATGATTGGCATTTCAAAAAGTGCCATGCATAGCACCTACCACAAGGTAAGTGTTGCCTTTCTTACAACAGATCTTAAACACCGCCTTATAGATGTTTCAATAGATGTTTTGGCGATGTTTCAACGAAGCCGAGTTTTTGCTCTATCCGAAACTATGGATGAGACATGGGTCACTACTTCACAGCTAAGACAAAGGAACAGTCAAAACAGTGTAATGAAATGGGAGAATCATGTCCAAATATGGCGATGCAGCTATGTTGTTTTGGGGTCTGTTTATTGCAATGCGCTAGGGATAATGCTAACTGTTTATCTTCAAAAAGGAACTTAATCAATGGCGAGTATTATTGCAGTGTTTAACTGATGAAATTAAGTTAAAAATTTTACATTTGGCAAAAAAGAAAGAGTCGTTTCATCAATACAATACATCAGCTCACACATCCACTATTGCGATGGCCAAAATCCTGCAATTAAAGTTAACGTATCTTATTAGCCAGATATGCAAATGAAGATGTGGATTCCGCAGTTGTTGGTTATTTTAGACAGTTCTTACTATAAACAGGATATCGAAGCTATTGAATATCGAGCTAAAACATTAAGAGAGAATTGGTTTTGCTGTACAGAAATGGAAAAATGCATGCTAAATTATGGGAAAATGCCTGATAAGTCTGTAGGAAATGCATGCTAAATGGTAAAAATGCATGTCAAAGAAAATTTAATTTAAATTAAGTAAGATTCAAATATAAGATGGCACAAAAATACATTTGCATACTGTTGAAAATTCTTTTTTATTTGTGGTTTTAGTTTTTTCGCAAGATATCTTTATTTGCAGCTTTGAAAATCATTTTTCTTAATTCAGCATGCAATTTACTTACATTTAGCATGCAATTTCCCTACATTTAGCATGCAAATCTTTCTCATTTTTAACAGAAAATTCCCATTTTTAGCATGCATTTTCCCATAAATTTGCCCAAATTTAGCAAACATTTTCCATTTTTGACATGCATTTTTACCACTTGGCATGCATTTCCTACAGACTTAACAGGCATTTTCCCATAATTTTGCATGCATTTTCCCATTTTTACCAAGCGCTTCCCTAAGTCCCAAACATTAAGTTGACCTATACATATAGAAAATTTTTCAAAAAATTTTTTTTGTTTTTTTTTCAGGTCGGGTTGTTCTGGGACCGTCTTCGTTTTTAGAAAAAATTTGGTATATAAACTTTTATCGGTCATAAAATCGATGGATATTTTGGGATCGACCTAGGTTACCTTAAGATTCCGATAATCATATAGATATCTGTACAATTTTGTTTATTAGTGTTTATTACACACATTAATGAGTAGTCCAAAAATAAACCCTGTAGGAGCGATCTTCACTTAAATATGTCAAAAATCAAATGTATTGAACAACTTTTTCTCAAATTTGGTTGATGATTTTGTGAGTTTACTAAATATGGTCGTTCCATTTTTTCACCTAGGCCCAATACAAAAATTGTATCTAGTATGAACTTTTTCATATCTCAAGACCACAAAATTATAACAATGTCGTTCAAATAGATTTATGTTCCATTTCTATATGAAATTATGACCTCAGCGAAGTTGGAGGAAGCATTTCTCGAAACTCATAGGTTATCGTACAGTCGGTCTGGATTGCCTGTAATTTTCTTACTTGTTTGCTTAAATTTTGAGAAATAATCCTCATTAAGAAATTGTTATATTTAGAGGGAAGATCATATTACGAGTAAAACGGCATTGTCGAAAAAAATTATTTAATGTATAGCCGCACAAGCATTGTGGAGTATGTGTGCTCTGACTCACTTATATAGGCTTATATTTCTAAAGGTTTTTTTTATAAGACTTGAAGATGTGCTTCAGTGAGAACTGACGTTTATTTCTCAACGATGGCAGTAAAATATATTAAACCTGAATTTTCTTATTATATGAATATATTTCACAATGAAAAAGTTACAGGATTTCAAGATTTTATTGTTCTTAACAATTAAGTCCTGCATAAGTTTTAAATTTTTGAAATATTCCATCGATAAATCTGTAATCAAATTGGATTCATGTGATTTTATTTAAGCAGCGTCCTCTGTCTGTGAATGAAATGTGAAATTATTTGGTGTATTGTACTTGTACTGTGTCACATATGTCCATAAATTTCCTACGGAAGAAGCCATAATAATCTTTCTTAGACTGTATCACTTTTAATCTTTTAAATTGCGCTGTTATAGGCTGGATAAATTGGCTGCTTGTGAGCTGTCATACAACTAACACCAGACATGTCACAAGCGATCAATTTACACAGCCTAGACATCGGCATGTAACAGTGGCAGGTGCCGCTAAAAGTTTCCGATTGTTGTCAGAAACTTATGGTGAAATAATCCTCACATAAAATGTGCGAAGCACTCTCAAATTTATATCACCTGACATAAGCAATAATTTCTATGTACCAAAATTCATTGGGATTCACCGAAAAGCAAGTAAATTGGACGCTCTACCAGTTGAAGCCGAGATACGTCGAATGGCGATTATTCCCTATGACTGAAATTCTACTTCAATCTCTCCAAAAGTAGCCGTGTTTGCACTGTATTGTCGTATGTAAAGTCTGGCCAACCAATAACATCAACACCAAGGCCGAAGATCTTGCTTTTCTGTATTTGGTGGAATCAGAAGGGTTTGGGTACATTAGGTGTTACTATAGTCGGGTGAAAACAGATTCACTGCTCCTGCTGAATTGAATTTAAGTTATAGAGCCCTGTTCTTGAAACGTTGTTATTTGAATAAGAGTGAACTTAAAATCACATGAAATTGAAATTTTGGGTTTCTTGAAACCACTTTTTTTATTTATTTAATGGAAACATATGTTTGAGTTAAGAACATATGTTATCTAGAAACCGAGGTGCCATATGGTTCTTTATTCAGTTTCACAAAAAACTTTTAAGTATTTTGTGCATGTTTTTCTTAAGTTTATAGAAAAAGTATAAAGAAAAATATATGTTCTTTTAAAATAACAACTTATTTGATCATTTATTTGTTTTTGTTCTTCAATTTCATTCAATTAAAAATGACTTTTCTATTTTTAAAAAGTTAGGCATCACCAAAAAAATTTCGATATTGAAATAAATTGGATTTGACTGGCATCACTACTGTTTCGAATATATGCAAAAAAATAAAAATAAGTGATTTGATGAAAAAATTTTTTTTTAATTCCTTTATTTGCAATAATTAGTGCATAAAGAATCTATGTTATAATTGAAAAAATTATAATGGAAAAAAGATTGTGAAAATAAAAAGTTTTTATTATAGTTATAGAACAGCACCATCGCAAAAAGTGTGTTTTATTAACATCGACCACTTATTACGAGTTTTTTTTAAAATCAGCGCAAAATGTAGACGTTTTTTAAAATCGTTTTTTTTTTAAATAATGACAAGGTTCAATCAAAAACATGTTAGAGTTTAAATATCAATTAGTTTTTTTTATCTCTTAAGACCTGCTTAGTAGAAAAAAAGGGCATTTGTTTTGCTTTCACAAACCCTTTTATATGTGAATTAAAACGAGAAAAAATGTTCTTATTGAAATTAGAGAACAGCAAAAAAAACTCGTAGATTTAAGAATTTTTTCATTTACGAGTTTTTTTTTGTGATAGTGGTTTCAAGAACAGGGGGTGAATAAGTTATTAACCGAATTTCTGGTTAATTGCGATTACAATTCCGTTGTCTTAACATTAAATAATTTATCACAATAAAAAATGATTACCTACTATTAAATGGCTGTTGATGCGTTAGAACCGAGTATTGAATGAAAAACGGCCAGAATGGGAGATCAGTCTGGAGACAATCATATTACACCAAAACAATGCTCGGCCAAATATTGCGCAACGAATCCTAAACTATTTGGATAATATCGGATGGAAAGTTCAAACCCATCCGCTATATATCCAGACATTGCTACTGCTAACTAACACTTGTGTCGATCAATGCAGAATGCCTTTATTGGAATATGCTTTACTTAAATTGAAGGTATTGTAAATTGTGTTAATTGTTCTTAGCCTAAAAGGATGCAATTTTTTTTTGGCAAGGAATTTATAATTACGGTAAATGTTATAGCTTTCGATGGAAAACCTATTGAGTATTTTTGGAACCAAACGATATTTAATGTGACTGAGGCCCAAGATATCTTATAAAATGGTGTTGATTGAAAAGTCAGCAGTATCAGAAAGATCTCTAATCTTTACTTTCCTTGACATGTTTTTCATCAATTGTGGGTTCATCTTCAACGCATTCTCTCATTTCTTGAAACTGATTCCACCGCTGGTAAACATTTTTTGGACATAGTATAGTTACCGAAGGCATTTTGCAATATTCCTAATGTTTCTGTAGCAGATATTTCATTTTGCAAACAAAATTTAATGGGATTCATATCGCACCAGTACCTCTAAAGGGAGTCAACTCAAAATTTACAAATTTGCAGTAGACGCAAAAAACGGTTTTTTTTTTAAATATTTACTATAAAATTTAAAAACAGTTGTTTCATTGTAAAGAACTGCGAATAATAAGTATACAACAGTAGTTATTTTTGCGATTTTTTCAGTGATCATCAAAAATAACAAGTTTTTTGGGTGCAACTCAAAATATGTCGTTTTAGTAGATTCTAAGGAAGCTACTTTGATACACAAAGAGGCTTACAACTGTATTTTTTTTTATGAAAGACTAGAAAAACCAATGTAAGATTTTTACAGTGGATAGATATGACCACTATGTATCGTTTTCTTGCAAAAATTGAAAATTTAAAAATTTTGAGTTGACTCACTTTAGAGGTATAGGTGGCTGTGTTATGGAAACACTTGAGAATCACTGCTGTGAAATGTTTAATCGCTGGGTTGTGCAGTAATATGTTGGTTCCTTGTTCATTCTTCAAAGGTTTCTGGCAGGAAAATAACTTCACTTCATATACAACAGTACATTTTTTTTTTAATTTCTTCTTCTTTTTATGCTTTATCTTCTTACAGATGCCTTTATTGTATTGTCGATAGGATCTCGCACTCGTAAGTGGTGCTAGTAGAGTAGAGTAGCAAGTAGAGTTTGGTCGTTTTAATTTGCAGTTTAATGTGTTTGCTCTACTACACGTACATACTTTTGTTAGTTTTCAGTTACTTACATACTTATTATCCTACACAACTGTTTATTTCTCTATCCTTTCGTGTGCTTCCACATTTTATAATAGTGTTTAACTTGAAACTGGTATCAACATGAATACATTCAGTCAGTCCAACAACAAACTAATATTCTCTCATCAGTCCTACACACACACACACACACACATATATATATATATACAAAATAATTCCTTTTTTTTTTTTTGTTTCAAATAAAACAAAAATTCGTAACATGAGAACGAATAATGTACTATCAACAAAAACTACAACAGAAAAGTTACAAAAACAATAACAACTACAACAACAATGCCGCTGCATACACAGCTCGCATTAAAGTAAATATTTCTTTATTGTTTTCTTCTTCTTTTTTCACATTTCGAGTTTTTCCGAAATCATGAAATAAAAGGAGCAGATGTTAAATTTTTAACATTATTTTCTGTTCTCATTGTTGTTGTTGGTTTTGTTACATTTTTACGAATTGTTCGTTCAGACGTTAGCTTGTTTATATGTATGATTTTTTATAAAATACATTTTGTTGTGGCTATTTTGTTGCTGTCGCTGCATTTGTATTTGTCTTCTTCCGTCTTTTGTTATTGCTCTGCGATTGATGGACGAGTCATATGTGTTTAAATAGAAGTCTGCTTACATTTGTTGGTTATTGAACCGCTTTCAGTGTTATGTGTTAAATTTGCTGTTGTCAGCAACACGGTCTGTTATTGTCTAATTATTAGACATTTGTAGAAATTTACAATTGAACAGCCGTGACATTACCAGCCTTTGATCCTTTTTAAATTACAACTCAGCTCTGTAAAAGTCAAGTGCTAAATTGTTATTGTCCCTATAAGTGATTTATTCGGTTATCAGGTCAGTGGCTCGATTTGTAAATTCTAGCGCGTAACAATTTCTTTTTCAACAGTTAGGCATTAAAATTCTGTTTTTTTATTGCTTCTAATTCTAACAAAAGGACATTGGCTAAGACAGAAATCGTTCTTAATTATTCTTGGCCAGGGTAAAAGAATACCTGAGTCGATGGTATGATCCATAGCGTTTCCATTAATATATTTACCATCCAATGAACCAATGCAATTGAGAAAATTCCTTTTTTGTAGAAATTCCTGAGATACTGCTCTCCAATGCTCTTCTGTTGATGGTATCTACATTTAAATCATTAATAAACACACACATAGTATTGTATAATTTTATGTATGTGTTAGTAGCAACTAAATGCAATTTACTCAAAATAAAGGAAAAAATTTAAAAATCTGTAAATCTGCAAAACGGCTAAAAAGAATTACCTTTCAAATAATATACTTTGGTCCAAATCGGGATAAAACGGTAGAACAAAACTTCGGTCACAAGAAATCGCCTAGCCTATTAATATTATTTATTATATAAATTTGTATTTAATTTTTTATATAAAATCAGATTCTTTCTTAGATTTTTATGAAAATAAATTATTAAGTCTTATATTGGATTTTTGCTGAAAAATAAAGGTGTTCCCAAGTTAAAGTTCTTTTTACTGTTTTTTTTTTTTTTTTTTTGAATAGTTTTTGCGAAGAATGCATTTTTATGATTTTTTTTTTTTAATTTTTATTTTTCATATAAAATTGTTTTTTTTTTTTTTTTTGAAAATCAAAGGGAGCCCAAATTAAATCGCTTTTAGTATATCATGCTTAGTTTATGAGAAAAATTATTTATATGATTTCTTTTATATAAAATTAGAGTTGTAGTGAAAAATATTGGTGATCTCAAACTAAAGCCCATATCTTGCTTAGTTGTCGAGAAAGGCTCATTTTTATGACTTTTTAAACTTTTCATATAATATATTTGCTCAAAAATAGTGGTGATTCCAAATTGAAGCCCTTTTTGCTGTGTATTCTGAAAACAAAAAGGATTTGGATTGGATCCCAAATTGGATCCCGTTTTTATGATTTTTTTTTTAATTTTATTTTTCATATAAAATTGTTTTTTTATTTTTTTTTTTTTTTTTGAAAATGAAGGGGAGCCCAAATTAAATCGCTTTTAGTATAACATGCTTAGTTTATGAGAAAAATTATTTATATGATTTATTATTCTTTTATATAAAATTAGAGTTGTAGTGAAAAATATTGGTGATCTCAAACTAAAGCCCATATCTTGCTTAGTTTTCGAGAAAGGCTCATTTTTATGACTTTTTAAGCTTTTCATATAATATATTTGCTCAAAAATAGTGGTGATTCCAAATTGAAGCCCTTTTTGCGGTGTATTCTGAAAAAAAAAGGATTTGGATTGGATCCCAAATTAAAGTTTTTTGTTTTGCTGCATAAAATCAGATTTTTAGTGGAAAATACAGATGATCCCAAATTAAGTGCCTTAAGTGTATCTTTTTAAATTTTCGGGAGAAAGGCATTTTTGTGATTTTTTATATATTTCATATATAATTGGATTTCAGGAACAATAAGACTTTTTTGCATCTTAATTAATTCGAGAAGAACGCATTTCAGCGATTTATTTACTTTTTTCTTTATTTTTTTTTATAAAATTGATAATTTGTTGAAATATATAAGTGATCCCAAATTAAATTTTTTTGCTGTATATAGCTTAGTTTACGCTAAAAATGCCTTTTTATGATTTTTGTTTTTGTTTTAATTTTTCATAAAATATATAAGATCAATGTTTTTTTTTTTCTTTGCATTTGAAGATGTGCAATACGATTTATTTCATCAAGTAATATCGCCAGATAAAACTTTAAAACTGTATATAATACAAATACTGCAACTAAATAATTAACTGTATTTTGCGGAATCCACTTCACATAAAGCCTTGAAATCTTTATTAGCTTCGATTTGTCTACTTAAAAAAAATGCGCCCAAACTATTATTGAGGTCATTTAGAAACTCTTTATAACATATTTTTAAAAGTACTTCACACACCATTAAACACACCTGTGGGATTTTACCCCAAAATAAAGTCACACACACACACACACATACACAAACAAGCTCATAAACTTAGTTATGAGAATTGAGTGACAACATGATGACAAGTGCCATAGATGTGCCTATAGTTGGTCTGTGTTCATTTCTCAGAGTTATGTTGAGTGCATGTTGCCGTATTTCCTTCCTATAGAATACAGGTTGTGTCATAAAATTAAATGGTGTTTATTTTTTGCCTGTCATTTCCATTGTAGTATTTGTCTTTTTGCCTGTTACCTTCTTGACCATCACCATCGCTAGTGCTGTGCTGCATAAACCCAATGCAAAGTAAAATACATTACGTTCTTTAAGAGTTAAATTTTTCCAAAATCTTGAGATCAGCAGATGTTTCGTTTTTGTTTTGTTTGTTATTAACGATTGTTGCTTTGGGCAACAAGTTACGTACGAATAAATGTGCGTACGAAAATGATTACTAGTATTTTTTTTTTATTAGTTTGACCATTTATTGTTTTGGATATTTTTTCCCATCATTATATGAAGCGTAAGTCGATGTGGCGTGAGATTATATCTAAACTAAGCAAATTTGACTACTTGACCACAAATTTATCAGAAAAATTAATGTCCGATAAATAATAATCTTAAATCTTTTCGATTTAAACTTTGCGAATTTTTTCGAGTGGTGGTAATGTTCTTGATATCTGTGTCAAATTTCAGTAATGACACTACTAGTCTTTCTAAGTAACTAATAGTGATTTCGGCGACTTTAACAATGTGTGATTCTGTTGAACAAAGAATTTCCATTAGATTTGCTGGCGGAATAAAATTTTAGCTGGAATAAAATTTTCAGGCTAGATCGAAAAATGTTTATAAGTGCTACAAATGGTTCCCAGAAGGCAGAGAAAGCATTGTTGGAAACGAATGCCAAGTAAATCAAAGATTTTGTGTTAAAAAATTCTCGATTTGTAGTTCTTGCTAATACTTTTGACATTTCAAAAGGATCAATCAACACAATTTTGGACCTCAAAGGCATCAAATATGGATTGGTTTAAAAAATTCTAAATTTTTTTGCATAAGAGCTCTCTATCTTCCAGAACGAAATAAAACGGTTGATATAATGTTTCATAATAAAGGAAAGTAAAAACATAAATTAAGTTTGTAAAAAGTATTACTTTTTAATAAATAACAAGTTAGATATGAAGAAGTTTATATTGGATGCTATATTTATATGGGGACTAGATCGAAAAATGGACCGATCCTCACCATATATGGTAAAGTCACTTATATTTTGAAAAAATATATACAAACCAAATTTCAGAAAAATCTGTGCAATGTTTTTTGAGAGATTTAAGTGAAAATCGGGAAGCAGATTTATATGGGGCTATGACAAAGAATTGCCATATCTGGTTAATTTTTCGACAACTGATAAATGGATGTCATAAACACACACAAACCCAATTTGACCAAGATCTATATGACAATTTGGATCTTATGGCAATTTAAGTCGATTTCGGAACGGTAGTTTGTATTGGGACTAGGTCTGAACATAGATCGAATTTCACCAATTTTAATAGCGTTTATTCTTCATTATATTCATTCTATTCATATTTGCGACCTGTAGTTAGATTACAAGGTTTAGATGGACACACAGACGGACAGACGGACGGACGGACATCGCTAATTCGGCTCAAAAACTGATACTGAGTCGATCGGTATATTAAAATATGGGTCTAGGTCAAATATTTTTGGTAGTTACAAACAGTAGCATAATGTCATTATACCCAAACCACATAGAGTATAGGTTATAAAAATTGATTTCGTGGGACTTTGAATTAATAAAATATAACTAAATTGCTTTTCAAAAAAAAAAACATACATTACGCATAAATTAATAAGTAACAAAATTATTATACGCTACTATATGCCAGGCATGGGCAAATGCGGCCCACGAACAAATTTTGTGCGGCCCCATATAAATTTAAAACAAAATAAAAAAAATTTGTTTGTTAATTAAAAAAAGAATTTTAAACACGTAAGAAAATTATAGTCGGTCTAGCCCGACTATACGATTCCCCATACCATGGTTTAGAGACCCTATCTCTTATGTCCAACTAATTAGATATAGAAAATAAGCATAAACCAAATTTAGTTGGCATTGTTATTAATTTTTTTGGCTGCAGATATGAAAAAGTTCATATCGGGTGCTATATTTATATGGGGACTAGGTCGAAAAATGGACCGATCCTGACCATATTTGGTAAAGTTAAGTGAAAAAATATATACAAATCAAATTTGAAAAAAATCTGTGCAATATTTTTGTTTTTTGATAGATTTAAGTGAATATCGGGAAGCAGCTTTTTATGGTGCCTATGACTAAGAATTGTCCTACAGGGATTATTTTTGGAAAGACGGACGGACGGACGGACATCGGTAAATCGACTCAAAAAGTGATTCTGAGTCGATCGGTATAACAAAAGATGGGTCCAGTGAAAATATTTTTGGTAGTTACAGACAGCAGCACAAAGTCATTATACCCAAACCGCATAGTGGTATAGGGTATAAAAATTTCGAAATGTTTTTTTAAATTTAGATTTAATTCAAAAAAATAAATTCAAAACATTAATACTAAAATATCAGAGTATAGTTCCGAAATAGGATTAATATAACTTTTCAATAGGGCCACAAAAATAATACAAATTATTGATCTTAATAAATGCGAAATTAACCCTAAGCTCTCTGTTGATGTGTCTTATTTCTGACTTTCTGGTTGAATTTTCCGATTTGGTGTATTCAGGGACTTATAGTAAATTTCACGGCGAATATTTGTGCGGCACATTTTAACAGAAGGACTTTCTGGTTGAATTTTCCGATTTGGTGTATTCAGGGACTTATAGTAAATTTCACGGCGAATATTTGTGCGGCACATTTTAAAAGAAGGACGAAAATTACCCATAACTTGAGGAGTTAAACGGTTAACATATTATACAAAAAATGTTCTCCGTAACATCGGTATTTTTTTTTGCTATTTTGTTTGAAAGTGGATATTTGTACAGAAATATAATAGTGCGGCCCACCGTTAGTAGGTGAAATTCCAAATTGGGCCCAACAAGCCATTTACTTGCCCACCCCTGCTATATGCCATGCGTTTGGAGAATTGGTTTAAGGTCCAACTAACTGGGTATAGAAAGTAAGCATAAACCAAATCTGAGTGGAATTTTTATTCATTTTTTTCCTGCCGGTCTGAGAACCTGAGAAGAAGGTCGCAAAATGGACCGATCCTGACCATATTTGGTAAAGTAACTTATTTTTTGCAAAAACATATACATATAAACCAAAATTAAGAAAAGTCTGTCCAATATTTTTGTTTTTAGTAGGTTTAAGTGAAGATTGGGAAGTAGCTTTATATGGAAGTAGCTTTATATGAATAGGAATTGTCCTATAGGGTTTATTTTTGGACTGCTGATTATTGGGGACTAGGTCTGAATATGCACCAATTTTCACCAATTCAGTAGAGAAGCTTAAAGGTATACCAAATTATTTATATTTGCGACCTGTAGTTTGATTACAAGTTTACATGGACACAGATACGGACGTACGGACATCGCTAAATCGACTCAGAAATTGATTCCTAATCGATCGGTCTAGGATAAATATTTTTGGTAGTTACAAACATAAGCACAAAGTCATTATACCCTGACCACATAGTGGTATAGGGTAAAAATTATTATTAAGTCTTATAGGTATATGAATTAATTTAGGTATGCAATTTAGAAACATCAAGTTCATTCCTATAACTCAACGTCTTCATTTGTCTGTTCTGTTTCTTGTGTTATGTCATCTTTATTTTCATCAGCTTTCCTTTTGGCCTCGTCTTCATCCTTTTTTCTTTGTTCATCCTGTTGAGATTTTTCATTATTTTTTTCTCCAGTCTGTCGACCTCTGAATGTACAACAGGTCGAGAGTGTTGTACCAAAATTTCAAGTAAATCGGAGCAAAACTTAAGAAGATAGAGCGTTTCCAGCGACCGGTCTCATACGGTATATCGTATATAAATCAGTTTTTTAAAAACGTTAAATCGATTTTCTCGCAATTAAATGTTCAAAGACACTGAGCATCATAACTCAAAATCTGCTTGACCGATCCTTTTGAAATTTCACACCCTTTATCTGCATATAAATCATCAGGTAACCACTAAGGGTTTTTTAATTTGCCCTTCTCTTCCCCATTTTTTAACAACAAATACCCGAAATTATAGCAAAAATCGTGTTTTTCACTTCAGAATGCTGCCAAAAAAAAAAATAATTAAAAAACTCTTGTCCCTACCTCAGGAAACATGTCAACTTTTAAACGCATTCGATTTTTTTATTTCATATGATCCGGTAACGAATTATGATATTCACCGCAAAACAACAACGCCTCTGCAGATTCGCTGTCACGGAATTATTTATTAAAATTTTTAATTGATTCTTCAAATGTTGTGCTATAACGTGTATATGAAATAAATAATCCAACATTATTCATGTCTTCAAAAAAGAATTATGGAAATACGACTTTTTTAACACCCTCCCGGGGTTTATATTCTGGATTATCTATTTCCGGTTGTTCCCACGATATCAAATTGCTTCTCCTTGGTACTCTGAGTTAACTACAATTGGGGGTTCCCACTCACAGTCCATTTCATCATACCAATCTTCTGCTTTAGTTGCATCTGGATCGGCTCTATACTCGAAACTCTCCTAGTCTTTTTGTTCCTATTGGGACCGATAATTTCCTTTGGTGGTAAAAAATACCAATCATCTTCTAAATTCTCGGATTTAATGTTATCATTTTCTATTAAAACCCCATATATGTTATCAGGTTTTACCAGAAGAGTGCAGTAATGAGTGGTTCTTCTAAATTCTAAATTAAATGGTTTTTTTCATTATAGTTGAATATAATATGAAGCTTTTTAGATCCTAGGCCATAGATGTCAGGGTCAAACATAATATCGTAAGATGACTCTACGTGCACACATTTTTGATCCACAATCAAGATTTTGTTCATGTCTAACAGAAAACTGAATTACAAGAGGTTTCTCTTCATGGTTGAAATTTTTTCGATGCTGCATAAAATTTTTTCGATGCTGCATAACATCCTGACATCCTGAGATGTCTGTATGGTCATAACAACTTCCGGAACTTAAAATAAATTTACCAAACTCTTTTCCTGGATGTTTACTATAAATTCAAGTATTCTTCCAAGTATTATTAGTAAAATTATCTTAAAAATTAACAGATTTATGAAAACAATTTAACAGGGCCTATATCGTCTTGCCCGTATAATACTAAACAACTCAAAATATATAGTTGTCAGACATTACGGTTTAAAGTTTTATCGTTTTGTATAAATGTTGAAAAATAATTACGATTCTTTACGGAATGGTTTTTTTGTACCTCGCATCAACATAAGTTAAAATACAAAATAATGCCTTTTTGTGATGAATTAATCCTGTCTTCTATATAAAAAATTTTTAAATTTAACATCTCTAAATATCATCGTATTGAACTAGCTGACCTTTATTTTTTGAAATTTCACTGGAAACAATAACATTTTGAGATGTTATAAAATTCCTCTGATTCTATGATTCTCTTCTAGCCCAATAGAGCAGTTTTCTGAAAACAGTAACATTTTGAGTTGTTACAGTATTGCACTGGCAAGGCGATATCACTAACTTGCACTTAATTATATCAAGTTCAATAACACTACCGCTCTTTTCGCAAAGTAAATTCTTTAAACTGAGACTTAAATTTGTACTTACGATCATGAAGCAACTGACCAATCAAGCGAATATCGTGTAAAAGATGAAGCAAGTTCGAAATGATCCGGTTAAATTCGTTCAAAAATCAAGGTCATGTTATGAGTTTTCTCCTATTATGTTGGTATGGTGCTTGATTAATTACTTTCACCGAGCCACACTATTCATAAAAAGAAACCTGATTTGTTGGCTGACAATAGTGCATCTATCTCACTCTACTTTGGTTGTTCTAGACCATTTCACACAAACATCTCATAATATCATTGAACAAACCCCGTATTCATCTGATTTAGCACTGTGTGACTTCTGGCTATTCTGGCTTTTGACCACTTCAGGGATATAGTTTCGAATCGATTAAGAAGATAAGAACCGCATTTCTGTGCACTTTGAAGAACATTCGAGAATTTTATATCGACGGGGCATTACTTTAAAATTACGAAGACGTATTTTCATTAATTTCAAAATCTTTTTTATTCGAGTTTCTTTTTAAAGTTATAATTATTGTACATGTCATGAGCTTTTACATAAGTATTTCAGCAATTAATAACAACAAGGCAGAGCTTTAAATAAACCAAAATATCAGAGTTTAAGGAGAAATAACCTAACCCATAAAAACAAAGTTTTTATTAAAACTCTTTCTTTCCTTATGCATATGAGTTTTGAATCTCTCCGCGACTGTGCGTGACTTTGCGTGACTATTTTAAAATTAAGCTTTGGTCTCAACAAGCCTATGGACCATGTTTCAGATTGATTGGATGAGGGGAAATGGGGTTTAAATCACTCCATGACTATACGTGCCTGTGTGTGATAATCTTAGAATTAATCTTTGGCCACATCAAGTCTATGGACAAATTTTCAGATCGATCGGTTGAGGGAAAGTGAGGTTAATCACTTCCTGACTGTGCATGACTATGCGTGACTGTGCATGACTATGTCAAAGTTAATATTTTTTCAAAGCTAGTCTATCGACCAAGTTTCAGATCGATCGGATGAGGAGAAATGACATTTAGATCACTCCGTGAATGTGCGTGACTATGCGTGACTATGTCTAAGTTAAAATTTCTTTACAACAAGTATATCGAACAAGTTTCAGATTGATTGGATGAAGGAAAATTCATTTTAAATCTCTCTGTGACTGTACGTGACTATACATGACTGTGCGTGACTAAGTCAATGTTAATCTTTTTTCACAGCAAGTGTATAGGTCAAGTTTCAGATCGATCAGATGAGGGGAAATGACATTTAGATCACTCCGTGGCTATGCGTGACTTTGCGTGACTGTGCGTGACTACCCCAAAATTAATCTTTAGTCACAACAAGACTATGAGCCAAGTTCCAGATCAATTGGATAAGGGGGAATGGGGTTGAACCACGACAGACAGACAGAGAGTATGAGCTAAAAGAAAGAGTTAAAAAAAACCTTTAAGAGGAATTACGAAGAAATTGGAATGGAAGAATATCTAAATATTTTTCATTTTATAACAAAAGTCTTCTTTTTATTTGAACACATTTCTTCTAGACGTCTACATTTCGACGTAACACAAATCTTTAATATATCAATATATGGAATTACTTTAGATTTTTGAAAGTTAATATTTCATAAAATCTGACTGATTTTCACATTTTATATGTTCCAGATGAATTTATTAATAATACTCATATCCAACTCATCATAACTGTATCACAAGCTAAGAAAATCACTTTAAAAATTAAGTGCCTCCTTAATACGTAACATATAGTTTTAAGTTTATTACAAACTCGCACGTCAATATTAAAAAGTTTTTGTGAGCTTAAAAATTTATGTGGATCATTACATAAACTTACTTTAATCAAAAACGGTTTCTCAAAAATTGGAATACGGGACATGCCATCCATCTTTAGTGACTGACAACGTTTACAAGCGGAAGTCTGTAAATGTGTTAAATGTTAGCTTTATGTAAAAAAAAAAAAATAAAACAAACATGTTTTAATTTGCTTTAAATAATGTGTTTTCTTCTTGTTCTTCTTCTTGCAGATAAAATGAGCAAAATATCCAACGACAACAAAACTATGGCCAACAAGGAATATTCTTCAAAATCCAAGACACCATATTATCGAGATAAGACTCGGGAATATGACAGACTTAAAGATCGTTATGCTAAAAAGAATAATAAAAACGAAACTAGTTCCGATAAATCTCGATATGAAATGGCAAACATAAAAGAGGAAGAATATGATAGTAATAGACGCAAATCTCTTGACAATGTTAGAGCTGCTTATTCAATTCCAACTCAGACTCCGATGATATTCGTACCTGTGCCTGTACCTGTGCCAATTTTCTATAATCCTCGCCCTCTTATAAGATCAAGTACTACAATGCGAATGCCACCACCACCTTTATATATGCAACAAATGGCAAATCCGTTTATACCTGGGATGCCATATAATTTTAGATTTCCATATTATAGAAATTATTAGGTTATAAGTACGTACATATGTAGTTAAATGGGATGAAATGGGAATGGTTGATGGTGGTATAGTTTTTATGTGAAAAATAAATAAAAGGTTGCTTGTTAAAAAGGTGTGAGAGTTTACGTTTGAAAAGCACCAGGTAAGAAATATTTATTATACTGATGCTGCAAAAAAGGCCAGAGAGCCGTTTCTTTTATCACCAACACTTTCTGCTGAAGAAAATTTTAAATAATTAGTTTTAGTAGAATAATAACATACTTTGCTAAATTGAGAAAGAGTCAACATTAGACAATTTGGGAAAATATATTGATCTGAACAATTTCTTCATCTACAATGGCATTTCTGTAAAAATAGAATCCTCGTAACTGTAATGAAAGTTTGGTTGACTCTTTGAACTATACCGACTTTAAGAAAATTCTGTGATAAATTTAAGGTTTAAGAGCTGTATGCAGCTTGCTAAGGAATCAAAAACTTTATATAAAAAAACGCTTCAGAAATGCTTAAGGAATTTTTCTGTCTAAAAATTTTTGTTTTTAGTCTGCAGCTTTTAAAAAAGTAGCATTGATTTTACCACTTTTTTTTTGACGTAAATTAAGTTAGGCAACCCAGGCTTCGAGCAGGAATATCAAATTTTTCGTTCTTTCTGAACGGAATTTTGACAGGAGAGGTAGGCATAAACAAAATGTAATAAGCTTAAAAAATTAGAAGTTCTTTTTCAGTTGCAAACATGGTTGTTTTCAATTTCAATTTCAAAATTCTTAATAATTGACAGAAAACAGCTGATTGCTACTGTTGCACTGAAAGGTACTTTTGTGCTTATTTTTCTTTAAGAAATATATGAAAATTTTCTGCTAAGATTCCTTAACAAGCTGCATACAGCTCTTTAATGGGAAATCATAATTTAATAACTTTTGATTCGCTAACTGAGACATACTATCGAGTCGTTGTATTCCAAATATATGTTGCGCAAAAGTAACGTTTAATTTACACATACTTGTTGTACCACAACTTGACAACAGTATGTTTTAGCCAGGAAGTATTTACACTTGCTGGTATGAACAATTGAGTGCACCTTAAATTACTTAATATCCCATATATTTTCCGATTGTGATAATGACGTTTTAATTCTAGTGTGTATATTTATTAAATGTGACTCTAAGATTTTTTACCTACTCCACGAGCTCAATTTTCTAATCACCCAGAGTTATATAACAATGCTAGTTCTCCCACTCCTACTCATATAAAGGATGACCTAATAATCACTGGCCTTCTTGGCTGAACAATTCGAAAGAAGTTCTTTCTTATGGAAAAGCCATGCATAAAATATTTTTTCTAGCTAGTGCTGTTATGAGGGATCTTGTAAAGCTCAACGTAAAGAAGTCATAGGACCCGGATGGCATGTTAGCACTGATAATGAAACAGCGTTCTTCGACTCTCGCGTCCATTGGTAAATCCTTTCAGTGCTTCGTACCGTGTGAGTACCTTTCCCTCATGTTGGAAAATTGACAATGTTCAGCCAAACCCAAAAAAAGGGTGCATCTAACAATGCTGAAATTTATCGCCCAAATGCAATTTTTTCTGCGCTTTCGAAGGTAATGGAAAGCTTGGTGAATTACCGTATTTTGAACTATTTACAGAGCAACTTAAGCTTTATGACAGATAATGTGGCTTTCTACAGATCACCTGATGGCTCTTACGGAACGTTGGAGTCAGCCCATTCAATATTTCGATGAAAGTAAGATTGTTGCTTTAGATATTTCTCACTTGTCGAAACTGATTGCTTTTGGTGTTGGTAATGAATTTTCTCAATTTCTATCGATTTTCCTGAGATATCATGCTATACATGTTGTTTTAGATGCAGAATGTGAGATAAATTTAAGGTTACCGCAAGGCTCTATTCGTTCTAATTTACTTTTTCTTATTTTTCTCAATGATCTTCTATGTCAGACTTCCAATCTTGTCTACTCTTTTGCAGACGACAGCACTATTCATCATTCATATTCCTTCGATCAAAGGCCAAGTCTGAATGAAGACCTTTTCACATTATTTAACTGGAGTCGAGTGAATAGGATCCTTTTTAATTCTCGTAAAACCCAATGTTGTTTATTTATAGATAGACGGGCCATGGAGTAATCAATTTCAACTGCATCCATGGGTGTTGTAGATATTAAGAACGCAGACACCCTTGATATTCTGGGCATGGAAATGCAGTGTAATGTCTGCTGGAATAAAACCATTATACAATTGTCGAAAAAAGCTTTCAAATGCCAAGGTTTCCTAATCTGGTGTAAGAATTACTTCTCCTCAACTAATCTCTTTACTATTTATAGCACATATATGTAGCCGACCAAAAATGGAATACAACTCCCATATAGACAAGGATTTACAGTCTGTTTTGAAGCTTCTGGATCGTAGGTAAAGAAGGGCATTGGTGATTTTGTTACACTATATTATAAATATTGCAGTGGGATATGTTTTGCTGCAATAGGTGAGTTCTTCCCTACAGCTCGTGTTTTTCTTCGTACTACCTGCTCACCTAGTAGATCTTATATTTTTGCAGTCCAGTAGATAGTTTAATCGTTTATTAGCCGAAAAGCCTTATACATATGTAATAAAATTTCCTCTTACTTACAATATATATAAATTTAAGTCAAATGTTCACAAATACTACTCCCTCTTTCCTTCTACCCATAATAAATTTTCCTGATATCAATACTGCATTAAATAGGAGAGTGTTGATCTATATAAAACAAGTAAGAAAATTATAGTCGGTCTAGACCGACTATACGATATCCTATACCATGCGTTTAGACACCCTATCTCTCAGGCCCAACTAACTGGATATAGAAAATAAGCATAAACCAAATTGGAGTGGGATTTTTATTAATTTTTTCGGCTGCAGATATGAAAAAGTTCATATCGGATGCTATATCTATATGGAGACTAGGCCCAAAAATGGACCGATCCTGACCATGTTTGGTGAAGTCTCTTGTATTTTGCAAAAATATATACAAACAAAATTTGAGAAGAATCAGTGCAATATTTTTGTTTTTTAAAAGATTTAAGTGAAGAACGGGAAGCAGCTCTATATGGGGCCTATGATAAGAGTTGTCCAATAGGGATAATTTTTAGACTACTTATTAATGGATGTAATATATACATACAAACCCAATTTGACTAAGATTTGTATGATAATTTGGATCTTATGGCAATATATGTTGATTTCATAGGGGTCATTTGTATGGGGGCTAGGTCTAAACATGTACCGATTCTCACCAATTTCAATAGCGTTCATCCCGTGGCTGATAAAAGATTAAAAACTAAATTTCATCAAAATATATTCATATTTGCGACCTGCAGTTTGATTAAAAGCTTTACATGGACACACAGACGGACGGACCGACGGACGGACGGACGGACATCGTTAAATCGAATCAGATAGTGATTCTGATTCGATCGGTATAATTAAAGATGGGTGTAGGTCAAATATTTTTGGTTGTTACAAACAGCAGCACAAATTCATTATACCCAAACCATATAGTGGCATAGGGTATAAAAATACAAGAAAATAATGCAGCTATGACTTGTCAGCCTAAGGGTAAATTCAGGGCTGAGTGCCGTTGAAATGAGGCCATTAAAAAAATTATTAATTTTCAAAGTCCTGTATTTTAAAAGAACTCCGCCTTTTTGGCCATTTGGTATGGTGAAGCTCAAATCATTTGCCGTTCTGCCATATTCTAAACTGTAATATATTCGGATGCAGAGAAGTTGAAATTATACCTCCACTCGTAATAATAATTCTAGTATTAAACTACGTTACAGTGATATTCATTTAATACGAGGGCAGACCAATAAGTCCGAAAATGACGCAAAAAATTCACGATTTTATTCTGGTCGACCGGAGGATGAATGGAGGCGAGATTTTTGACCCCATATTTATATCCAATGGCTCTGTGATTTCGTTTCTAAATCATCAGTTGGGCTTAAAAAACCTGTCTGCAGGATATGTACCGCGTTTGACAACAAACTTCAAAGGAATGTTTCGGATTATCCCGCCGTAATGCAAAAATTAGCCTATTGGCCAACAAGATGATGGCAACAGTTATTTCGAGATATACACAGCACTTTGATTACCTTCGAAAGGGTAAAAGTAAACCTCATGGCCGTCTTTAAAAAAATTTTATATAAAAACAATCTGATCAATTATAACAGTATCATTATAACCGGCCTGATTAAAATTATGACTTTTAGAAGTATAGGCTTTCTTCTTCTCTACTACACACTATTATTGGGCCGATTCAACTTCTATTTAAAAAAGATGAACGCATTCGGATTGCTTTTTATTTAAGACAATGCAAATTTTTATAAATTGGGCTACAAAATTTCTACGTTACAGCCTTAGATCCTAATGACTATTTTTCAATTCCAAGCCTTAAGAAATGGATTTAGCTTCTATGAGGAAATCATTGATAAAAAATACATAAGTATGCAGCAAAAGTTAAGGTACCCCAGTTTAATTAAAATAGTTTGTATAATATATCCAAAAATGCATAAAAAAATAAGTTACATTTATTTTTCTCCCATGTATTAACATCTATTCTAAAGGGTCCACCAAATAACTTTTTTTTTGAAAATGCTATAAAAAAATACTACTGAATATTATCTCAAATTTCTTTTTATATTTGAAAGTACAATCCTTCCGGTTAATAATAGAAAATAATTTCATTCAAATAGCTGCCTCGGCCATGGCCCGATAACGATCGCCAATGACTGTAACGGCCACTCCTTGCTCATTTTCGAAGAAAAATGGCCCAATTATGCCTCTGGACCAAAATCCGCACCAGACAGTCGCTCGTTTTGTTGGGTGTATCGGCTTTTCAATGTATGCGTGCGGGTTTTCTGTGCCCCAAATGCGACAATTTTGCTTGTTTACATACCCGCCAAGATCAAAATGAGCTTCATCTGAAAAGATGATTTTTTTCTGGCAAAATCGTCATCCTCTGTAAGTCGATCGCAGGCCCACTTAGCGAAGCGAAAACGCATTGGATGGTCAGTTGGCTTCAACTCCTGAACCAATTGGACTTTGTATGGCGTCATACCAAGGTCTTTACGCAAAATTCGTCTCAATGATGCCTAAGAAATGTTCAATTCTTGAGAACGATGGTGAATTGATGTTGATGGCGCTTCACGCACATTTTCTGCCACAGCAGCAATATTCTCGGGTTTACGCACTGTTTTTGGCGTTTCACGCTTTGGTTTATCGATGAGGATGCCAGTTTCTTTCACTTTTTTCACAAGATAACGAACATACGGAGCTGACGGTGCTTCTCTTCTTCCAAAATCCGTACGCAATTTTCGCACACATTCTGCAACATTACCATGATTTTCAAAGAAATGTCGCAATATTTCACAGCGTTGCTCAAGCGTATACACAACCATATTCGTTCAGCGGAAGGATAAAGCTAGTTATCTGTCAAATCAGACATGAGCTAAGTGTTACCATGCACGAAATAAGCACTAGTTGAAAAAAAAACGTTAGATGGCGGACCCTTTACAACATAACAAAAACTTAGAAACATGTTCAGCAAAACAAAAAAGATATAATTCGAAAATCATGAAAACTTCATATTTTTACGCAGCAAAAGTCTTGGTACCCATTTAAAACATTTTTGGAAAAGTGTTGGCAACTCTATTGTTTTTAAAAATTCTCTTTTATTCATAACGGAACATTTTAAAAGCAATTATATTCGTAAAGGAGTTTAAAAAAGTAGTGTTTTATTAATTAAAGTGAAGTAAAGTGATTGAAAAAAAATGTTTAGAAAGGAATTAACAATTGAGGAACGAGAAATAATAATAAATAGCCACAAAATGGGAAAATCCTACTCAAAAATTTCTAACATAGTAAAAAGAAGCAAATCGACTATACAAAAAATTATAAACCGCTTTAAAAAATTATAAACCGCTTTAAAAAAGAATTGAGAATAAACCATGAACTGGACGTCCCCCAAAGTTAAGTAATAGAGATGAAAGAAAAATAGAGGCTATTATTAAAAAGGATCCATTTACAAGTCCACATAAGATAGCTGCAGAGTTGAAGGAATGGTTTGACAAGAGTGTTTCTGCAGACACAGTACATAGATCAATACAAAAGGGCTGGTTACAATGCTCGTACAGCTCGCAAAAAGCCGTTCGTTAACGAAACAAATAGAAAGGAGCGTACAGATTTCGCCAACGAATACAAAAGCAAAACAAATTAGTTTTGGGATAAGGTTATATTATCGGACGAATCAAAATACAATATTTTTGGCTCAGATGGACGTGTTCTGGTATGGAGAAAACCGTTGGAAGAACTTAATCCGAAGAACACGCGTAAAACATTGAAGCATGGAGGTGGTGGTGTCATGGTTTGGGGCTCTATGTCAGCAGCAGGAGTAGATAATTTGGTATTTATCGACGAAATAATGAACAAAACGGTTTACCTTAATATTCTGAAAAATAATATTAACCAAAGTGCTGAAAAATTGAAAATTCGTAATGATTATTACTTCCAACAGGACAATGATCCTAAGCACACTGCTGCTGACCTTAAAATGTGGATAGCATACAACACACCCCATATGCTTAAAACCCCTCCGCAAAGTCCCGATATGAATCCAATTGAGCACTTGTGGGATCATTTGGAAAAAGGACTGCGATTTCTAATAAAAATCAGCCGAAAGATTCGCTTTTGAGTGAATGGCAGCAAATATCCGGAGAGTGCACAAAAAACTTGTTTACTCAATGCCAAATCGTTTGAACGAAGTTTTACGCCTTAAGGAATATCCTACAAAATATTAAGTAAAGCATTGTAATACAATATCAATTTATATTTTGATTAATTTTGTTATACATTTTTGGATATACAGTATAAAACCGTTTACCGCAACTCTCGTTATGCGCAACTCCTCGATTAACGCAACACCATCATTAAAAGCATTGTAGACTCAGTCAACGCAACTTTTAAAAAAAATTTCCTCTGTAAATGCAACTATTTTTTTTCTTCTTTTTTTTCTATACCAACTAAGTTGTTTTGTCGTTATTTTACCGTTTTTCTCGGAACACACACAGTATGAAATACAGAAAAAAGTTTTAGTCTTGTTTCTAATCAGTTTCATAAAAAACATATCGCGATCAGTTGCACAATAAAAGCGCATAAAAATTCCAAAGACGACAAAGTGTAGTAAACTCTCAATTAAACAAAAAAGTGAAATTTTGAATAATCTTGAAAAAAGCGTATCGATGAAAGCACTATGCCAGGAATACAATGTACATAAATCAACAATAACCAGAATAAAGCAAAACAAATCAAAATTAATTAAATTTGTTTCAAATGCTGAATCCGGCCCGGGAAAGCGAGCAGTAATTAGAGCCTATGAAAATCCAAGAATGGAAAAGAGAACTAAATTTTCCGGTTTCTGTAGAGATCTTAAAGTCGAAGGCCATTCAGCAGCATAAAAAAATTCAAGAAAAACCTAGTAATTTCCATGCAAGCAAAGGATGGTGTTCAAATATTAAAAAACGTCATGGTATTCGGATGCTTAAAATTTGTGGAGAAAAGCTCTTAAATAAACCAACACTTATCGAGCCATTTTTGAAAAAGTTTCATGATAAAGTATTAGAGCTTAATATAACACCGGAACAAATTTATAATGCAGATGAGTCTGGATTATTTCATAAAATAATGACAAATAGAACACTTGTAAGCTTTAATGAGTCATCTGCACCGGGTCGAAAAGTTACCAAGGAACGCACAACTGCTCCAACGCATCTGGTTTGCACAAAGTTAAAATGTTTGTCATCGGTAAATCATTAAAACCTCGAGCTTTCAAAGGTTTTGAAAACAATCCTGTTATCTATAATGCTAACAAAAATGGTTTCATGATACGTTTGTTCAAATTTAGGTCAGGTCATTTCTTCAATCCAAAGGTCTTCAAAAGACGGCATTGCTAGTGGATAATACACAATGCCATCCAAATGATGGCGAGTTAAAAAGTGACGATGGTTTGATAACAGTCATGTGTTTTCCACCAAATTGTACAGCACTTATAAGAAAAGCCTCTTAGCAAATTTAATTGGAAGTAAATGCTCAAATATTGAAGAAAAAAATCAAAGCTTTTTCCTTACGTGATATTATAAAGAAGTGCTGGAAAAAGATTATGTATCCTAAGAATAACTGGAGAGATGAAGATAATTTACCACTTAGTTTAATAAAAGCAGAAGCCGTCAGAGAAAATGCGTTGATGCTGCCTGTCTCAGACTATTTTCGAGAAATTATGCCAGAAGAAATAATTTCTAATGTTAAAATTCATGAATGGGTATTTGAAAACGTTGAAAACGGCTCAAATTTCTATAGTGAAGATGTGTATGAAGTGCAAGAAATCGATAGCTCAGATGACAATGTTGTTGAAATTCCAAAACATTCAAGAATTACCCACCAGACTGCTATTGAGTCATATAACAATTGCATTCAATGGGCTGAAGAAAATGGAATGGATCTTAAGGATATTCCTATGCTTCAAAATCATCGTGAAAATGCTGTGCGGGGACACATATCAATCAAAAAAACACAATCAAATATATGTGATTTTATTAAAAAGTAAATACAAATTATCTTTCCACTTTATATACAGTAGTATATACATATACATAAATATATACAGTAGTAGTATATTTTCGTTGAATTCGATCTCCTAACAGAATAAGTATGTATGTATGTATGTACATATGAATATGAACTAATATGAATTTTTAAGTTTCTTTTTTTTTAATAAAACGTTTAAAAAACTACTAAATTAACAGTGTTTATTAATACAAATAAAAATAATTTCAAAAATGCATCAGAGTGAGGGTAATACACATACAAATTTTTTAACTCAGTTTGCGCAACAACCGCGTTTCTTGCAACTACCCGAATTTCTATTAGTTGCGGTAATCGAGTTTATACTGTATTTTACAAACTATTTTAATTAAAGTGAGGTACCTTGGACTTTTGCTGCACACTGTATGTACATGTATATGCATTGTGAAGATCTTAAGAAATCCTCTTATTTTGAAGTCATGAATTGTAGCAAATATGATAATCTTCTTAACGCTGGTGGTTACTAATTTTTACTTATTTAAGTTTTTTGTACCTATTAGATAATGGTTATTAACCATTTCACCCAGCCAAAAAAAAACTCGAAATCTGTATAAATGATAGCGAGCAAAAACTGTCTAAAACCGACTCAATCCACGATCCTATCTTTTGAAAACAGCTTAATTAAAGCAAATACTTGCTGCATTAAAAATAGGTTACCCAATGAACTAAAGAATAATGTAAAATAATACACACACACACCACACAGTGCCACAATAAAACACTGACCGAACGAACCATACAACTGTGTTTTAATGAGTTAGTGTAGTGAAATCCCTTGTTAGTGTGTTACACTTGCAAAGCAAAACAGAAAATGAAAAAAAAGAAAAACTGAAAAAACTCAAGCATTTTATTGCAAAACAAAATACAACAACATCGTGAATCATAGAAACGAAAATATAAATGAAATGTGAGATTGTTCAATAAAAGAGGAAAATGCTAAAGAAGTAAGAAGAGAAGACAATAAAAACAAAATTTCAAAAAAAAAAAATTATGTTTTATTTTACGATATACTAGGTATGTAGACATGTACAACCGGGAATTGGAAAACAATGCAAATTTTAACAACAACAAAAAAATCTGCATTCTATTTTATTCTACCAATGTTTGTTTCAAACAGCAAACCAAGAGTAATTATGTTGACGGTAGAAACATTATGGAACTCGAAACACATTCAGTGCATTTATTTATATCAAACATAACACAAACTAGTTGCATGTTCATTTATATCACACATTATCTCATCGTCACACCATCTTCCATCATCCACAAAAGCCACTGTCATGAACGGTGTTGTTAACTTTTAAAAAGTTAAAACGCTAGCTGACAAATTGAACTATAGTTTACAGTTTCCGTAGAACATGGAATTTCCAAAAAAAAAAATGGGATAAACTGATCTAGAACATGCAATAATGATAGTTCCAGTTAAATCAGAATGTTGAGCTTTACAAGGGAAAATCAATCGTCTTTCGTTATCACAATTACAAAATATCGTCAAAATAACAAATAAATCGTGAAAGTTAGCCACGCTGATGTTCCAACCTCTCACAAAATAACGCATCTCGTATGCACACACTCATTCTCACACACACACTCTCTCCCTCTCTCTCTCTCTCTCTCTCTTTGACTGACAAGCATATGTACGAGTGTATATGAGCAAAGTAAGCAACATAAACGCATGTTTTCAAACCCAACAACATATGAGATAATAATAATAATATTGTTACATGAAGAAGAAGCATGAAAGAATAAAGCAAAACAAAGTATAAAACAAACGATGACAACGGTATGAGTGGCATTGAAACGGGGGTTGGTTTTCAGTTGCTCATGCACGGCGCGAACAGTTGTTGTGTATCCTTCGAAGGGTGAAAAGTTTTGTTATATGGAACTTTGGCACCGTAATTGTATTTGCCAGCGGCCGAACGTTTTTTAAAACATTTATATTTTGAATTAATTTTGTTATTTTGAATGTGTTTTTTGCATAAGCCGCCGTTATAACATTCTTACTCTTCTTCTCCTAACTATATCACTATTACGTTTCATCTATTTACATCAATTAAACAAATAATTATCATCGATATTTTACCTTTCAATTACAAAAATAACAAAACGCGAGTGTTTAAAGAAATATGTAATAATAATAACAAAACCCAGAAAAATTTTGCAACAAAAAAAAAATTCAAAAATGTTCAAATTCAATTAATTGTTCTAAATAACAAAAAAAAAAACGAATAAAGTGATAATACTATAAAAGTAAAAACTGCAGCAAAAGACTGCTTTACAATTGAAAATTTAATTTATTCGAAAAAAAATAATTAAAAAATATTAAAAACAAATATACCTGCATACATAATTTATGATTAAGAAATACAACTATTTTCCTTTTTGCTAAGTTTTAATATTTAAGGGCTTAAACCAACTTATACCAAATTGATTTTATGTTTTATATTTAAAAAAATCTTTTAAGTGCTTTTGATAATTTAAAAAAAAAAAGTGTTTTAGTTTTTAATTTTCCTCTACGACTATTCCTTAATTTAAAACACATTTGGATTATACTTTTACAATAACTACAAAACTTCGTTTGATATAACCCAGCTGCAGATTAATGGATTAAATTTTAAACAACGGTTGGTATTAACAAATAAATATTTTAATAATTTATATTGAAATATTTAAGTAAGGATAAGAACTTAAAAATTATGGAATTAAAAAAAAATATATACAAAATCATTTGGAAACAAACAATATAAACTCTCATCAAACAAAACTGAAATTATTGTTAATAGAAACATTAAAATGATGCAATTCCTGATTTTAAAGTAACGAAATTTATTTCTATTAATTTGACAACTTTTTTTTGTATTGAAATTATGCATGAAACTAATTCCTTAATTGATTAGTAATCAGTTGACGATTTCATTGAAATTTAATTGATGTCAATGCCAATTACTTTCACTTTTATTAATAAATTAATTAAAATTTATTGCCACAATTGAAAGATATAGATTTTCCGGAATGCAATTTTCGCACATGTCTAGAGATTTCTAGCGTATCATAGAATTACAGCATGAATGTATGTGCCGTAGTTATGGTAACATTAACTTTAGGAATAGCCATGCATATTTGCTGGCTTCAAGAAGAGGGTTAGTATTTGTTTCTTTTGAGATTGCTTCAGTTTTTGATTAAAAAGCTTACATTGAACATTTCGAAGAAAAATAATTTCTTTAAAAATAGTTTCCTCAATTCCAAGAAATTGTTCCATTTCATTGTATGTAATTGGTTGAAACAATACTAATTAAAAATATTATTACCATTATATGGCAATGAAAGTTTCTGGCATTTGAATTGTGACGTATAATGCTAAAGAAATTTCTATGCCTATCGAATATTTTGATTACTTGATTTAATTTGCAGCCACTGTCTAGAAAACAAATGTTTTTTTACATCAGTGTATCTATTCTTCTTTGACTAAATGTATGTAGCTCCTCCTAATTATTTGCTTCCTAAAATGCAGCTAATTAAGGCAGAAGACAAATGTTAGTTACTTTCTTTCTTCTTCGCGGCTTTAAAAAGAAACAGATAAGAAAGCAAAAATTTTAACTTCAGCAAGCGAAAAACAACTCAACTCTCCCTTAAAAACATGCTGCTGGGAAAGCAAGATGGCCCCGTTGTGTTAAATCCTCTTTACTTCTAATAAGGAATATTTTATTTTGAAACTGACATTAATATTCAAAAACAACAACAACATTATGCTTGAAATATGCCAAAATGTTTATAAATTATTAATCTTTAAATTTAAAATCGTTGGTAACGAATGATCACCGTAACCATAAGTGTACAACATAGGTTCGATACAAGCTCTTCTAGAATACATTCGAAACGACAGTTTTGAAATTTAGGATGTGTTTATTACAATGAAATGTGCGTAACCGAAACAAAAATGATCAGCGTCCATTAGTCGTGGCAACTCCCATACAAAAATATCTAATATCATCCATCTGGTTTATGTCAACGGAATATTTTAAATCCACGCAAAAAAACTTTTTATTTACTAATGCAGGCTGGAGTGAAACAACTTCCGACGGCATCCGCTAGTTAATTTAAAAAAAAACTTAATTTGAACTTCATAAAGTATTGAAAAGTTTTTTTTTTACATATGAAAATTTTTAAATATTTGTATAAAAGCGCGTTCTACCGCAAAAAAATTTAAATTAAAAAATTTTAACGAAATAAACGGAATTTTTGATATTGCTTTCAGATTATTTAAAAATCGATTTTATTCAAAAAAACATAATATTTTTTTTTTCTCTGGTGTTTTATTTTCACAACATCAGAATCACTTCTGAGGAGCGCCAGTCTACTGAAAAAAACTATCCGCGGTAAAAATTTTTAGTTTGATAACCTAGAAAGAAGATTACTTGAAAGATTGGCAATGCCTGACGTGATTTTTATAATTTTCGGACCACTTCAGGCCCAAAATGTTTTTCAAATATTTTTCAAAATTGTTGAACGTCGTGAAACATAATTTTCTTTTCTGGTGCTTTAATTTAAAAAAACCGGATAAATCCGCGGTAAAAATTATTTCCTTAAGGGACACTTTTATAACCTAAATGGTATACACCAAGTATTTCTCAAGTTCACCACTAAAAAAATATATAAAAAACAAGTAAGAAATTTTTAGTCGGACTTTATGATACCCTATACCATGCGTTTAGAGCATAAAGCATAAAGCAAATTTGAAAATCAGCATAAAGCAAATTTGAGTGGCATTGTTACTAACTTTTTTACCTTCGGATATGAAAAAGTGCATATTGGATGCTATATTTATATGGGGACTAGGTTGAAAACTGGACTGATCCTGACCATATTTGGTAAGGTCACTTAGATTTTGCAAAAACAGGTACAACTAAATTTGAAAAAAATTTGTGCAATATTATTATTTTTGATAGATTTAGGAGAAGATCGGGATTCAGAATGGCCCTATAGGGTCTATTTTTGGACTACTGATAAATGTATGTAATGAACATGCAGAAACCAAATTTGGCCCAATTTGGAGAGTAGTTCTGAACATGGACCGATTTTCGTCAATTTCAATAGCGTTCATTCTGTGTAGTTTGGTTACAAGGTTTATATGGACACATAGACGGACGGAAGGACAGACGAAAATCGCTAACTCGACTCAAAAAACGAATCTGGGTCAAAAATTTTTGGTAGTTACAAGGTATTAAAAAATAGGCAAAGCTTGGACGTGATTTTTCTATTTTTATACCCTATACCACTATGTGGTTTGGGTATAATGACTTTGTGCTGCTGTTTGTAACTACCAAAAATTTTTGACCGTCCGATGTCCGTCCGTTCGTCCGTCTGTCCGCCTTGTGTCCATGTTAACCTTGTAATCAAACTACAGGTCGCAAATATGAATATATTTTGATAAAATTTTGTATATAAGCGTTTATCGGCCATAGGACGAACGCTATTGAAACTGGTGAAATTCGATCGATGTTTAGACCTGGTCCGCTTACAAATGACCCCTATTAAATCGACATAAATTGCCACAAGATCCAAGTTGTCATATAGATCTCAGTGAAATTGGGTTTGTAATAGTTTATTATATCCATTAACCCGTAGTCCAAAAATAATACCTATAGGACAATTCTTAGTCAGAGGCCCCATATGTATATAGCTGCTTCCCGATCTTCACTTAAATCTATCAAAAATACAAAAATAACGCACAGATTTTTTTCAAATTTGGTTTGTTTATATATTTTCAAAATATACGTGACTTTACCAAATATGGTCAAGATCGCTCCATTTTTCGACCTAGTCTCCATATAAATATAGCACCCGATATGAACTTTTTCATGTCTGCAGCCATAAAAATTAGTAACAATACCACTCAAATTTAGTTTCTGCTTATTTTCTATATCCAATTAGTTGGACCGAAGAGATAGGGTCTCTAAACCACGGTATAGGGTATCGTTTAGTCGGTCTAAACCGACTATAATTTCCTACTTATTTTCCTATGAATCGAAATTTTTGGTCGCGAAAATCTATTTTATCCAAAAATCAGGTAATGGAACGTAACATTTTTCAATTTTTTCTCTGACGTTTTTTTTTCACAAAACCAGATAAGTCACTTCTGACGAGCGCCAGCCATTTAAGGGCAAGTTTATAACCGTGAAAGTATATATTCAGTATTTACCATAGACAAACCTGAATAACTCCAGAACTGGGCAATGAATGGGAGTAAAATTAGATCCATTACATAGGTCTTTGAAATATCTTTTTTTAAGCTTTTAGTTGCATTCTATTTAACAATGAAGTGCCCCGGTAGGTGAGTAGGTATCGTGCTCGCCTATCATGCGGGGGTCGTGGGTCCGATTCGCACCAGAGGCTTTGATCTGTCGCTGCAAAATCCAGCCAAATGGTCTATGTCACCCGGCTTATCCCTGGACACAAATTAGAATACAAATTTACTTTGCATTGTAATTAATATAAATAAATAAATAATAAATAAATTATTTAACAATAATAAACAAATAGGTTAAAGACAGAGCTCTTAAGTTTCGATTACGATTAGTAATCAATTACATTACATTTTAAAAAGAATTGTAAGTGCGATATTTGCCACAGGCTGTAACATGAAATATGGTTGAAACCTTTCTCTTACCTGCTGTTCCATATTTCAAAATAACACAGGATATTTGTTGCAGTTCCTGCATTCTGCTGTATACTAGCAGATTCCAGCGCTCGAAATTCGACTGCAATTTCTGGGCATCTTTATTTTTCAACTTAGCCAATTCACAAACCAACACTTTTTTGTTTATTATTATTATTGTGAATGAAGATAACATACTCATTAACCAACACATTAACAAATTTAATAAACACACTCGTAGCATATGTATAATTTTATGTATAAGTTAGTAGCAACTTTAAATGCAATTTACTCAAAATAAAGGGGAAAACTTAAAAATCTGTAAATCTGGTGAACAGCTAAAAAGGAATACCTTTCAAATAATATACGTTTGGTCAAAATCGAGATTAAACGCTAGAACGAAACATCGGTAACAAAAAATCACCTTGCCAATTAATATTGCAGATGTATAGAGCCGTTATTGCATACAAACTCCCGCTATGTATCATACTAGTAGTACCAAAATTTCTGTTATTTTCTCCTTGAAGAAAGACAAGCGCCTTAACAATTGGTTCTATTACCAACTTTTACATCTCCAAGCACTGTAAGTCTGCTAAAGAAAAATGTGGCAGTCAGCTTATCGCACAGATTATTTGACTTTTATTTATAGCAAAGTAGCTTCTTGACCACGTCATATAATGAGTTCCAACGGGTAACAACAGTCAAAAGCAAAAACACAATACTAGTTTATAGCAAGACTAGAAAACACCACTATATTATTTGAGTATTTTGTAAATATGACAAAATATGAGAATACAAATTACGATACTATTCAAAAACATAGGAACCAGGAAGAGAGAGATATTTAAACAATTAATGGAATTATAAATTAGTAAACATTAAATAGATAATAAAATCTCCAATATTTTAACAAAAATGTTCATCACTACATTTGTTAATGATATTCAATAAGTGTGAATGTAATATATTCTGAAAATAATCAAGAAGAATCAAAAGTAATCTTTAAAAGTAGTCAAATTATTTTTTGATTACTTTTCATTATTTTACGATAATTTCAAGTAATTCTAATTCTAGATTTTATGTAATCTTAATCATAAATAAGATTACTAAACTGAATCTTATCGTAAAATAATCATTACTTCACCTTTCAGAAAAGAGTAACCTAATTAGTAATTATTACGATTACTAATCATTACTTAACAGCTTTGGTGAAAGATAAATAATAACATTAGTTTCAACCTCCGCTGATATTTAAACATATCTACAATCGTATACAATTTCATACCTCCTCACTGTCATCTAATAAGCTAATTTCAAGTAAACTTGAATGATTACTTAATCTTTTAAGATATATTGAGCTAAGACTACAAATTTCTTCTTTAACGTTTGGTATTGAAAGGTCTTTATGTATTTTATTGTTTGTTATAAACCAGGGTGCGATTAACTTCATCATTAGGAATTTCAATATTAAAAACAAGTAAGAAAATTATAGCCGGTCTAGACCGACTATACGATACCCTATACCATGCGTTTGGAAACCCTATCTCTTAGGCCCAACTAACTGGACATAGAAAATAAGCAAAAACCAAATTTGAGTGGGATTTTTATTAATTTTTTTGGCTGCAGATATGAAAAAGTTCATATCGGATGCTATATCTATATGGGGACTAGGTCCAAAAATGGACCGATCCTGACCATGGTTGGTAACGTCTCTTGTATTTTGCAAAAACATATACAAACAAAATTTGAGAAGAATCAGTGCAATAGTTTTGTTTTTAATAGATTTAAGTGAATATCGGGAAGCAGCTCTGTATGGGGCCAAAGGGATCATTTTTGGACTACTCATTAATGGATGTAATGAACGCATACAAACCCAATTTGAGTAAGATCTATATGACAATTTGGATCTTATGACAATTTATGTCGATTTCATAGGGGTAATGTGTACGGGGGCTAGGTCTGAACATGGACCAAATTTCACCAATTTCAACAGCGTTCATCCCATGTACCAAACTTCATCAAAATATATTCATATTTGCGACCTGCACTTTGATTACAAGCTTTACATGGACACACAGACGGACGGACGGACGGACGGACGGACTGACGGACGGACATTGTTAAATCAACTCAAAAAGTGATTCTGATTCGATCGGTGTAATTAAAGATGGGTCTGGGTCAAATATTTTTGGTTGTTACAAACAGCAGCACAAAGTCATTATACCCAAACCACATAGTGGTATGGGGTATAATAAAATTGCTTGCACTACCCCACAGTTGAATTGCATATATCCACACAGGTTTCAAAATAGTTTCATATAACAATACTTTGTTTTCAAGGCTTAACTACGAGTTTTGGCAAAGCAACAACGTGTAGTTTTATTGTCTTAATTATTTCTTTTTGCCTTTATATGGTTCTCCCATGTCAATCTTCTATCAAAATTCATCCCAAGGTGTTTTACACAGTCTGATTTAGGGATTTATTCACCATTTAAAAACATTGAAGGACAATCACCCTTTCTTAGACAAAATATGATATGCGTTGGCTTTTCAGCATTTATTTCTATGTACCATTTCCTCAACCAGTCACTAATTTTATTGAGTTGTTTTTGTACCATTTTTGAGGCTTCCTCTTTAGAATCATTACTTGCCATTAACGCAACATCTGTTGCAACCGTAACATCTCCAGTAACCGGCAAATCCGAGGTGAAAATATTGTGAAGCACAGGGCCAGCACGCTGCCCTATGGTATTCCTGCCTTTATTTCACAGATCTTTGATATTTTGCTATTTATTTTAACAGAAAACATCGATTTTGTAACTACGATTTAAGGGCAAAATAGAACAGTACAGGAAGATATTGTTCAAGTTTAAAAAGTAGACCTGGATGCAAACTCTGCTTGCTTAACGTCCAAAAATACCGCAGAGCAATACTGTTTATTTTCTAGCACATTTCTTACTACTTGAACTACTTTATGTTTATACCGAAATACAAATTGATGATCAGGTACAATATTTTGCTTTTCTAATATTGGCTGCATTCTACGTAAGAAGAGCCTTTCGAATATATTAGAAAAAGTGGATACAAGACTTATAGGCCTATAAGGTTTGATTTTATTTTCCGGCTTTCCAGGTGTTGGAACCATCAATTCCATTGTTCCGGAAAGTGTTGAAATCTCAGAATTGAATTAAAGATTAAAGTTAATAAAATAAAAGCTTTTTTGGGCAGCGCTTTAATATCTTTGGTACATACTATATCATAACCGGGTGATTTTCTATTATTCTGAAAATTTATTTCTAATGAATATAATAATTACACATGAACACATAATATTTGACTAACTGGTACGTAAGTATATGATAATCTGGACCTTAAATCGTAGTTACAAAATCGATGTTTTCTGTTAAAATAAATAGCGAAATATCAAAGATCTATGATGAAATTTAGGTATGTTTATTATACACAAAAAAATATGACCTTTTTTATTTAGTCATAGTTCCCTGCTTCCAGATATTCACTTAAATCTATAAAAAAAACACAGATATTACATGGATCTATCCTAAATTTGTTTTGTATATGCTTTTGAATAAAATAGGTGACTTTACTAAATATGGCCATAAGCGGTACATTTTTTGGGCCTGGTCACTATAGAAAAACAACATCTGATATGAACCTTTTTTGTATCGGCATGCCACAAATTAATAACAATGCCACTCCAACTTGTTATATTCTTCTTTGGTAACAAATTAAACACTCATTATTGTTTTACCAATTTAAACTCAGAAAGTTTATTTAATCTCCAGTTTTTATAAATCTTGAACATTAAGGGAAATTAGCAGATTCCAGCGCTCGAAATTCGAGTGCAATTTCTATGCAGCTTTATTTTTCAACTTAGCCAATGCACAAAGCAACAATTTTATGCTTTATTATTATTGTGAATTAAGATAAGAAACTCATTAACAAACACATTCACAAATTTAATAAAACACACATAGCACACATATGTATAATTTTATGTAAAGTGTGATTTTTTAAGAGCTATAGGAAAGTTTTCCAAAATAAAAAACACATAAAATTCAGAAAAATGCATGAAATCTTTATTTGAATCGATAGTACGGTCCATATAATTTAATGTTTAAAAATTATTTCATGCAAATGTTGACCGTGACTGCGCCTCAAATGGTCCATCCGCTTAGTACAATTTTGGCATACTCTTTCCAACATTTTGGCCGGTATCTCACGAATAAATGCTTCAATGTTGTCTTCCAATGCGTCAATTGAAGCGGGATTGTCTGTATAGACATGAGCTTTAACATAGCCCTACAAAAAATAATCTAAAGGCGTCAACTCGCACGATCTAGGCGGCCAATTGACCGGTGCCGAACGTGAAATAAAATGTTCACCGAACTCGCCTCTGAATAAGTCCATTGTTGCGCGTGTTGTGTGGTATGTAGCACCGTCTTGTTGAATACACATGTCATGCAAGTCAAGCTCTTGCATTTTGGGCAAAAATAAGTTGGATATCGTCTCTCGGTAGCGCTCACCATTCACAGTTACGTTACGATTCGCATCATCTTTGAAGAAGTACGGTCCAATGATGCCACCAGCCCATAAACCGCACCAAACTGTGACTTTTTCTGGATGCATTGGTAGCCCTTCGATTAAACTGACCATAAAATGGAAGAAGCGCGCGATGAACTTTCTTAACAGAGCACGCATTTTGATAAAAAAAATTCAATAACTTGCAAGCGTTGTTCGTTTGTAAGACGATTCATGGTTAAATTGTAGACCAAACTGAAGATGTTTCACAATGAAACAAAACACGAAACGTGCGTCACCTGTTTAAACCAGTGTTGCCAAAAAGATAATAGCTAAAAAATCACCCTTTATATGTTAGTAGCAACTTTACATACAATTTACTCAAAATAAAGGAAAAAATTTAAAAATCTGTAAATCTGCAAAATGGCTAAAAAGAGATACCTTTCAACTAATATTATTTGGTCAAAATCGGTATAAAACGGTAGAACAAAACACCGGTCACAAGGAACCGCCTACCCTATTAATATTATAAAATAGATGAAGTAGAAATCTATACTAACATAATAAAGAGGTAATGTGTGTTTGCTTGTTTTCTTGTAGGAGGTAATCTCCATAACTACTCTTCTGATCTTCCGGAAATTTGTACGGAGGCTTTTTTAAAATATTTTTAGTGGGCGTAGCGCCTCCCACACAAAGTAAATTTGTAATATCATATATCTGTGGTTTTCTGGAATAACCGCGTATGTCCATTTTTGTCAGTTTTGAGTTAACGATGCCAAATATATGAATTTTTAACGCTCTTTACATGTGGTAATTTTTTTTTTTAATATTGACCATTTCTGAGCTTTTTTTTTAATTAACGACGTAACTTAAATGTTTATTAAATTAATTTGCAGCACTGTCGACGTATGTCAACCTACGTTTAATCGCTGACAAATTATTTTCTCAGAAAAAAATGCAAAATAATTTTGGATTATTTTTCAGTTTATAACCACTTATAAAAATTTGTGTGTTTATTTCTGTTATTTTTCGTCACTATTATTCTTGATACGTTATTATATTCTCATCCTAAGTCCTGTTAACTTTTTGTTGACGAACAAAAAAATCCATTTTTCAAGCAAAAACAACTTATGTCTACATGGGTGGTTGCATTGGTAGTTTTCTTTTTCAAAGAAAATGACGTTTGTCGACATAAGTTGTTTTATCTGCACACACTTTAAGTGTTACTTAAATATTGTTTTTTCGCCCTTCCTTAGGATCTATTCCTCTGAAGATTTTTGACTCAAAATTTTATATAAAGTATTTATTGCCCATATCTACAGGACTGTTAAATAAAAAGCTCTAAAATCTTTATATCGAGCCCATAATTTCAATTATAACGTTTTTTGGCTCCCCTGAACATTTTGATTTCATGACATACGCGGTTATTCTAGAAAACCACAGATATATTGAGTACTATGATAGGGACAGCTTTGCAAATTTGTGTGAGGTCACCCATTATTAGTGTCAGTAGCTATGACGGAAATGGGCGGAATCGGATAAGTGGGCGTGGTAGCTCCCATACAAAGTAATTACTCAATATCATATATCTGGAGTACTGTGACAGAGATAGCTTTGTAAATCTGTCTTAGGTCATCTATTATTATCGTGAGTAGTCGGTCAAAAAATGGGCGGGATCGGGCAAAGGGGCGTGGCACTCCCATACAAAGAAAATATTAAATATCATATATCTGGAGCGCTGTAATAGTGATAGCCTGGGGACTTTGCAAGAGCCCTTTCATACGATGTGGGGTAGGGGGGAGAGGTTAGTATCTAGTATATCATAAAGTACTCGTATAATCACAACATTAATAACGCCATATGCAGACGTATTTATTTTCTAACGTACAATTATTTTTAATACAAAAAAGATAATGTCATAATGTCTGTATGAAAATTTTGCAAATCTTTATTTCACAACTGCATTTGTTTTTATTAAATGATAATTAAATTACGAATTTATTTAATTAAAACCAAATTAAAAACATAACAAAATCAAATATTAAATAACCAAAATTAGGTCGAAAAGTATTCATATACAATTCAATTTTATCTCTGAAAAAAAGACATACATTCAAAGGCAGATGTCTTTTATCGAATAAAACAAATAAATAAATGTTAAATTCTGGAGTAGCTGTGTTGTTTGTAGACATTCAAATAATAGTCAAAAGTCAAATTTCAACTACAAAAACAAAATTGACAAAAATTATTCACAAGTTTCTTGGAACATAAATAAATATTATTTTAGTATTTAATCTAACAACAAGAGCAGTGTACGCAGGCCGACGAGAGTAACACACAATTTTATAATGGAAAAGAAAATAAAATGAAAAGAAACAATTATTTGTTTAAACATGAAATGGTCGGCTGTAAACAACATGTTAAACACAACACACTATGAATAACCATATCAAGATATGAACACCAACTATACCAACAATGGGCCAGTTAAGCTTGAAAAATAAAGTTAAATATTAGAATATCAAATATTTGGCAGACAAACAGTCAAGATTGAAAAAAATTCATCGTTGGTGTGGTGTTTTGCCACTGTCTGACTTTTTGTTTTAAATTTGTAGATAAAACCATTGCTTATATGGACTTTTTAGTCATACTGATGTCGGATCTTTTAAAGAAAATATAATATCAGATATAGGTATGCAAAATTTAACTAGATTAGTTGGAAAAGACAAGAGGATGCATTTTTGAAATTTCCATAAAAATCTAATTCCAGTCCAATTTTTTTTTTTATAAAAATTTATTGTTTTATGAAACAAATAAGAAAATTTAATCCCTCCAGATCGACTAACATATGGGCTAAAAAAACGAAAAAACGCCAAATATTAGAAAAAATTATGTAAACAAACTATTTTTGTATTAATTTTTATTTATTTATTAGATACAGTATTAGACTAAACTTAGAAAAAAAAACATGTTAGTCCCACAGCGGTTTGACGTCCGAAATTATTTTGGTACTTCTGCCATGGAGCTTAGAATACCGCTTGTATCTATGACACAATCTAAATTTTTTGCTCGGTATCCATTTCGATACACTTCTCTTCAAATTTGAACTTGCAGTGATTTTCAGTATTCACCAATTTCAATACCGATATTTTCAACCTGTTGTTTAATTACACAGTTTAAATGGGCACAAAGGCAGACGGATGACCATCGCTAAATTGACCCAAAAAGTGATTCTGAATTGATCGGTATAATAAAAGGTGGGTCAAATATGTTTGGTAATTTCTACAAAAAATATTTGTTGATTTAATACAATTCCATGCACATTGTAAGATGTAAACAAATTAAAATATTCATAGGAATATGATATGATGATAAAAAACAACAACAGCAACTTTATTGAAAAGTAATAAAATTTAAGAAAAATAATAAATTCTGTAATTTCCCAGGAAACGAAACATTACCAAATAATGGGTTTTAGAAGAAGTAACTGATTGAAATTTAACACGGGGATGTCATTGGAGGTAGCTAGTTGCCTAGGAACTCATTATTTTCACTTTGAAAGTAATGCAGTATGCAAGGAGGTGGCATGAAATATAAGTAGCTGTATAGCACATTATTAGTAACGCCTTATTTTCACTTTAGAAGTAATGCAGTGGACAGGGGTAGGTCATTATTGGTAATGCAAAAATCAATGAGCTGCTCTTAGGAAATTTTTCCTGGGTTTAAAGCTAATTCAACACAAGGTGCCGATATCCTATCAAGGAATCAAAATGAATTTTGGGTTGCTTAAAATGTGTTGGTATGGCTGTGTCTCCATGTAATTCATTTACGTTAACAAAAGTTCGAAACTATATGGCTTTTTGTAAGATATATTAGCCTGTTGGTTGCAAAGATGATCAATATTGAAAATAGTGATATTTTCAAATAGAAATATGATAACAGCATCGCAAGTTGAGTAAAGTTTTTAAATATTATTTTTATTTTAAATTTAATTCCTTGAAATTTTAAAGTCATTTTAAAAGGAAATGAATAACTGTAAACCAAGTTTTACAACATTTAGTCTCTAGTTTCTGACTGTCTGTGTGTATTATGCGCTATCGGTTGATAAAATATACTATTTAAAAAAAACCCGAAAGAATAACAATATTTTGCTTTTATATAGCGAAACTTCTTTGAAGATTCCCGGGAAACTCAGAATCTTTTTATTTGTGATTGGTTTTCCAAGAATTTGCGGAATTTTAACAAAAATTTTAAAAAGTTAGAAAAAAAAGATATGCCTATGACCTTAGATTTTTAGAGTTTTTAGAGATTTTTTCTTTCAAAGAGGTTGATGTCTAATACTAACATTGTTGTTGATTAAAACCCTTATTCTACAAAAGTTTAATTCTTCAATTAGAATGAAATTGAGAAATCAATTGAAATTGAAATTTAGATATCCCAAATGCACAAATTTGTTTTAAATCCTCTTTTTTTATAACAATTATTGAATCAAAAAGCGCTAATCCCTCTCACCAAACAGTTGTTTTTCATGTTTTTTTTAACTTCCTTTGTTTTGTTTGTTTGAGGAGGACTTTTGTAGTTGAATTTTCATCAAATTGACGATTAGCTAGAGCTCTGATACTTAAAGTGGATAACATCGCATTACTTAATTATTTTTATACGATTTTATCATTATTTATTTACGATCCAAATACCGACTAGCGAAGAGTGGGCCGCAAACTCTGTCATAGACAGGGCTGCGATCTCAGTGTATACCAACGGTTCGAAGATGGAAGAGGGTAGAGGTTCAGGGGTCTACTCCGAGCAACTTGACATTCAGGTAACTCGGAGAATCCCTGACAAATGTTTCATTTTTCAGGCCGCGATCACGCAATTCTCATTGCAACGAAAATTATTTTGGAACGGGATATGGATCCAACGACCATTAATATTTTCGTAGACAGTCTTGCTGCTCTCAAAGCTCTGAAATCGAGGACAGTTAGATCGAAGTGTGTGAGGGAATGTATCAGGTCGCTCGACCGGATCCGGCAGCACACCTAGAGGCTGATATGGGTTCCAGGACATAGTTTGGTCAAAGGAAATTAATTGGCTGACGTGAGACGACGATGGACACTGATATTAGATTCCCTCTATCAGAGGTGTCTAATCTGATTCAAGAGGCAGCTCATCTTGAATTATAGACTAGGTGGACGCAACTGACCTCTTGCTGAATATCTCAAATCCTATGGAGAACGAAATCATCCGTGGTTTTGGTAAAGGGATAATCAGCCTACTTATGGGAGTACTTACTGGACACTGTGTAATAGATGTCTAGGGAAAAGATTCTTCGATAACATATGCTGTATAGTAGACGTTCCACTTGGTGACCTTGCGGACTTCTTGAGGGAATCTGGCTGGTTCAGGAGGGACGCATAACGGACGAAAGAGGTATTTTTCACTTGTTCTTTTCTTTTCTTTTTATTTTCCATACCCCTTACACTATATATCTGTACTCTTTAATCTCTCTTCCTATCTCTACCTTCCGGCACTTTCTAAAGGGTATCACAATGGGCCATGTGGCCTCCGAGTGTACCGCCTTCGGGCGGGCAACCCATCCAACCTAACTAACCTAGCCTATCATTATTTCTTGCGGAAATTATACCAAAACAAGTTTCCAATTTTTTATACCATATTCCGCGGTATGGTCAGGGAATAATAAACACTAGCAGATTCCAGCCCTCTAAGTTCGAGTACAAATTCTAGGAAATTTTATTTTTTCATTAAATAAAGACCTTAAAGGTATGCTTATCAATTATAGCCAATTCACAAATCAACACAAAACAAACACATTTTTATTACAAATACATTAACAAATTTAATAAACACACACATAGCATTGTATAATTTTATGTATGTGCTAGTAGCAACTTTAAATGCAATTTACTCAAAATAAAGGAAAAAATTAAAAAATCTGTAAATCTACAAAACGGCTAAAAAGAAATACCTTTCAAATAACATACGTTTGGTCAAAATCGAGATAAAACGGTAGAACAAAACATCGGTCACAAAAAATCGCCTAGCCTATTAATATTATAGATTTATAGACCGACCTTTTATTATATTGATTGATTCAGAATCATTTTCTGGCTGTTTGTCTGTCTGTCTATCTGTTTGTCTGTCTGTGTCTCCATGTATATCTTGGTATCAAATAACAGGTAGCAAATATGTATACATTTAGATTAAATTTTGCATATAAGCTTTATCGGCCATAGAGCGATGGTACTGAAATTGGTGGAAATCGGACGGACTATAATTTTCTCAAAATGCATACCTGTAGGACCATATATATTCATAGTCCCTATATAAAGCCGAAATGTCGTTGATCCATTTTTCGACCTAGTGTCCCTATAAAAATATTATCCGATATGAAGCTTTTCATAGCTGCAGTCCAAAAAATGTTATTTAAATTTGAAAAAAAATTTAAAAAATTTAAGTTAGACCGAAGACCGTGTCTCGAAACTCCTTGTAAAGGGTATCGTACAGTCTGTCTAGACCGACCATAACATGTTTACTTGGTTTTCTTTATGTTCATTTTATTGTATTGCATTTTGACGTCCAAGGAAATTAAAAATGACGAAATGAAAAATGAATGATAACCTCCAATATTTTGTAGAAATTGATCAGCCAAATATTCTAATAATTTGATTTGTTTAAAAGAAAATGCATTAAAATTAATTTAAAAAATTTTTATAATCATTAAAAGCGCATCCATCACTAATTAATCACACAATTCCATGTTTGCTTAACCCATTTCGCTCCGAGATTCAATTTTTATACCCTATACCACTATGTGGTTTGGGTATAATGACTTTGTGCTGCTGTTTGTAACTACCAAAAATATTTCACCTAGACCCATCTTTTATTATACCGATCGAATCAGAATCACTAACTGATTCGATTTAACGATATCCGTCCGTCCGTCCGTCCGTCCGTCTGTGTGTCCATGTAAACTTTGTAATCAAACTGCAGGTCGCAAATATGAATATATTTTGATGAAATTTGGTATATAAGCTTTTATCTGCCCTAGGATGAACGCTATTTAGAATCGGTCCATGTTCAGACCTAGCTCCCATACAAATGACCCCTATGAAATCGACATAAATTGCCATAAGATCCAAATTGGTATATAGATATTACTCAAATTGGGTTTTTATGCATTTGTTACACCCATTAATAAGTAGTCTAAAAATTATACCTTTGGAACAACTCTTAGTCATAGGCCCCATATAGAGCTGCTTCCCGATCTTCACTTAAATCTATCAAAAAACAACAATATTGCACTGATTCTTCTCAAATTTTGTTTGTATATATTTGTGCAAAATACAAGAGACTTTACCAACCATAGTCAGGATCGGTCCCTTTTTGGGCCTAGTCCCCATATAGATAGCATCCGATATGAAATTTTTCATATCTGCAGCCAAAAAAATTAATAAAAATCCCACACAAATTTGGTTTATGCTAATTTTCTATGTCCAGTTAGTTGGGCCTATGAGATAGGGTCTCTTACTTGTTTTATTTTTATTTTTTTTTTGAAAAAGGTGCCTTTGGATTCAAAAATCTGGTCAAAAAAATTTTGATTTTTCCATTTTCCGGGAAAAGCTTGTTCGAAATTTCGAACAATAGTGCTTATCCCATATGTCGACTTTGAATGTAAATGGAATTAATTTATTTCATTACTGTCGAATTAAATGGTACAAATATTATAAAAGTTAGTAAAAAAAATATATTAAATTAAATCCGTGCTGTTATTATTTGAAGAAAAATCGCAACATAAAAAAACATAGCCGAAAGAAAAGTCGTGATAAATTTAAATTATCCACGTTTTAGCTTGAAATAATTTGTATGCAGGTGAGCATTGCATTTCTCGCACATTTTTACCACATCCCTTCAGTTGGCAACGACGATGTTTTCCCTCGGAATTTCTGATTATAACGTGTTTCCCATCAACATTTGGAACAATAGGATAAGCGCCAGCGTTCGAAATCTCGAACAGTTTACACATATGTGGGTACGTGATAGATGAGACGTAACATTCGTATCAAAATTTATGTGAAATTCTACCTCTTTCATACATTAATTATTTTTTGAAAAAAACGAACAGCGCAGCGAAATGGGTTAAAAATTTATTCCACTATTAAGGTCCGTTAACTTATATCTGTTTGAAGTGAGTTTAAGGTTGGTTAAGTTCTCAATTTCCGGTATTTTAAATCGACCTTAATCTCAGTTAATGTACCTAAGTGTATTTTTGAACATATTCAGAAGAACTAAAAGCGCATCGCAAATGCACAATTTTCTGCACGGAACCGTTTAACCGAAACCTCAGATAAGTGAGCATTTGAAGCATTTATAAAAACAGCTTCATTACTATTTCTTTATTTTTTTCTATTTTCTCATGATCTATTTAATTTTAAAATGTTAATTACAAATAATCTATGAAAAACTCATATAGATATCAATAATACTGGATAAAAGGGACACGGATTCTTCAACTAAAGATTTCGAAACGGCTTTTTTAAATATTCCTTCGCTTCGTTTAAGTCTGGTATTTCAAATGAATTTTGGATTTTTTAAATTATTTATAATTTAAATCAATAATCAAATGATTTAATTGTGCTTTTAAAGAGCGAGTTTTTGGAATGTCGGTTAAACTCAAGCTTTTAATTCTTTAGTCAAATAGTCTAAAATTTTAAGATCGAGTTGTTACACGTTCAAGTAAACTTTTTTTATATAAATTAACAATTTTTAACACTTTAGGGTAATTCCATGCAAAGGTCAACCTTACGTCCAATTTTAAAATTTTAATTTAAGGGTTCAAATGTCATGAAAATATGACAATAGTTTGTTAGATGTATTTTTGAATATTTTGACAGACCCTATTTTTACAGTAAGAAAGGAAAAGTGTAATTAAGCAATTGTGAAAATAAAGGCAGTGTCATGTCTGTCTCATTACTATAATTTATTTTAGAATTCATATTCTTTTATATGCTTTATTAATAAACTAGCTCTGATATTAATTAGAAACAACTGTTTCTTATTTCTTAACTTCAGATCTTTTCTGTGTCTTACAAACATGCTCTAAAATGATGTCTGTTTGTTGTCATGTCTGTCACGACTTTCTCACTTTTTCTAATGGTAAATATGTTGGTAATGAAAAACTTTTACTGTACAATATTGGATTAGAAAGATCACTGAATGTCATGTTTGTCACTATGGAATTAGCCTTTAGGTATATAGTTTGAAAATTATTTGTGTTTAAAAATGCGAGTCTAACAAAAGAACTCAGTCTAAGTAAGAAAGAAAGTAAAGAAAGTTATCTATTGCGAAAAAGGCCAATTTTTAGCAACTCATCTTTGAAGGTTTTGCACATTCACGGTGAATCAATTCAACCATAAGACAATTAAGCTAGAATAATTTAATCATAAGTCCTTACAATTTGTATGAAATATTTTTCAGGCAGTATTTTTTGAATATTTAAGTGGGGAGCCAATTAAAAGCGGGGTACATTAAAGCGGGAACTACTGTTCCCATTTTCGTTAAATACATTCTTCAGACGTGCTTCAAAAACACAGCACAGGATAAATGAAATAAATTCTATAATTTAGTTGGTTACTTTAAAGGGAAACATTTAATAAACTCCCAGTTAATGATGATTGATATTGTCACAATTGTAGGAAACATCAATGAACTGAAATAAACAATTAAGCTTGCTTTGGTAACAATATACAGTGTTACTCAAATATTTTATTTTTTTTTGTGAAAACTAAAGATTTAGAGCTTCAATAACTTAAAAACTATATATATCGCCCATCCCATGAGAGAACGGCCAAAATCTACCCAGATGTCTTTTAAATGCATATGTATATTCTGTGACGTTATTGAGAGATTTCATTTATCAGAACCAAAAGATTTGAAAACCAGCGGATTTATTTAGCTTTTTGATTTTTTAAAATGGGTCATAAAAGTTGCCGTTTAAGATTTTAAAAATATCAAAAAACGGAATAAATCGCGAATTTTTTGAATTTTTATACCCATACCACTATGTGGTTAGGGTATAATTACTTTGTGCTGATGTTTGTAACTATCAAAAATATTTGACCTAGACCCATCTTTAATTCTACCGATCGACTAACAATCACTTTCTGAGTCGATTTAGCGATGTCCGTCCGTCCGTCCGTCCGACCGTCCGTCCGTCCGCCTGTTTGTCCATGTAAACTTTGTAATCAAACTACAGGTCGTAAATATGAATATATTTTGATGAAATTTGGTATATACGCTTCTATCGGACATAAAATGAACGCTATTGCAATTGATGAAAATCGGTTCATATTCAGACCTAGTCCCCATACAAATGACCCCTATGAGATCGACTTAAATTGTCATAAGAGCCACATTATCACATAGATCTCAGTAGCCCAAAAATAAACCCTATAAGACAATTCTATGTCATAGCCCCCATTTAAAGCTGCTTCCCGATCTTCACATAAATCCATCAAAAAACAAAAATATTGCACAGATTTTTCTCAAATTTGGTTTCTTTTATATATTTTTGCAAAGAATAGAGGACTATCACATATTATCAGGATGGGTGCATTTTTGGTCCTAATTCCCATATAAATATAGCATCCGATATGATTTTTCATATTCGAAGTCAAAAAAATTAATAACAATGCCACTCAAATTTGGTTTTTGTTTATTTTCTATATCCAATTAGTTGGGCCTTAGAGATAGGGTCTCTAAACGCATTGTATAGGGATCGTATGATCGGTCTAAACCCGCTATAATTTTCTAAATTGTTAAGGTCTGATAAATGAAATTTCTAAATGCTCCGTTAAGTATTAGTGTGCAAAATACTATGAACATTTAAAGATTCAGGGTCAAAAATAGAATTCATTTTAGTAGATCTCTCTCGAAATGACCGATTAATGTATAAGTTTATGCATACCTATGTATACGAACATACAGTGAAGAGATAAAGTATCGTCCAGTTATGAATTTGACCGAAGCGTTTTATTTTCTTTGCAAGAAATAAAAAAAATTGTTGAAAGTCAGACTATCACAAAGAAAAATTATTCGTCTATTTCACATTTCGTCAAATTTTCTGCGAATAACATTCGATTTATTGAAGAAATATAATTTACCGTTAACAATTTGTTGCCACTTTTTTCAGTAATAAAAAAAAATTAGGTAATTTTTTTGTGCTTTTATTTTTTATTATTATTAGTTTTTTTTAATTGTTTTTGCCGATTTTTTTCGATAACAAAAAAAAAATTTGGCCGTTACTCGAAAACTGCTTCAACGATTTTTTTTCTTTTCCTTTCAAGCTCATCTTTCTTTGTGATCGAAAAAAAATCGCATAAAAATTGTATTAAATCTTCGCGAAAAATCCTAAAATCGCCTTAGCGGTTTTTAGCGGTGGTATGGTTATATCAAATCATATATATTATTAAAATATTCTCCAATTGGAGTGCAGCATAATTCTTGCTTGGAAATCTACATTTTTAATGTTTTTATTCTTTAACTGGTGCGCGGTAATACGCTTGTGCCTGTTGTTGTAAATTGCGCTTTTTCATGTATGTAAAGGGCACTATACACTTGTCAAATTCACATCAAGCATTATGGTGGTATTAGTGAATATTTGTTTGTATGTGTGACACCGACAAAATCTAAATTTTTTGATTTTCCATCAAGCATTGTCAGTGTCACACATAAAAACAAATTTTCACTAATACCACCATAATGCTTGATGGTGAATTTGACAAAATAGTAACAGTTACTACATTTGCCGTATCAAACAGCTACTCCAGATGTATTTTCATTGAATAAACTTTGTTTTTTACTTAATACTAAGTTTAAAGATGCTGCAAGAAAGGACTACCTTGTGTCACTAAAAGTGGAGATTTTGGGACTCATTTTTTTTTTTTTCTTAATTCATCTTTATTCATTGGATCTTCACATAGCTTTGTGAACTAACAATAAGTTATTCAAATCTTAAAACTAAAACTTTATTGTAAAATCCAGCCAGAGCCAGATAAGATTTAATTTATTCTACATACATTTATTTGTAATCTAATGACTCAAAGATGAGAATAAAAAATTAAGGCTGGACCTTAATATACTTACTTCACCACGCCTTGTATTTATAAACCGAAAAATAAACAAATCTGCAAATATCGTTGTGAGTGGCTTGAAACGTTTTAAAAATAATGATGCTCAAAGTGAATTTTTGCAGCTGTGTTCTGATATACTAAATCTGAATGCAGACATTGTTAATATTCGTAAATTGCCGGATAAAAGATAATTTTTGAAACTTCTATGCAAGTTCTAACGTTATAACCGCCAAACAAATCTCTAACTTAAACAGGAACATTAAGGTCAGATTGGGTGAATTTTGCATTTTTATAAAAAATAAAAAATACGCTTGGTCATCGGGAAAAGTTATGGCCAAAAATAATAATGATGCTGAATTTTTAAAAATGTTATTATCTGATGCTAATTTCACTGCAGATATCATTGCCAGGGATAATGATGATGGTGGGCTCCCCTACCAACACAAATAATTCATCGCAATAGCAAAGCAGCAAATGCCATTTAATATCTCACAATATATTAAATGGCACTGAGTATTTTGATATATTATGTAAATACTAGCACTCGAATTTATGAATATTTAAATGAGTCTAAATTTTAGCAACTCATTATTCAACATTGGGCGTCTGATATAAAATTTAAATCATTCGCATTAACAAGGTGTAACGAATTATTATAAATATTTTATTTTAATTAATTTAATATATTTTTAAGACAGCTAAAACATAAACTTTATCATTCTCAGCTTCTCCTCCACATGAACTATAACTATGCCAATTTTCGCACTCCTCCGTGCCCGCATATAGCGTAAAAAGGGACCTAAAAATTTACTATCACGTATTAATAAATAGATCTGGAAATTTGTTTGAAATATAGAAAATTCATTGTATATGAATTTGCTTAATTATTTCCTAAAATATGTAAAATATTGTGATATTAACGTTTTAAATACAAGATATCTATTTATCTCTTTGAATAATTAAAAATTTTTAAGAAACAAATTTAATCAAATCAAATTTTGACCTAAACTTGAGAACACATTTTAACTACGCCTTAATTGCCAATTATATGAACTTTTAATCTTTAAAAATGTATTATATATTTTTTTTTTATTTTTGAAACATATATATTAAATCTATAATATTAATACGTAAGACTATTTCTTGTGACCGATGATTCGTTAAACAGTTTTCTCTCGATATTATTTGAACCTATTATTATATTATTTGTACCTGTCCAGCAGATTGACAGATTTTTAAATTTTTTTATTTTTTTGGAGTTCTGCTCATTTAAAGTTGCAACTACCACATAAAAAAAATTATATAATGCTATGTGTGTGTTTATTAAATTTGTTATTGTGTTTGCAAAAAAATGAGTTTGTTTTCTTCATTCACAATTATATGCGTTGAATTGAAAAATAATTTTGGACACAAACCATTCACAAAAATAATTGTGATGAATTGAAAAATAATTTTGGACATAAACCAATAACGCAGTCGATATTTAAAAAGTGTTAAATTGTTAATTGTTTTATAAAATAATTTATTAAATGAAAAAATAAGATTTCCTAAAATTTGCACTCGAATTTATAGCGAAAGCGGTCAACAGTGTATGGCATGCTGGCCTGCTTCATAAATAAAAAAAGACTCTACCAACGAATTTCTTTCTCAGACTACGAAGTTATTTAACTGACAAACATTTTTATTTATAATACAAAGCTGAATGTTCAAGGGTAATTAAAATGGAAGCTGGAGTTTCGCAAGGCAGAGTTCTTGGGCCAATCCCAACAAGAAACTCTGATATGATTGCTACATTTGCAGACGACACTATCCTAATGTCATCAAATAAAGATATAACTATGGCTATCGCAAACCTCCAAAAACTGCTGGACAATACACTAAATTGGTTTGAAACCTGGGACAAACTAGTCAATGGTGAAAAAATTGTAACTTACAAAAATAGACATATCAGTGACCATCAATCACAATAAACAACACTCCAATTCTCAAAGATAATAAAGCTAAATATTTTGGCATGATAATCGATTACAATCTAATCTGGAAAGAACACATCATATGCAAAAAAACGAAGTAAAGAACAAATTTGGACAACTATACTGGCTCCTAGGAAATGACTCGACTTTATCAACACAGAATAAACTACTCATATATAAAACAATAATAGCTCCTATCTGGAAATATGGTGCAGAACTTTGAGGAACTGCAAGCAACACAAATATAAAAATTATCCAACAAGCTCAATCAAAAATACTAAGAACTATCATAAATGCCGAATGGTACATATCCAATGAAGATATACATCGTGATCTCAACGTCAGCAGAGTCTATGAGGTTATAAGAAATACCAGTCTTAAACATACAATACAACTTACATCTCATACTAACAATGAAGTCAAACAACTGCCCAACAACGAGCTCTAAGGTTCAAGGGGACTAAAGCGCTGCACCCCATCAGAGTTATTTACCAAATTTATGTAATCTGGTGCAATGTATTTCAAATAATTTATTGAAAAGCAAAAATTATTTTGTACTAACATTAAATATAAGTTAATCCTAAGTATAGATTTAAGATAATTAACACCCAAACCTTAAAACTAGTTAATTATTGTCGTATAAAGACAGGTGTAAATAAAATGGGATGAAAAAAATAGAATTTGCACTCAAATTTCGAGGGTACAAATAATTATATCTATAATCAACACAATGATGCTAAGTATGTGGCCCCAAATATAAAACTATGGTTCTTGTACAATATATCAAATAAAAAAGAATATATTTGGGAAATTCTTGAGCAAAATATAAGATACCGGCATATTTCTAACATCCACAAATTGAGGATTGCCTTTAAAGAAGAATGGGACAATACAATGGCGGAAATTGCTTCAAATTTGCTAAACTCAATGCCTGGACAGTTACAGCTAGTAATGGAGGTCCAACAAAATATTAATTTTTTCCACTAATATGCGCTGAAATACATTTTTTAAGATACGGACGAATAGTTTTTCTTTTTAATTTATGCCGAATCTTTGGACTTATTGCACTATTTAAAACAAATGTAAGCAAAATATTTAAAAAAGCAAATAATTTGATAATCTGAATTATTACAACAAGTACACTAAATTTTTAGCATTTTTAGAGGTTTCTCCATATATTGCACTAATACTTGGCACAATGGTGTCCGATTTACCCCATTTTAAATGCCAACCTGCTCGAAATAATGACAAACAATTTTATCCTAATTTCAAAAATTCATAACTGCACTGTATTCTTAATCGGATATGCATATGTAGGTATGTACATAACCGTACATCACATATGACAACTCTTACGAAAACTGAGAATAGTGGAAATTAGAAGTATAAATGCAAAATTCAAAAAATAACGATTGTTTGTTTGGACAGAGTTGTATCTTCTGAAATTAATACAAAGTAAAGCTGCATGGTACGAAAACTGAATCTAACCACACTGCTCGTAGGCCTGACATTAGGTGAGTGTGTTAAAGCGCTGACCAAAAAGTGCAAGTACGAGTGTATGCGAAGGTTCATGGTTCAAACCGCACGGCCGCCTTTAGTAGAAAAATTTCATATAGAAACAATCTATTCAATTAAAAAACATAACAATTATCACAATGTTCAATAAATCGCTGATGAAGGCTGAAATGCCAGAAACCGGTCCGATTAAGAACACAGTGCAGTTATGAATTTTTGAAATATATGATTTCTTCGTCTTTACAACACACCATTGAAACAAAATTCAAATTTGCTTAATTGCAATATGTCTAAAAAATTACTATAAAATCTAACAAATTTTATCCTAATTTTACGGATGGATGGATGGAAGACGTCGCTATATTGGCACGAGTTGTTATAAGGATCAAGATAGGTAGGATATAAAAATATTTTTAGCACTAGTTTTTTCGTACTATTTGCAGGTTTAATGAAAGATAATGGAAACGACGAATACTTTATCTCTTCACTGTATATATGTATGTTCATATATTATGTAAGTATATATTTTTGTGTTATTTAGTTGTGAAATAAAGTTTGACTTGTAAAATTAAAAAAAAATAAAAAAATAAATAACAACACAAATTGAAAAGAAAACCTTTTTTATTCTAAGAATTATAAAAGAAACGTGCAAAGAACGTGCTTGACATTAAAGCAGTCATACAAAGTCAAAAAAAAAAATATTAAGTAAGAGAGAGAAAAAAAACAATACAAAAGCTAAAATTTCTTTGCAGTAGTTTGGGTAAATAACAGTACCATGCGTACTAAAAAATATACATCAAACTCAACAAAATTCATCCTTACATATAGACTAACAAGACAATTATTTTTTATACACACATACACACTCATACACACATAGCAACGAACATACATACATATGTATATGCAAGTATGTACTTACATATGTATGTACATTTTTAGAAGAAAATTCAAGAATAAATAAAGAAAAAATCTCAAAGACCATGAAATTGTTTGCTGTTTTTGTAGTTGTAAAGAGTGGGAGACAAATGTCCACATATTGAATTCTCAAAAAAAAAAAAAAAAAAAAAAAAAACGAAAAAACTGATATTTATTTCAGGGTTACCAAGAATTTACTTAGTTTTAAAAAACAAATGATCTTCAATTAAGTTCTCAAAAAACAGATCCACTCATTGTCACACATTTCTGATTTCAACAACTTGCTATTGCTCTCCTCTAAATTATTAAATTCTAGTTTGAATTTAATTTCGATTTTGTTTAAATATCTAAACTTAATATAAAAAATTAAAAAAAGGGTACACATCGGTTTTGTTTAGAATTTATTTTCCAACTGATTCCAAAACTGATTCCAAATTTAGTACAAAGAGATTTCCATACACATACATATGTATGTGTGTGCAAAGGCCCTATAATATATTTTTATAAAAGTAATACTTTGTGCACAAAGATATTTAATGATGCGCGTGCACTCGTGTTCATCTACTTGCAATATCTTTGAGCAATGTTTTCCACACACTTCTTAATTCATTGGGGGTATAAATATTAAAAATAGCCAAGTATCAGTAATACTTGTACTATTTTTTTTTATTGCCCTTCATTTTGTACTAACAGCATATTTGTGCTTGAACAGCATGTGCGAATATCATATACAAAATACACACAGACAAAAAATAAGATGATATGTTTAAAACAAAACTTAACTTGTATGAAAGTACATATATACATACAAACATATGTATGTATATACAGTAAGCATTATTGCACTGAGCAGCACAGCACACGTTACTTACAAACAGAGATGCCAAGCAAATGAATATATTCACCTTAAAGAGAAAAGTGATTCAACATAAATTTATAATCTCTTTTTATCCCCAATTTATTTTAAATAGAAATTCAGACTGTGAAGAGAGGTAAGCGGGGGACTGCCCAATGTGTCAAGAAATATAGAAGGAGTTAAAATCAGAGCACCCATTATTCGAGCTTCGAGCTACTCGAGCTGCTCGAGTAGTTAACGAGCTCAACGAGTAGATCGAGTAGTAAAAATTAACATTTGTCATGTTTGAAAGCATGTAAAAAGATAGATATAAGAATTTAGTATAACGAATGTATACTTTTTCGAATCGTATCATCCTGAAATTTCATTTGAATCGAACTGTCATACTGGCGTGGGCAAACTACTACTCGAAAAAGATCATCGACTTTCCACTCAAATGTATGAAAATATGATCTTCGTATATGGTTGATGCCTATTTACAAAAAATTTTTCAACAACACTTGGAAAAAGCTCTTAGTATTTTAATCTGAATATATGTAGAGAATATGTTTTCAAAATTTTAAAGTATTTCGACAAAAATGTTGGCGTGTAAGAACAACTACTCGAAAAAGATCGGAAATTTTGCAAAAAGTGGAAAAAATAAAAAATTTTTTTTTAACTTTTTCACTGTCTGTAATTGACTATATTCAGTGATTACTCATAAAAAAATTTAAGCCATTCCGACCAAAATTGCGGCGTCGGTATAGCACTACTCGACTGATATTGGTCACTTTCTATACAAATGTGTGAAAATATGCTCTTATTTGAAGTTTAATGATATTTTCCAGAATATTTTCCACAATGACGTAATAAAAAATTATATTCGTTAGACCTGTGTATATAAAGAGAACACTTTCTTCAAGTTTGAAAGCATTCCGCAAAAATTGAAACTTGGAGGAACTACTACTCGACAAAAAACAGAAACAAAAAAAAAATTAAAAAAAATAATAAATAAACAGGTAAGAGTGTTAAATTCGGCTGTGTCGAATCTTTGATACCCTCCACCTCGGTTTGAGTAAGTTATATGACATAACTTCTCGTTTAATTTAGTTTTTGTTAATTAAATAGCTCGCATTAACCTCCATTGCAAAGGTAATTGTTATGTAGGGTGGTTATATGCATTAAATCATGCTAATTGGAGATGGCTGTATAGTTTCTTTAACTGGCGAAATATTTTTTCATTGCGGCCATATAGGTCGGATGGAGTAACAAAATAATAGCCAAAAAAAGCTTCTCAACTTTTTTATTAAAATATTGCCATATTTGGAAAACATAGAGAATAAATTTATAATAATAAATAATCAAATTAGAGATGCCAAACGCAAAAAACCAAATGTCCCAAACATTTTAAATAAAATAATTTGTTATCTTTATTTTCTGAAAAACTTCAAATATTCATCCAAAAAAAAATTGTGAAAAATAATATATGTATAAATAACATTCTCATCAAATTGCGTTTATTTATGTAACAATTTTTATGTTAGCAATTCTTAAATATCATTTGAGGTTTTCTAAAATTCATTGAATTTAAATTAATGTTTTCTGTAGTGCGAATTCAACGATCCGACAGAATTTCAACGATCCAACAATCGCAAAATATATCGACAGCTATTGTTGTTTGCACTGAGGATTAAGTGATTCACTAAGTACACACATCTTAACGACAGTCGACAAATCTATTTTTCTATTTATTTAAATTGTAAACGAGTGGCATCTCTGTTAAAATAAGCGAAAAACACAAAGAAGAATAGAAAAACAAATTACTTCGTGTTTGACAGGATGATTTTATGTTTATGTTTAATATCTCAATTTTTTACTAATATTTCTGTTTATTTATTTGAAAATGAAATAATGAACTGAATATGCTATTTAATTTTTTTATTTATATAAAAAAGTTTTTTAATAGAAGCAAAATATTTTCACTAATTTATGATTTTTTATTTATGTATGACGACATTTCAACCTAAAAATTTAAGTTTTTATCGATTGAATAAACAATAGCGAATATCGTTTAAAAATTTTACTGATAATTTTGCTTTTCTTTTTTAAAGATTCGACAATCGTTAAAAAAAAGTTTCTGAAAAGCTATTAGTTTCTCCTGAATGCCAATATTTTTTTTTAATGTAAACATTTTTTAAATGTAAACATATTTGGTGTTTTTTTTTTTTGGAATTTCAATTTGTGTTTAACGAATAAAATTTATATGTATATTAAAGATGCAATTGATGTCTTCTAAATTTAAAATTATTATTTCAAACGTTTTGATATGATTTTCTGAAATATTTGTAATTGGAAATTTTAATTCCAGTTTTTAGAATTGATATTTTCTTAAATTTGAATGGAAAAGTTAAAAAGTGCAAGTTTGTATTTATGTGAATAATAATGCTTTAGTAATTATAAACAATTTTTAAAAATTAGATGTAATCGCAATCAGATATTTTGTAGGTAAAGCAGAATAATAATTCTATATAACTATGTAGAACTTTTTTGAAAGCAAAAAACTCATTGATAACTCGGTAACTCAATTTTGTAAAGACAACAAAAAGTTAATATGCCAAACTTATGTTCATATTTGTAAAAGAATAATGAAAAAACTTATGAAATAAAAGACCAGCCCGTGTATACTCTTAAAATTGTTATGTATAATATCTATTTGAAAATATTGACATTCATGTTAAAATAGCTAATTAGAACAAAAATTGTGGCGCCATCTACTGTGGTATAGTCACGCTGAGCAAAATGAAGTGACACTCTGTTAATGCAAAAGGAATGTATTTTCCCCACAACAAAATATTGCAGAATTTTATGCAAATAAAATAATATACCGATTTATTTCTAACATGCAGTTATTATTGATATACATATATAGAATATGTATACATATATTATTTGTATTATTTAATATGTATATGTAAATATTACACACAAAAAATACAACATCATACGTTTTTTTTGTGTTTTTCTCTTTAAATAAATTAATACATAAAAATTTTTTTTGCTAAATTTACATTGTTTTCGTTTTATTAACAACTAGGTTTTTAGTATTATTTGCTTTAGATGCTGGTGAATTTTTACTCCCTTTATATTAACTCGTAGTGTCTGCTTGTCGAAAAAATTTTGTATCGATTTTATCCCCTTTCCCGTGACCCAATCGATCTGAAACTTTGCAGGCGGGCTCGTGGCAATGACAGAAATGATCTAGTAAATTTTTTTAGTGATGCCAAAACAATGGAAACTTTTAAATTTTTCTGCCAGAGTTGATAAAAAAATGTACAAAGGGTTAGTTTTTATTATATTATTACCACAACGACCACAAAAACAACAAGTCCTGCTATGACAACAATATAACATTTAGAATAACAACAAGAACACTATAGAAACATCATATTTTTCATTTTTTTTTTTTAATTTTTCAGAGATTTCCCTGGACCTGTTCCACCGATTTTAATGATTTTTGAAATAGAAATCTTCCCATGAATTTGGAGAATCATTCTCACTAAAAATAATCACCTTAGCTATTGAGGGCGTGATCGTGACAAGAACAACAAAGAAAATTATATTTTTTCAAGACTTTTTTTAGTTCTTCATTCAAATCTCGGGCCCTAATAGACCGATTTGGACGATTTTAAATAGCAAACTTTTCAGGATGTTAGCGAATCACTTTTTATGTCAGCGAGCACCCTAGCTGCCCGGTTGATGCCGCCATCGTGATTTCCACAGACGGACAGACGGACATCGCTATATCAACTCCGGTTGTTATAAGGATCACAAATATATATATTTTATGGGGTCCAACATTTTTTTTCTAATTATTACAAACGGAATGACAAACTTATATATACCCTCTGCACACTGGAGTGGAGGGTATAATAATTTTTTTTTCACTGCCCCGTAATTCCCCTCATTCACAGATGACTCATGTAAAAAATTAAGTCATTCCGATTAAAATTGTGCTCTGGGCGAACAACTACTCGAAAAAGATCAGCCACTTTCTATACAAATGTGTGAAAATGTATCGCGATAATCCTCTTAAAATTTCAAAGTATTCCGACGATAATTGTGCTGTTGGTGAACTACTACTCGCAAAAGCTCGACCAATTTCTATACAAATATATGAAAAAATTCACTTCATGTAAGTTTGACATCTATTTACACATGGTACAAATTTATGCTTTTTTAAGTTAGAAATATGAGTGTCCACGAAATTTCAAACAATCTGGCCAAAATTGTGGCTCTGACGAACTACTCCTCGAAAACTCTTCATACACAACAATTTCCTCTGAATAGACTAAAACACCGCCCAATTTTTTACGTTTCAAGAACATAAGTATTACTACGTTTATTATTTAATATAAAAATTTAATAAATTTAAAATTATTTAGTTAATTGAGTGCAATATTATATGACGAAGGTGGAACAATAGATTTAAGTTTGTTGTTTATGATTTAAAACAATCCCTGAAGATGATATTCAAAGAATATCGAAATATTGGATTTCTATAAATAACTTTTACCAAAAATTAGACCTAGAGCTCAAATATTTAACCCTTATTTACAATTTGAAAGGTCGAATAAAAACATCATTAAATAAAATTATTTAATTTGAAATAAAATAGTTTATTTGCATTATGCGTATAACCGCGGCTGCTGGTACAAATTTAACCAATACTTTTCAATACATAAAATTCTAAAATAATTTAAATTATGCAAACACTTTTAGTATATTATTTAATTTAATTACTTGCGAATAAACTCTCATGAAATAAATTAAAATCTACTTATTCATATTTTTTTTTTTCAAATATTTTAAAACTTATTTGAAATTTTCATGCACGTGCAATAACGGAAAATTTTGCAGTGAGAGTCACGAGTTTTTGTAGCGACTACGACTCCGACTCCGGGACAAGCACCTCGTTCCCGACTCCACAACTCCGACCCCGATTCCATAGCCCTGGTTAATAGAACAAAACTGTATCCTTCAGAGGATCCCGCATGAGTACTTTTCACCCAGTATTTTCTCCAGGACTCTTGATTTTATTGTTTTAGTGATTTCTGTCCTGTATATGTCAATATTAGGACATAGAAAGACCCCTCAATATCAATGAAGACAAAACAGCAATGCGAAAAATAATTTCAACGGTTCGTTACTACACTGTACCTTTAATTAGACTAGTTTCTGGCATTTCAGCCTTCTTTAGTGATTTTATAGCACATTGTAATAATTACGTTATATATGAATAGATTGTTTCTATATGAAATTTTTCTTCTTAGGGCGGCCGTGAGGTTTGAACCTGCGTCTATCTCACATACACGCGTATATGCTCTTTTTTTTCTCTACCACGCATCATTGAAACAATCAAAATTTGCATATTAATTACAGTATTAATTGCAATATGTCTGGTAAATGATGTCAAATCTAACGAAAAATAATTTAGTCTAATAAATATGGTCCTGAAATTACCATTTTTTAATATAATCCCTATATATAAAACTTCATATCGGATATGATAATTACATGGGGACTAGGGTGCCCCTTAATAAAAAAAGTGTTCAAACTGTCGGTCTCACCCCCTAGAAATATGCGAATAGCAAAAAAACTGAGAAATACAAAGTTTTGGGCAAATCGGAAAACGTTTGGTCGTGGCGCAAAGCGATTGAAAATTTCAAGTGTGTTTATATGGGGAAAATATGACTTTTTTTTTCAGATTTTACGAAAATTTTGTTCTATAATTTAATTTTTCCGACAAGCTGTTACATAATTCGGTATCAGTATTAAATTATCCTTCCAAAAGGCTATTAAACTTCAAAATCGTATGAAACCTCGCCAAGAAATAGCAAATGCCCCAGACCACTTTTGTGGCAAAAAAAACTAGGTCATGATGGCACTTTTTTCAACTTTGAGAAATTGATTAAAGACATAATTCCTTTTTGGTACCTATACTTATTAGTACTCAGATATGAAGCATTGTTTTATTACCACGTTGTTAACCTATTGCGCTTTGAGACCGAAAATTGGAAATTTTTTTGATAAAATTTTTCAAACTCCTTTTTCAAGTTTGAAAAAATTTTCTTAAACAAAATTTAAAAAAATTAATATATTACTTTACAGTTTTATTAAATACATATTGCAGATTAACTGTGTGAATTTTTAAGTAAATCCCTCTGCCATAATTTTTTTGACAAGGATTTTATTTTTGAGGATTTCGAGAAAACTTGGATTTTTGTGAAATATTCTTTAAATGTACTCTTTCTAAATACTTTGTATCAAAAATTCATCACTTTTCTACTTTTAAATGTTATGTTTTATCTTAATAGCCTAGGGTTTCGGAAAAAAATAATATGACTCCTTTAACCCTTTTGGAATTGGGGTCACATATGACCCCAAGCTAATAAAAGACAATTTATTCAAAAAATTCAAATATTTTGTAAGTGCTGTCTAATTTTTAGATGCGACGCTTAAAATATAATAACCAAATGTGTAGAAGTTTCGTTCCAAAAATCTTGGGATAATTCCGAGAACGTTAACCCATTATTTGCCAAGGCCAGATTTGGATTTGAAGATATTTTTAAATAAAAATGACCGAAAATGAGTTTTTCTATTAAAATCGGTGATACCACTATTTAGACTTTAAGAAAAGCAATTCGGTTAATTTTTATTTACTTAACCCTTCAGTGCTCCTGGGATCAAAATAATCCATTATGATATATCTTTGGTGCAATGTCTGCTTATTGCTCGCGAATATATATTAAAACAACTTTTAACCAATTTTTTTATAAAATTACTTTATATAATAAAGTAATAGTTGAATATCTTGCGGTCTCACTCCCCAATTTGGTGGATATTGATAAAAAACGCAAAAAAAAATTTCAGGTCAATCGGTGAAGATGCCATTACTTATAATGGTTGACATTTTTGATTTTTAATAATCGGTCGCTTTATATTATCTTCAATGTCACCTACTTCTTTTCAAACTTCTAACATTTTATTTCCCAGTTTTAAATAGTTTATTAAATAAAAGTAAATTTTAAATATAATAATATATATAAAATTTAATATTAAATTAATACTACTCTTAATGGAATAAATTACAAAACTAAATCAAAGTGAATTTCAAAAAACGTCCTATTTTTGAGACATATGACCTAAGTTGTTTTAATTTATATTCGCGAGCAATAAGCAGATAATTGCACCAAAGATATGTCACAATGGATTATTTTGATCCCAGGAGCACTGAAGGGTTAAATAAATAAAAAATTAACCGAATTGCTTTTCTTAAAGTCTAAATAGTGGTTTCATCGATTTTAATAGAAAAACTCATTTTCGGTCAATTTCATTTAAAAATATTTTAAATTCCAAATCTGGCCTTGGCAAATAATGGGTTAACGTTCTCGTATTTACCCCAAATTTTAGGAGCGGAAGTTCTATACATTTGGCTATTATATTTTAAGAGTCGGATCTAAAAATTCAATAGCACTTAAAAAATATTTAACTTTTTAATAAATTGTTTTTATTAGCTTGGGGTCATATGTGACCCCAATTACGAAAGGGTTAATGGGTTCATATTATCTTTTTCCGAAATCTTAGGCCATTAAGATGAAATATAACATTTAAAAGTAGAAAAGTGATGAATTTTTGATACAAAGTATTTAGAAAGAGTACATTTACAGAATATTTCACAAAAATCCAAGTTTTCTCGAAATCCGCAAAAATGAAATCCTTGTCAAAAAAATTATGGCAGAGGGATTTACTTAAAAATTCACACAGTTAATCCGCAACATGTATTTAATAAAACCGTAAAGTAATATATTAATTTTTTTAAATTTTGTTTAAGAAAATTTTTTCAAACTTGAAAAAGGAGTTTTAAAAATTTTATCAAAAACATTTCCAATTTTCGGTCTCAATGCGCAATAGGTTAACAACGTGGTAATAAAACAATACTTCATATCTGAGTACTTATAAGTATAGAGACCAAAAAAGAATGATGGCTTTAATCAACTTCTCAAAGTTAAAAAAAAATGCCATCAAATTTCATGACCTAGTTTTTTTTTGGCACAAAAGTGGTCGGGGGCATTTGCTATTTCTTGGCGAGGTTTTATTCGATTTTGAAGTTTTATAGCCTTTTGAAAGGATAATTTAATACTGATCCCGAATTATATAACAGCTTGGCGGTAAAATTAAACTATAGAACGAAATTTTCGTAAAATCTGAAAAAAAAGTCATATTTTCCCCATATAAACACACTTGAAATTTTCAATTGCTTTGCGCCACGACTAAACGTTTTTCGATTGGCCCAAAACTTTGTATTTCTCAGTTTTTTTGCTACTCGTATATTTCTACGGGGTGAGACCGACAGTTTGAACACTTTTTTTTTCCCTCCATATAATGAAGGGCCACCCTAATGGGGACCAGCTTCAAAATTGTCCGAAATCACTATTGTGTTCAAAAAATATATGCAAACCAAATTTGAGTAAAATATATTACACTTTCAAGTCATTAGATGCAGTTCAGTGGATATCAGTGGGGCTACTGTTTATGGGGACTATCGATAAAATTAGTCCTACAATCTTTATTTTTGGACTGGTATTTTATGGTTATAATAAAGACATATAAGTTACGATACATATAACTATCTGAATCCTTCGTATGTGGGACCAGGTCTGAATTAGGTCTGCTTCACTTTTCACCAAATTCATTAGCCGCTATCCTAGGGCGCTGATAAAAGCTTATGTATTTATATTTGCGATAGTCTATTATTTTAATAAATTAAGTAATAACTTTGGAGTAGATCGATAGATTTTCTTCTAAAATATGTTTTCTTCTTCCTCGATATACATTCTTCAGCATTTTTAAAACATGTTATAATGAATTTGTGCTGATAACAATATTTGACCTAGACCCACCTCTTACTATACCGATCGGCTCCACCTTTTATTATACCAATCGGTTAAGCGATGCTCGTCTGTCTGCCTGTCCATGCAATCCTTGCAATCACACTATAGATGGCAAATATGAATAGATTTTGATAAAATTTGGTACATGATATTTTATCGGCCTTAGAAGGAATGTTATTGAAATTTTAAAAAATGTTTCGACCTAGCCCCCATAAAAATAATTCCTAACATACCGACTAAAATGGTCGTAATTGTCATATCTATATATTTGGCATATGAGTGTGTATTATACCCACTAATAAGTAGTAAAAAAATAGGCCCTGTAAGACAATTTTTAATCCCTATATAAAGCTGACCGGACCAGCTTTATATTCACTTAAATCTATCAAAAATCAAAAATATTGCATAGATTCTTTTAAAGGTGATCTATATGGGCTTTTGAGAAAAGTTAGTGACCTTACTGAATATGGTCACCGGTCCATGTTTCGAGCTAGACCCCATATAAAAATAACATCAGGTATAAATAATTTCATATCTGCACGCCACCAATTAACAACAAGATCCTCTCTCGCTACGCATGATGTAGGGTTCCGTATAGTCGGTCTACACCGACTATAGTTTTCTTACTTGTTATTCCATATTTCTGCACATGCCATTTAAAGTTCAAATTGGATTTTATATCAATGTTCGTATTATTTGTGGTCTTTTTAAACTCTTTCTTTTAACTCATACTCTCTGTCTGTCTGTCTGTCGTGGGTCAACCTCATTCCCCCTTATCCAATTCATCTGAAACTTGGCCCGTAGTCTTGTTGTAACTACAGATTAATTTTGGGGTAGTCACGCACAGTTACGGAGGGATTAAAACCTCAATTTCCCTCATTCGATCGATCCGAAACTTTGTCCATAGACTTGTTGTGGCCAAAGATTAATTTTAAGATAGTCACACACAGTCACGCTAAGTCACGGAGAGATTCAAAACTCATATGCATAAGGAAAGAAAGAGTTTTAAACTTTGTTTTTATGGGTTAGATTATTTATTATCTATATACAGATACCTATACTTTAGTAGTTCCTACATTTCGAGTTGCGAGTTAAAGTTGCCTATTGTTATTAGACTCTCTGCAAATATATATATATAAATTCCGCTAAAGTATTTCTGTTGAATTTCTGATTCTTATATTTCCTATCTTAATGACAAAAGTGCTCTCATTTTAGGTACATATGTTGGATTTTATTGCCCTAGGTTTAAATTTAAAGTGATTTTTTCTTATATATGAAACTTAGTTGGCAACATTGGTGAACAAGTGCAAAAAAATTGTGAAATAAGAAAAAGAAGTACAAGCACAACATCAATAACAAGACAACATTAGAGCGCCATGGCTTCTTAAGAAAATATATAAAAAAAACTACAACAACAAAAACAAATTTTAACGATGAAAATAAAAGTGTAAAATGTATACAAATGACAGCCATATACATACATACAATACTAACACATACAAGCACACATTTTAGTAAACATCCATTTTTATATTTTTCAAACTTTTTTTCTTTAAATTTTCTTGTTGATGATAAAGCCAAATACTGAAACGATAAACAACACACACAATCGAACCAATATTTTAAATCCAATACGAAAAAAATGAGTAATTTTTGACGTAGTTTACACAAAATTATGGGCAAAAAATAAGAAGCGCGCTTTTTTTCGTACACTTTGTACGATTGATTATATATGTGGATTTGTACGAAAACATGATCGTATATTTGTCTTGCATGCCTGTCGATTTGTCGGTGTGTGTCTGATGGTGTCTATTTGTCCGTTGTACTCGTATTATTAAATGGCATGGGTAGGCCTTAATCATACGAAATACTCGTACGTTCTCGTGGAAGACGACAACAACATCATCATCGTCATCATCATCATAATTAACGTTCGTCGTCAAGTAAATGCTGAACTTGAACTTATTTCATTTTGTTTTCCCTTATTTTTTATACCCTCCACATCTCAGTGGCAGAGGGTATATATAGGTTTGTCATTCCGTTTGTAACGCATCGAAAAACTAATTTCCGACCCAATAAAGTATATATATTCTTGATCCTTATCACAGCTCGAGTCGATATAGCGATGTCCGTCTGTCCGTCTGTCCGTCTGTCCGTCTGTCCGTGTGTCTGTTGAAATCACGCTCATTCAAAAAAAAAAGCATTTACTTAGGTCAGGTTACGAAAAAATTATTTGCCATAATTCCCACCAGGTTGGTATTGAAATCGGAGTAAATCGGGAGCCTCTGCGCTGAGAAATGAACAAAAGTTTATAGATACCTCTAAAAAAAACATGAAACCTAGTGTTTTCTTGTAATAGTTTAGTGGTTGAACATACAACAACATAAAAAAAGCCACAAAAAAAATGTGATTCATACATATTAACAATAACAAGAACACAACTACCATGAGCTATGTTAATAGTATTGCCACAAACCGAGGTGGAGGGTATCAAAGATTCGGCACAGCCGAATTTAACACTCTTACTTGTTTTTTTTTGCTTTAGTTTCATTTTATTACTGTATATTGTGTAAACTCACATTTAGATAGACATTTAAATATAGCCAGCCAGCCATCTATCGAGTCGAATCGAGTATATACGGAAGCTATGAAAAAGCCTTACAAGAATGTGTGGCGGCTCATCTTAAGTCATTGCTTTTTGGTTTATTTTTATTTTATTTTTTTTTCGTCAGCCAACAATTTAGAGGGGAGGGGCAGGATGATGTCTTTTTAATGTGTATTTGTGTCTGTGACGTTGTATTTTTTTTTTTTTATGTTACTACATGTTGTTCATTGGGGGCTTTGTTAAAAAAAAGAAGAAAACAGCATAATATAGTTTTTTTTTTGATTTTATTTAAACTTTTTTTAAAAAATTTTTTTCTTCGGAGTTCTTTGCAAATAACTTTTAATTTCTTTCTACTGTTTTGTTCCTTGTCGAGCAATTTTTTAGTGTATGTGACATTCTTAACAGTTGTATGTGATTTTTTTTTTTAACTTTTCGATATTGTGTAAGTACAATAGTTTATGAGGAGTTGTCAACTGTATCCATACATGTACTGTACATAAAATAATGTACAGATCTGCTTTAAACATAATTTTACCATTATTATTTAATTTTTAAAGGTGCAACATTTAAAGTTATAAATTAATTGAATCATTATAAAACATTAATTTCATGATAAACATGAAATAGTTTTATTATAAATAAAAAAATAATAATATTTAAAAAACATTATCACAATCTTAAGGTATTTTAATATATATGTAAGTAGTTGGCATTCTTTTTTCGTAATAGGAGTTATAATGCGCTCGAGCAATGATGCCAACTTTTTTTAAACAGAAATTACTACAAAACACGCTAAAGGGCACGAAATCTATAAATCTAGAAATCTAGGCGATTTCTTTTTACCGATGTTTTTTTCTACCGTTTTATCCCGATTATGACAAAACGTATATTATTTGAAAGATATTTCTTTTTAGCTGTTCACCAGGTTTACAGATTTTTAAAGTTTTTCCTTTATTTTGAATAAATTGCATTTAAAATTGCTACTAACACATACATAAAACAAGTAAGAAAATTATAGTCGGTCTAGACCGACTATATGATACCCTATACCATGCGTTTAGAAACCCTATCTCTTAGGCCCAACTAACTGGACATAGAAAATAAGCAAAAACCAAATTTGAGTGGGATTTTTATTAATTTTTTTGGCTGCAGATATGAAAAAGTTCATATCAGATGCTATATCCATATGGGGACTAGGTCCAAAAATGGACCGATCCTGATCATATTTGGTAAAGTCTCTTGTATTTTGCAAAAATATATACAAACAAAATTTGAGAAGAATCAGTGCAATATTTTTGTTTTTTAATAGATTTAAATGAAGATCGGGAAGCAGCTCTATGTGGGGCCAAAGGGATCATTTTTGGACTACTCATGGATGGATGTAATGAACGCATACAAACCCAATTTGAGTAAGATCTATATGACTTCTTGGATCTTATGGCAATTTATGTCGATTTCATAGGGGTAATTTGTATGGGGGCTAGGTCTGAACATGGACCGATTCTCACCAATTTCAATAGCGTTCATCCCTTGGCCGAGAAAAGCTTATGTACCAAATTTCGTCAAAATATATTCATATTTGCGACCTGCAGTTTGATTACAAACTTTACATGGACACACAGACCGACGGACGGACGGACGGACGGACGGACGGACGGACATTGTTAAATCAACTCAGAAAGTGATTCTGATTCGATCGGTATAATTAAAGATGGGTCTAGGTCAAATATTTTTGGTTGTTACAAACAGCAGCACAAAGTCATTATACCCAAACCACATAGTGGTATAGGGTATAATTATACATATGCTGTGTGTGTGTTTATTAAATTTGCTAATGTAATTGTTAATGAGTTTGTTATCTTGATTCACAATAATAATAAACCAAAAAAGTGTTGGTTTGTGGATTGGATAAGTTGAGAAATAAAGTTGCCTAGAAATTGCACTCGAATATCGAGCGCTGTAATCTGCTAGTTATAATTATTATTTTTAGTAAAATTAATAGTGATAATAGAAAATTATGCAAAAATTCCAATTTTATTGGTGGGCTATAATATCTATTGTCTCATTCTATAAAATATAATGCAACAAAAGGTTTGAAATTTGGTTGACAAATTTAAATTTATATCACAGTATACTTACCGGAACCAACTTTCTTTATTAAAAAAATATTTGAAATAAAAGAATAGAATGACGTAATTTTTTATACTAAACGGGGACTAATAAATAGGTTTGACAAATAATTTTCTGGATCGATTTAACGATTTCCGTCCGCCCGTTCGTTTGTATGTATGTCTGTCCATCCGTCTGTATGTCTGTGTGTCCTTATAGGCTTGCAATCAAACTAAATGTTGCAAATATGAAAAAATTTGAATTCAATTTTGTATAACAAAAACTTACTAAAGAATATTCAGAAAATGCTCTGAATGAAATGAACAGAAATATATAATTGATAATAATTTTTGTTCAAATAAAATATTATGACTTTATGACTTTTATAAAAATAAACCAAAAAAAAATATTTAAATAACATAATATTTCGTCCATCGCCCACTTCGAACATTAAAAATTGAATTTACACCAACCACATTAAGTGGGATTTGTAAAAGTTCATATACGATGGGAATATCGGGTTCACACTTGGCTTAATAATAGTTCAATCAGGATGTTATCTATATATTAATACGTGAACGTAAAATTTTAGTTCCCTTTTTAAGCAATATGCGGGCACGGAGGAGTGTGAAAATTGGCATAATTATAGTTCATATGGAGGAGTAGCTGAGAATGATAAAATTTATATTTAATCTGTCTTCAAAATATATTAAATAAAATAAAATATTTATAATAATTTGTTACACCCTGTTAATGCAAATGATTTTAATTTTATATCATACGCTCTGTGTTGAATTGCGAATTGCTAAAATTGATAAGCATACCTTTAGACTCATTTAAATATTCATAAATTTTTTATATATATAGATTAAAAAAACATTTCCTAGAATCTGCACTCGAATTTCGAGTGCTGGGCTATACTAGTTAGAATAAAATGAAAAGTATTTGGTGTAAATTGTTAAATGTATATCAAGAAAAAAAAAAGGTAGTTATAGTCGGTCTAGGATACCCTATTCCATGTGTTTAGAGACAGTATATCTTAGAAAATACGCATAAAGCAAATTTGAGTGGCATTGTGATTTATTTATTTTCTTTTGAATATGAAACTGTTCATATGGGATGCTATATTTATATGGAGACTAAGTCGAAAATTAGACCGATCATCACCATATTTGATAAGGTCACTTAATTATTTTGTTTTTTTTTTTTTTTGCAAAAATATATAAAAACCAAATTTGAGAAAAATCTTTGCAATATTTTAGTTTTTGAAAGATTTAAGTGTATATCGGAAAGCAGCTTTATATGAAGGCTCTGACTATATGGTTTATATTTGGACCATGGATGGATGTAATAAACATACTCAAAACCAATTTGACTGAGATCTATATGATAATTTGGATTTTAAGGAAATTTAAGTCGATTTCATAGGGGTCATTTGTATGAGGACTAGGTCTGAACATGCATCGATTTTCACCAGTTTCAATAGCGTTCATGCAATGGCTGATAGAAGCTTATATACCAAATTTCATCAAGGTTCAGAAAATACACACATCAAAAACACAATGTTCTGTTCTAAAGCAGTCAACACATACTTTTATTTTCATATCAATTATGTGTGTTTCTAAATTTTGTAAGGTGCCGCACACAATCATGACTGTGTTTCGTTTTAATATTTCGTTGTCTACACGAACATTTTTCTATCACGTATTTTTTATTTCGAACACACATAAACCACACAGATTCGAGTGTAGCTTTATTTTTAAGTTCGTCTTCTTGTACGTGTACTGCTAAAAAAAAAGCAGAACATGTTCTTGAATGCGTACATCTACAAATTAAAAATTTTTCACTCCCGGTCAAATTTGGAAAAACTGGTTTTTTTTGGGGGGGGGGAAGGGGGGTTGAAAAAAAGCTGAAAACGTTTTCAGCACTTCAAACAACTTCAAAAAAGATTCATCTTCACGAATGGTAACGCTGTTGGAAAGTATTGTCATACTTTTGTTTTGATTGCATCTATAAAATCGTTTTGAGAGATTTGTTGCTTTTTCGCCAAACCATTTTGTACTTTTAAGTATCATAATTTTATAGTACAGTATATGTACCTGTTTACCACTACTTCTTCGGAAATAACTGCACATTTTGGCATTTTGTCTTTATTGCGGGAATAAGCTAAGATCTATGTAATTAAATAAATCAGGAAAATTTGGAGTCAAGTGGGCGTGGATTCATCAAAATCCGCTGAAATAAAACAAATTTTTTTTTATATACAGAAATGCACAATATTTATCGGTTTAAAATATTTTACAAACGTAAGTGTAGATGAGGTCAATGAAAGTTTTACTTATACTTCTTGCATAATTTTTAATGTTCCGCCAAAAATTGAAGCGTGCTCAAAAAAAAAAACAAATAAAAAATTCCCCAAAAAATTTTATATTTTTTACTAGCCATAATTCAACATATTCGAAGATGAATCATTTAAAAAATAAATCCATTCCGATCAAAACTGTGGTATGGGCGAACAAAAAGATCAGCCGATTTCTATACAAAAGCATGAAAATAATTATTTAAAGGAAATCTATTTCACCACGATCCACAAAATATATAAGGAAAATATGGTACAAATTTTTAAATTTACAAAGTAATCTGACCAAAACTGTGGCGTGGATGAACTACTGCTCGAAAAATAGCCATTTCCTACACAAAAGTGTGAAACTTTGCTATTGTTTGTAGTTTGTCCATATTACAGAGATTTTTCCATAATAACTTTGTAAAAAGTTGTATTTTTTTGTAGTTCAATATGTGAGTACTTCATTTCCTTTAACTATCAAAAAATTTCAGCAATAAATGCGATTAGGGCTAGCTGCTGCTCGAAATAACTCGGCAGCTTTCCAAAAGTATGAAAATATTCACTCCCTGCAAGTTTGACAGCATTTAACATAAAATTTACAAACATACAAAGTAAAAATTAATATAAATTATAGATTATTTTCTATTAACAGAATGTTTTCTGAATACATTGCAGTAATCGGATGAAAGGTATGGGGTTGGATGAACTACTACTCGAAAAAGATAAAACAACAAAAAACTCGCAGTTAAAAAATATATGTATACTTCTATTTAGAAATACCGAAGAAAAAATAATATCTTGGCCACATCCTGATTATATTTGGCATGAATGTTCTAACTACGTTACTAAAATAGGAAATATTTTGAACAACTCAGTTTAACAGTTCTTGAAATATGGCAAAGCGAAAAATAAAAAAACTTATAAAAACAGCTCAATTAAATGGTTTACCATTAATAATTATTTTTGAAAGTTGTCAATTTATACATAACCCTAATCAAGGTCGGAATTCAATTTTGTTAAGACATCATTTACAACGACGCCTTCCTAAATTTTATTTTCGAAAGGTCAAAGGTCATTAGTTGATTTTTTATATTAATATTCGCAAATATATTTCGTTTTGCAACTTGTAAAAGTCAAATAGTGAAATTATAAGTTAAATGCACAAATAACATAAAATTTGAAGATAATGATAATATTAATAGGCAAGCAATTTCTCCTGACCGATTTAACTTTGTCAGTTTTACCCCGCCTTTTACCAAACATACCTCATTTGAAAGGTATTTCGTTTTAGCTGTCCCCCAAATTTACAGATTTTTACATTTTTACATTTTTTCTTGAGTAAAATGCTTTTAAAATTGCTACTAACACATACATAAAATTATACTATATGTTAATGTGTTTTCAAAAATTGAATATGAAGAGGCTTGTGTTGAATTGAAAAATAATTTTAGACATAAACCAATAACGACAATAAGGCAATCTAATTTCACTATAATAATTGCATATCAAACGCCCTGTGTTGAAACATTGAAAGAGAGAAATTTAATGAAAAAAAAATTCCTAGAATTTGCACTCGAATTTCGAGGGCTAGGCTCTGCTAGTATGAAGTAAAACTGTATGGTAGGAAAACTGATTATTAACCACACTGCTCGTAGGCCTGTCTTTACGTGAGTGCTTTGAATCTTATAACCAAAAAGTGCAGGTATGTGAGAATGTGAGATAGACGCAGGTTCAAACCTCACGGCCACCCTCTTAATATATAAATTTCTAATACATAGAAATAATGTAAGCAATTATAACATACAAATTATTCAATGTTTAAAAAATAACTAATGAAGGCTCAAAGCCAGAAACCGGTCTGATTAAAAATAATTAATAAATAAATTTGCCGTATTAAATGTGAATTTATTAGTTGCGAAACGACAACACCTTAACGGAACTTGTAGGTACACTACTTTAAAAATAATCGCTAGAATATTTTCGCATGTTTTTGTGATTTTTAAATTTTTAGCACTCTATTTTGCATGAACCATAAGACCTAGGAGTGCATCTTCTTAATATTGTTTTCATTATACCCTATACCACTCTAAACTCATGGTGTAATGAGTTTTTGCTAAAGTTTGTTACTACCAGAAATACTTTATATTATCGGAATAGGATCCTGATTATAACATAGATCTTAGTAAATTTACTTGTCATAATCAGTAGATAAGAATGGTCCTATTCTTATAGTCATAGGACACATATAAAGCTGTTTCCCTATCTTTACTTAAATCTATCAATTAATAGAAATTTTGAACAGATTATTCTCAAATTTGATGTATATTTGTTTTTATAAAAATATGCGAGCAGTAGGCTGGCCCTTAAAAAAAAGTATTCAAACTCTCGGTCTCACCCCCTAGAAATATGCGAATAGCAAAAAAACTGAGAATATTATTCCAAATTTTTAGCATGAAAGACTTGCACATTGGGTAATAATATTTTAAGCGTCACATCTAAAAATTCAGCAGCACTTACAAAATATTTCAATTATTTGAATAAATTGTTTTTTATTAGCTTGGGGTCATATGTGACCCCCAGTCCAAATGGGATGATGGGGTCATATAATTTTTTTCCAAAACCCTAGGCTATTAAGATAAAATATTCAAAGTATTTAGAAAAAGCACATTTACTATATTTTTTATTTTTTATATTTCACAAAAAACTCATTTTTCTCGAAATCCGCAAAAAAAAATTCCTTGTAAAAAAAAAATTTAACAGAGGAATTTACTTAAAAATTCACACAGTTAATCTCTAATATCCACTTAACAAATCTTTAAAGTGCCAGCTCCATTTTTTTGGAATTTTCTTTAAGAAAATTTTTTAAAACTTAAAAAAGGAGTTTTCAAAATTTTATCAAAAAAATTTTCCATCTTTGGTCTCATTGCGCAATAGGTTCAAAACGTGGCAATAAAACAATACTTCATGTCTGAGTGATCGTAGGTATAGAGACAAAAAAAAATTATGGCGTTAATTAATTTCTTAAAGTTCAAAAAATTTCCGTCAAATTTCACGACCTCGTTTTCTTTTGGCACAAAAGTGGTCTGGGGCATTGCTATTTCTTGGCGAGATTTTATTCGATTTTGAAGTTATATAGCGTTTTAAAGAGATAATTTGGTACTGAAATTGATTCATATTACACCTTGTTGGAAAAATTAAATTATAAACAGATTTGAAATTTTCAGTCGCGTTGAGGCACCTCTAAATTTTTGTGATTGAAAAAACTTTGTATTTCTCAGTTTCTTTGCTATTTGCATATTTCTAGGTAATGAGACTTTAAATTCGATCGCTTTTTTCCCCTCCATACAATGAAGAGCCACTCCAGCGAGCAGTCCTGGCAAAAAATAAATTAATTAAATCATTTTTACCAATATTCCCAAAAAAAAGCTATATGTGTTTATATAAACTAGCAGATTCCAGCACTCGAAATTCGAGTGCAAATTCTACGAAATTTTATTTTTTCATTTAATATAGATCATAAAGGTATGCTTCACAATTCAACTCATTTTAAATGAATAAAACAAACGCAACACATTAACACAGACACATTAACAAATTTAATAAGCATTGTATAATTTTATGTATGTGTTAGTAGCAACTTTAAACGATCATAACTCCAGAAAAATATTCCAGACGATGAAAATCTGTAAATCTGAGTAACAAGAAATCGCCTTGCCTATTAATATTATAAATTTCGCTTACTTTAGTACCTACATATATAAATGTCTTGCTAATCCACAAATTGTATCAAACTCATGCTAAGATCGGAAGTATTGAATTTGAGATAGAAATTTTTATTAAAAGATTAATAAAGTATTTTTGAGCATTAAAATCTCAAAATTGAATAGATTCTTGAACAAAGATTGGCTTGATAATATATTTTTTTTAATTTAAGCACTGAATACTATGCGTAAATGTTTTCCTCTAACACACTTAGTTAAACTTTCTTTTTCATCCACTTTTTGCTTATCTTAAATAAAGCTATTTGCATTGTAACTTCAACCAAATAGTAGGTTATGTGTTAAATGTCCTTAAGTTATGAATATTTAGCACTATCCGAACATTAGCTTTCATATTTCAATTTCATACAGCAACTTAGTTTTAAAATTATGTGTGTATTAAACTAACGACTGTGTTGACTCATTTTCCATACATAAATAAATATATTTCCACATACTCATATGTATCTAATACAACACACACACACACATGCATACTCAAATGTGAAGTGCATTTAGGTAAAAGGGATAAAATGGTTGCAAGGTCTGTTTGTTTGTGTTGTTGCTATTGCACACTTTAAAAATGAATCCTTATGACAGTACCATACTGACACGATGCACCACTCAGTTTAGTTTAAACATACTACGAGTATCTACTGCCTTACAAAGAATCGAATAATGCAAACCGTGCAGCAGCAGCATATAAACCTATTAACAGAATACAGGAATAGAATACAGAACGAATTTAATACGTGCACATTGTGCAGTTCAGTTACTGTTGTAGCAACATGACAATATTTAATGCATTCTTGTGACTCGTTTTGTTCTTGTTGTTGTTTATTTTTCGTTTTAAAATGAATACGTTAAGTTTAGCAAGTGGATGCATTTTTGTATGCTATTTTTGTTTGCGAAAAGGGGTAAATAAACGCTCGAGTGGTTGTATTATTATGTCGCAGCACAACTCGTAATACGTTAACATAACGTACACAGTCATACTTTTCTACGTTAGTATATGTACATATCCTTATATGTACATTTAGCATAATCACTATCATACACATGTGCAAACTGCATATCAGAGATGTAAAACAATTTATTTTTAATTTGACCAAAAATAAATAAAATAAAAGTTAAAGTACGCAATTCACAAATTCGTAAATCTAATGATACTAGTTAGCTATAAGGCAACCAAGTCGGCCGATTGCATGTGATAGTATGTTTTGTTTTTTATCTAGTTCATAAACCATTTTTTTTATTTTATCGAGTTCATAAACTTTTTATGCGAAGCTAGCACCATCATATCTATAATTCACTAAGCCTAGACAGTATTTTATAGTCAGTTTGTGCGTAAATATATATTATAGGGTTTTTATGTAATTTCCTGATGGGCCTTTGTTAAAAGTTTCCAATTGCTCCCAATTTAAGTGCAATATTATTATTCAGGAATCGCTAGATAAGTATTAACGGCATCTATTTATTAAATCAAGGGATAGCCCCGAGAATCTATTATGTTGTAATGCTTTCCATTTGCCTAGCTTTTCAACTTGATAAACTTCCGTCCGACATTTGTTTCTTTAAATCATGTGAAAAATTGACTGTTATATAATACGATATTAAAGTGTTAATTCGGCCAACTCGTGTACTAAGCACAATAATATAACCAAGCTTGTCAACACTGAGAGACAAACAAGTTTAGATATCACATTATAATGGCTATATTTTTTACAATCATGATTAAAATTAATAAGATAGTTAACAAAGATTTTAGGTACTTTCGTGATTTTTATACCGTAACTATATCACCATGTTGTTAGGGTACAATAACTTTGTGTTGATGTTTGTAACTATCAAACATATTTATTATACCGATAGAACTCAGAACCACTTTTTTAGTAGTTTTAGCGATATCCGTCCGTATGTCGGTCTGTGTGTTCATGTAAATTTTGTAATCAAACACAGCGCAAATATGAATATATTTTGATGAAATTTAGTATAAAAGCTTCTATCAGCCTTAGCATGAACGCTATTGAAATTAGCGAATATCGGTGCAGGTTCAGACATAGTCCCCATACAAATGACACCTATATCATATAGATCCCGGTCAAATTGGGTGAGTGTGTGTTTATTACATCCATTAATCAGTACTCCAAAAATAAACCCTATAGCCCCCATATAAAGCTGGTTCCCGATCTTCACTTAAATCTATCAAAAAGACAAAAATATTGCACAGATTTTTCTCAAATTTTGTCTGTATATGTTCTTGCAAAAAATAAGTGACGTCACCAAAAAAGGTGAAGATCGGTCATTTTTCGACCTAGTCCCTAATAAATAAAGCATCCAATATGAACATTTTCATATTCAAAGGAAAAAAATTAATAACAATGCCACTAAATTTGGTTTATGCTTAGTTGGGCCTAAGAGATAGGGTCTCTAAACGCATGGTATTTTCTTACTTGTTTTATTTAATACGTGAAGGTAAATTTTTAGTTCCATTTTTAAGCAATATGCGGGCACGGAGGGGTGTGAAAATTGGCATAGTTATAGCTCATATGGAGGAGAAGCTGAGAATGATAAAATTTATGTTCAATCTGTCTTAAAAATATATTAAATTAAATAAAATAAAATATTTATAATAATACGTTACACCCTGTTAATGCGAATGATTTAAAGTATATATCAGACGCTCTGTGTTGAATTGCGAATTGCTAAAATTAATTAACATACCTTTAGGCTCATTTTAATATTCATAAATTTTTTTATATATATATATAGATTAAAAAAAAATTGTAAGACAAAAATTGAATGAAAAAATAATATTTCCTTGAATTTGCACTCGAATTTCGATTGCTAGGCTATACTAGTATTTATTATTATTCATTATATCAACTGCTTAATTTTTAATTACTTATTTTTAATTTTTTATTTTCCATTTTTCATTATTTATTTTTAATTCATTTTTTATTTTTCATTTTTCAATTAGTATTTTTCATTTTTAATTTTTTATTTCTCATTTTTCATTTTTTATTTTTCTTTTTTATTTTTTATTTTTGCTTTTAATATTCAATTTTTTATTTTTCATTTTTTATTTTTTGTTTTTTATTTTTTGATTTAAATTTTATATTTTTCATTTTTGATTTTTGATTTTTTATCTTTCTTTATTTTTAATTTTTCATTTTTTTACTTCTCATATCATATTTTTCATTTTTAATTTTTATTTTTCATATTTTATTTTTCATTTTTTATTTTTTATATTTATTTCTTAATATTTTTTTTTATTTTTCATTTTTTGTTTTTCATTTTTTTTTTTCACTTTTAATTTTTTATTTTTCATTTTTCATCATTCATTTTTTATTTTTCATTTTTTATTTTGCATGTTTTATTTTCCATTTTAATTTTTTATTTTTTATTTTTAATTTTTCATTTTTTATTTTTCAATTTTTATTCTTCATTTTTCATATTTATTTTTAATTTTTCATTTTTTATTTTTCATTTTTCATTTTCAAAAAGGTTGTTACATATCATAATTTTTTCACCAATGCAATCATAAGTCACACCTACATATTTTGTCTTACGTCTTACATGTTACGCTGTTTTTGTGAAAAAGATAATTTAAAATTATTATAATAGATCTTTTTAACATAAATAAAAAAAAATCGTTAATTCATTTGTTTATAAAAAAAAAAAATTGTCGAAGCTCCATTCCAACTTAATTTTTCATCTATAATATTAATAGGCAGGCGGTTTCTCGTAACCGACATAAAAGCTGTAGTTAATAACCGATGTAGACCAAGCATACCTCATTTGAAAGTTATTTATTTTTAGCTATCCACCAGATTTACAGATGTGCACCGGCTGGAACATCTTTTTTTTTTGAGTAATGCTCATTTAAAGTTGCTACTTACACATACATAAAACACATACTGTCTGTGGTTTATTATAAATATCAAAAGCCCTGTGTTGAATTATTGATTGGCTAAAATTGATTAACACACCTTTAGGGTCCTTAAAAATTATTTGTTAACAAACCCATTTATATATCTTCTATGTGTTCAACAAATGAAATGAAATTTAATGAATTTTACTTAGAAAGTTTTAAATTGTTTATTGGCTAAAATTGATTAGCATACATTTTGCTCTAATAAAATTATTTATTTAAAGAAAAACTAAAATATTCTAGAATTTGCACTCGAATTTCGAGGGCTGGGCTCTGCTAGATTTTAAATTTCCAAAACGAAATGGTTTAGTATTACTGTTATTTGATATGTCAGGAACCAATAACAATCTGATCACGAAATTTAACACAAGGGTAGAAATATCCCTTTTTAAGTAGTTCATCATAAAATTTTGGTCATAGCCAATAACATTCCACTTTTAGTAAATAAAATATGGGATCAAGTACATCAGGTCTTATGGGGGTTTGATTTCTTTTGAAAGATAGGCTTAACGTAATGTGGCCAGAAAATTAATTTCTCTTATCAATTATATTTTTGTACCCTCCACACCAGTGTACATAGGTTATATATATAAGTGTGTCATTCCCCATGTATATAATCTTGATCATTATAAAAAGCGGATTCATTATAGCGATGACCATCCGTCCGTCTGTGGAAATCACGATCAAACACTCAATAGGTCAGCTGGGCTACTTACTTTAAGTGAAAATAATTTATTGACATCCTGAGTAGGTTGCTTTTAAATAGCAACAAAAACGGTTCAATAGGTACCGAAATTGCAATGAAAATATAAAAAAAAAACTTTTTAAAACAATTTTTTATGTTATTCTTGTTATTGCTGTTACTCTAAATTTTTCAATTTGTATGTGGTAGCCATAATTGTTGCTGTTGTCGTGTTCATTGTGTCTGTAGCATTTGCTTCGTGAGTGTGTATGTATGCTTATATTCCATGTGTCCAGCGGTCCGAGTCGTGCTGCTTGAAGCCGGCTTGGCGCCGCTTCCGTCTCTTTCTTTAGTGCTGGTGTCACCGCCAATTTTCATTTTGAAATATTATTATAAAATGTGGTTAAAAAGTAAGAGAAAATTAAAGTATAAATATAAAAATACTGGCATTTTTCTAAAGCATCTTTGAGCCATTAGATGACCAATTAGAAATATCATAGGAGAATATATCTTTCTAATTTTAGTAGAGTTCAGCCGATTTCTTTTTTCGTTTATGCATGACACAGCAATGGAAATCCTACTCTAATAATAGAAATATAATACAATTTTTCAAATAGAAGATAATTTATTCCTTCTAAAAAAAACCACCAATAAAGGCTAGGCGATTTCTTGTGACCAATGTTTTGTTCTACCGTTTTATCTCGATTTTGACCAAACGTATATTATTTGAAATATAATTCTTTTTAGCCGATTTGCAGGTATACAGATTTTTAAATTTTTTCCTTTATTTTGAGTAAATTTCATTTAAAGTTGCTACTAAAACATACATAAAATTATACATATGTTGTGTGTTTTATTAAATTTGTTAGTGTTCCTTAATGAGTTTGTTATCTTCATTCACAATAATAATAAACTATAAAAGTGTTGGTTTGTGAATTGGCTAAGTTGAAAAATAAAGCTGCCTAGAAATTGCACTCGAATTTCGAGCGCTGGAATCTGCTGGTTTTTAATAAATGCTGATAAAAAAAACAATTAACTATAAATTTAAAAAGTATTGGAACTTAAAGGTTTAGTATTGGCAACTGTATTAAAATGATAAGCATACTCAACATTTTTTAAAATAATGAGTTTAAGACGCAGGTGAAAGTTATCAAAGATTCAGGACAACCGAATTTAAAATTTTTACGTGTTTATTATAAATTTCTGAAAAGCTGAAATACATTTTTCATTAAAAATTTTAGCATAGACAGCTAATCCTCATTTTAAAAAAATCTAGTTTACTGATATCACACTTATTTCTGGTGAACCATAAAAATTACGATCTTGGGAAGTTCGTCTTATAAATACATTTGGAATACTACTACTTTTATACTATTATTAAAGTAGTAGTATTATTAATTGTATTTTTTAGTTTTCAACTGATTTTCTTCACAAAATTAACAAATTATTTACGACGCTCTTATTAATTGAGTGTCATTTTGAATACTAATTGGTTAGGAAAGAGTAAGGTTTCATTTTTGAACTGACAATACTACATTTAAATTTCCAAAACAAAAATGATAACGCATTTTTAGAGCGCTTTTACAATTTTAAATATTAAAGGGGCCACAGGTTATGTAATGGAGCCAGAACTTTTTGCTGAAAGACAGCCGGGAAATAGCAGATGTTCTATGGTTACCAGCTACGCAAGAGCGCTTCACAGATTTCCGAATATTTATATTAGTTCAAATCATATTTTTCTTATAGCATACAAAATAAATTACAAAAAAAAAAATTTATTCTTTCAAACTCTGGGTGCAATTGCATTTATAGCATTTTAATACATTATTGGGATGGGTTGAACGGATTTCCATAAGAGTTAAAGTAAATGTATTTTGGTTTATTATCATCGTTATATTGGCCATTGAATTGTTTGCATCCCCTTTTTATATACAGCACATATTCCTTGACAATTTATGTACAAACATGCATACGATCCGTTTTAAACATTGGTCATTGAGAAGTAAATAGAAAAATATAAAATTTTTGGTGTTTAACAAAATTATTCAGCTTTGTCTCTTTAAGTGTTTTTTTTATCATATAAAACACCCTCAGCTTGTATTTCTGGTTAATTGGGTCTTATTTCATGATAATAAACAACCAATATAATTTTAAAACTCTTAAGTAAAAATCTCTTTTATTTATTATGTCACGTTTTTCTGCACAATTTAGAAAAGTCATATTTAAATTCACACATTGTAAGCTACTCATTATATCCTGAATGGAAAATATTGAATTTAATATAATTTCCTTTAATAAAGTATACAACAAATTATTAAACGAAGAACAATGTATGCTCCATTACCGGTTTTTCAACATGCACACAAAATAATTTAGACTTAACAAAAATTTCTTCGTAAAGCCTGCTGTTTTTTGTTTGCTTTTTTTTTTTTTTTTGTCGTACTCATATTTCACCTTCACCTTGTAACATACTTACAACATTTTGTGTACACGATATTCATATAATAAGTAAGAGTTCTTGCTTGTTACCTTATATTGCAAAATTTTATGAATGAATTTTGTTTGTTTCTGTAAACAATTGCGTGTAATTTTATGGCCCACCCAAAAATTATTACCCATTCTATGTTAAAGTCTACAAACAAGAACAACAACAATGACAATGGCCTTAAGACAATTTAATAGAAATTTAAAATTAAAATGATATTCATAAAATCTTTGGAATTTAATGGAAGGTTAAAGAAGTGGATGATTTAAATTGTAACTTATAAATCACATGGCTTGATTATTTATTTAAAGTCGATTCATTGACACGCCCTACTTGTAACACAATCGTCACGGAAGATATGCAAATTTTAAAAGTAAAATATTTTTAAAAGGTGCAACAATTCTATGATTCAAGTTAAACCAAACGATTTTGGGTAAAACTTGACACAATTTTTTGTAAAAATCCCAAAAGCAATTTACTTTCAAAAAGTAAGAGTGTTAAATTCGGCTGTGCCGAATCTTTTTTACCTCTCACTCTCATAGATAGACTATTTGTGCACTTGTACAAAAAAAAAAAAAGAACAAATACAACAAGCAAACAAAAATATTTGTGCATGCATTTACGTTACGTATAAACATTTTTCACTATTTTTAGTTTTTATATGAAATTTTATATGAAATTTTATTTTAAAATGTAAGGATTCATTTTCGTACACCATCTCGCCATTATTGGAAAAAAAGGGGCCAAATTCAATGCTAACCTGCTTGAAATAATGACAAATAATACCGTCCTCAATTTGGCCAGTTAATAGAATAATTTTGTGAATGAGCGTCATTTCAACAGTCAGACAGACAGACAGATGGACACTGATATATTGACTCGAATTGTTATAAGGATCAAAAACAAATAAATTCGCTAATAAATTTTTCAATGCATAAAAAACGGAATGACCAACTGATAGATACCCTCTGCATAGGGGTGTAAAGGGTATAAAAATATTGAACATGCATTTTAGGGGAAAAAAAAATTATTTATTTGTATTTAAAATTGTCGAAAACATGCAAATCCATCACTCAGGAGGATTGAATTAAATTTTCTGTAGTGGACGTAATTTTTAGATAAAGACTCAATTTTATTTATCTAAAAATTTGGTATTGCCATTTATTTGTTTTTATACCTTATATCACTCTGTAGTCAGGGTATAATGAATTTTGGATAATTTTTACCCTAGGAGCACATAAGGGTAAGTTTTCGTAAAATATATCACAATTTTATTTCCCAACCCATAGTAAGGGTTTCATCTAGTTTACTAGAATAATAAATTTTCTTAAATATGTCAAAATTGAAAGTTTGGCCTCGGCAAGAAATAGGTTAACGTTGTTCGATTTATTCTAAATTTTTTGCATGGAAGGCTTGCACATTTGGTTATTATATTTTAAGCGTCACACATAAAAATTCAGCAGCACTTACAAAATATTTAATTTTTTTAAATAAATTGTCTTTTATTAGCTTGGGGTCATATGTGACCCCAATTTCAAAAGGGTTAATGGGTTCATATAATTTTTTTCCGAAACCCTAGGCTATTAAAATAAAATATAACATTTAAGAAAACTAATAAATTTTGATTATTTCGCAAAAAGCTCATTTTTCTCGAAATCCGCAAAAAAAAATTCCTTGAAAAAAATTCTGACAGATTAATTTGCTTCAAAATTCACACAGTTAATCTCTAACATATATTTAACAAAATTTTAAAGTGCCAGATCCATTTTTTGAAATTTAGTTTAAAAAAATTTTTTAAAACTTAAAAAATGAGATCAAAAAAAAATTATGGCTTTAATTAATTTCTTAAAGTTTCATTTCACGACCTCGTTTTTTTGGCACAAAAGTGGTCTGGGGCATTTCTCGGAGAACTTTTGTTCGATTTTGAAGTCATATAGCTTTTTGAAGAGATAATTTAGCACTGAAATCAATTTGTATAACAAATTGTCGAAAAAATTAAACTATAGAACGAAATTTTTCGTAAAATCTGAAAAAAGTCATATTTTCCCCATATAAACACACTTGAAATTTTCAGTCGCTTTGAAACACCTCTAAATATTTTTGGATTGCCAAAACTTTATATTTCTCAGTTTTTTTGCTATTTGTATATTTCCAGGGGGTGAGACCAAGAGTTTGAACACTTTTTTTTATTAAGGGCCCTAATTTATATAATATACTAGCTGAACCCGGTGTGCTTCGCTACCCCTCATCGTTATAAAATAAAATAAAATAAAATAAAATAAAATAAAATAAAATAAAATAAAATAAAAATATTTATACATTAACAAAATATTATTTATTTAATTTAGAATTAATTATTGCACTAACAACTTTATATAGTCAAGGGCTTAATAGAAGTTATTATGGATTTTAATTTATCTAAAAAGGGCGTGGTCCCACCCAGTTTTCTTGCAGAACTATTTATATTAATTTCAATACGATATATACCAAATATCATCGCGGTAGGTTAAAAAGTGACCGAGATATGACGATTTTAAATTTTGGGTTATATGGGCGGAACCACGCCCCTTTGCCCACTAACAACTTTATATAGTTAAGGACTTATTATTTCGCAAAAATATCCTTTTGTGAAAATTTCATGACGATCCTTCCAATAGTTTAGAAGATATTACGATTTTTTATTTTTCTAAAAAGGGCCGTGGCCCGCCCACTTTTCTTCTGGTATGTATTTCTATTCATGTCAATACCATATGTAGCAAATATGACCGCTGTAGGTCAAAAAATTCTCGAGAATTTTGTATGGCTACCTTACCTGTAGATAAAAAGTGTATAAAACTTTAGGTAAATACATATTATAAAAAAAGTATTTTGTATAGCAAACATTGTTAGTGGTATAAGTAAGTATCTGAATTAAAAAAAGGGGGCGGTGAAGTGGGCGTGGTTCATAGTTATATGGCGATGTTAACAGTATTAAGAGCAATATACTACCAAATAAAAAAAAACGGTTGGAAGGAACAAATTTGTACAGAGAACAAAAACTTTAAAACTTCCAAACAAAATTTGGCGTGGAAAGGGGCGTGGCGTAAGAAATGTTTATTTCTACCTCGCCTGGAGTATAATGTGTATACAATTTGAAGTAAATCTGTTAAAAACTATATGGGAGCAATTACATAATTTTAAAAAAGTGGGCGTAAAAGTGGGCGTGGTCGAAAAAGTACCCTATTAATCATTTAATGCTGTGAAAATTTCAGGAAGATCGGTCCAGAAGTTTGGTCTCCTATAAGGTACAAACAAACAAACAAATAAACAAATAAACAAACACACATTCCATTTTATATATATAGATAATATACTTAGATCCTACAACAATTTTAGTCGGTCTATTAGGAGTTATTTGTACCGCTTTTCTCCAATTTCATTAGCATTGGTTTTAGGCTAGATAAAAGCCTATATACCAAATTTCATTGAAATATATTAAAATTTTCGAGTTTAGTTTAATTACAAAGTTTACATGGACCCACAGACACACGTATAGATAGACAGATAGATAGACAGACGGACGAATGAATGGACGGACAACACTTAGTCGACTCAGAAAATGATTGTTAGTCTATCGGTATAATAAAACTTTGGGATATATATATTTGGTACTTACAGAAATCATGACAAACTCATTACACCCTGACCCCAAGTAAAAATCAATAGGAAATAATACAAAAATTTTAACTATATTATTTCTAATGGCTTGAAATGGAATTCGGAATTGATTCCACAACTTCTTGAAGTATGTTAAGCTCAGTATATGACCACGTATGGAGAATCGCCTCTTTAAATAGGTTAATAGTCCAGTTAGAAATTGCGATTCAATCCGGTGAAAGAAATGTTGTTGTGACCTTGGACTCTAACATTTCTACCTAAGAGAAATTAATGATAAATTTTGCTTCTCGTGACAGTTGAAACCTCTTCAAAACATAGAAATACTTTCTGCGCAGAGTAGGGGCGCACTGTGTTGCGGCTAGTGGAAAAGTAACTTTTTTCCGATTTTTTTTTTTCAGTGTTTTTAATGATGCAATTTTGTCAAAGACATTCCAAGTAAACAAAAAACACATAAAGCTTATTTTTATGTTGGCCCGTTGATTTTTAATTGATTTTAGAAGTCAAATATACAAAATTTTCACGAAAAGAGGGGATTTCAGGGCTGTATTCAAAATGATCTCATTTGATTTTGGTGACAGATATTTGGATTCGGAAAAAAAATCTGCCTTCGGACAAGTATCTTCTGTAAAAAAAAGGAATGTTGTTTGAGACATTTTCATATGCACCTTTTTTAGAGCGAAACCCCGACTAAAGGTCCATTTTTCCTTTAAATTTGGGTTAGGTAAGCAAAATCTAAAAAGTCCCAGAGAGTCCCAGTTCCAAACCACTACAGAAATGTTACATAAACGCCCGGGCGTTTATCTGCTTCAAATCATGCCAGTAATATCCGTGCTCCATATTGAGTGTTCTTTTTATTAGGAAATATATTTTGCCGCCCACGTAATATCTAATCTACTAGTTTTTTAACTGATATAAATTTGTTTTTGATATGTTCAATGGACTTGACTCGTCCTATCTATCGTTCGTTGTAAAAAATTTATGAAAATAAATTTGAAAAATTTTTTTTGCCTATTAACTTTTGCCTTAAATTTAAATTTTCTCAAATAAAAAGAACGTTCTTTAATTTTGAATTTTTTTGGCCAAGTTATATTTTATCTTTCAGTGATTTTTATATAAGCTAATAAGGCCTAACGTTTTAATGTGACTAAAACAAATTTATTACATATTTAACCGACGTTTCGTCAATGGTTTGTTGACATTTTCAAGGTTTTTTTGTAATAACATGAATATTATTTTTCACATTAAAAAATCACATAATTTTATACAAAAAAACATTTAATAAAACAATATTTACAACACTGCAGCTTAAGTACTTTTCACTATTCAATTTATTGCAACTTTGTAGCAAGTGTTTATTTTGTCAGTGTCTTCTTTTAAGTTAATTCTTACTATTTTTTTTTTTTTATTAAAATTATAAAGCTTATGTTTAGTTATTACTAAAGTACAAAAATATCGAAAATTTAATACTACAAAAGTATAAATTATTAATGAATCTATTAAAATTTCGCTTACTGTATGTACTCGTATGTAATTGAAAAGATATCTCGCGAATACTGTTACCTGAGCTACTTTACCAAATTATATATGTATGTATCTGTGGTTTTCTAGAATAACCGCGTATGTCAATTTTTGTCAGTTTTGACTATACGATGCCAAATATAATAATTTTGAACACACATGTAGAGTTAATATTTTTTTTTATTTAACCATTTTTTTTAAATAACGACGTAACTTAAATGTTTATTAAAATTATAAAAAAATATTTAATTTATTTAAAATAATCGATTTAAGATAATAACGCGTATATTTAATTCTGTTCGCATGTATGGCTGCATTGGTAACTTTTTTCTGAAAAAAAAAAGATGTACATATGTATGTCGACATATGTAAGTTATTTTCTCTGCACACACTTTAATGTAATTTACATATTGTTTCTTTCGTACTTGTCAATGATCTCTTCCTCTAAAGAGATTTGACTCAAAATTTTATATAAAGCATTTATTGCTCATATCTACATAACTGTTAAATAAAAAGTTCTAAAAACTATATCGAGCCCGTAAATTGTAATATGTATAACGTTTTTTGGATCTCCTGAAATTTTTTATTTTATGACGGTTGTTCTAGGAAACCACAGATATAGAAAACAGTTAACATTTGATCCCAGATTGTCGATCAGTTAAGTCCCATTAAACAATTTCAACTACAAAACTTAATTATAAATACGAATCTATAAGTCCTTTACAATAAATTTTATGAGTTTTTTTAATAATACATTTTATAAGATTTCATAAATCATGTCCAACGAATCTCATAATCGCACCATATGTTCGTTGGGCTTCGAGTAAGGTTTTTATCAAAAATAGGCAGGATCACACTATTTGGTAGCATCTATCTGGAAAATTTTGCTCTTTATGTATACTGAATTTATTATAAATACACTCAAAAAATACTTTATTAATAAATGTTCGACTGGATCCGCTAGTATGTTTAAAGGTATGAACCAAAAGGAACTGGCTGCACGTACCTACATACATATATACATGTGTACATACACACATATATTTATTGAGTTCATAGATGTAAAATTATTATTTTGTAAACACGCTAAAATTATAAAAACAAGTGCAGGCAGGTTAAACATAAATAAGGGTAACTTAAAGTCACAGGTGTGCGTATTCTTGTATGGTTTCAAGAAGTCATTGCCGCTAAATTATAAATACGAAACGTAAAAATAAATACAACTTTATTTTTTGTATTCTTATTTTGTTTTTTGCAACAACACGAACTGTTTCAGTTTTCTGAGTTTTTCCTACTTCATACTTCAAGGGCTTGCGGAAATAATTGAGCCTTACTGAAGAAAAAGTTTTATGATCTCCTTAAATAACAAAAAAATAATAAAATAAAAAAAACAAAATGTACGTAAAAAAGAAAAAAAAAACTTTAAACTGGCAGTATGAAATCGTTAACGTTACCATTATAAATTGACTGAACATGACAATGGCAAATTTGATGCTTCATTTTGAAAATTCAATTAAACTTATTTTTTTGTAATACAAATAATGAAAAACACAAAATCTGTAAAGTAACAATAATTGACAGAGCAAAAGCAAAAAAAACGAAAACGAAAATTAACAGCTCACCATAAATAACTAGTGTATAATATAAATGTTTTTTTTTATATGTATAAAAAGTTGCAGCTGCACTTTATTTACTGTTACATCATTAATTAGTTTTATTGTATGAATTAATCCTTTAAGATATATACTTTAATGTCACTTCTATAAGGGCTAAAAGTTACTTACAATAGGAGCTACAGACGATGATAGCGATACCTACATATATCATATTGTCATTCATGCCTCGGATTCTTGATCTTTATCACAGCCCACGTTGATTTAGTAGTGTTGGCCTATAAATCAGTCAATGTTCCAACGTATCAAGAAAGGAATTTATTTATACGAAAATATTTAATTTTTCATTCGATTTTACAGCTGGAAGCATTTGCTGAGTTCATAGGACTGCATATTTTCCTCGAGCAAATATATTTATCCACATAATGAAACTTTTCAATCCGAAAAAGCTTTTCCTTCAAAAAGATCTATAATATTGATAGGCTAGGCGATTTCTTGTGACTGATGTTTGGTCTACCATTTTATCCCGATTTCGACCAAACGTATGTAATATGAAAGGTATTTCTTTTTACCCGATTTGCAGATTTACAGATTTTTAAATTTTTTCCTTTATTTTGAGTAAATTGCAATTAAAGTTGCTACCAACGCATACATAAAACTATACAATGCTATGAGTGTGTTTATTAAATTTGTTAATGTGTTTGTTATAAAATGAGTTTGTTCTTTGTGTTGATTTGTGAATTGGCTATAATTGATTAGCATAACTTTAGGGTCTTTATTTAATGAAAAAATTAAATTTTCTAGAATTTGCGCTCGAATTTCGAGGGCTGGAATCTGCTAGTTTAATATTAATTTACTATACATAAAAAAATTTTTCTACATAACAAATTTTTTTTTAACACAAAAAAAATTAAAAAAAAATTTTTTTCATTTTTTTTCTTAAAAAAACTAAAAAAAAAATTGTGACTACGTTGGAAATTTTTTAAGAAAGAAAAATTTATTTCTCTTACTTTTTTTTAAACTTGTTATATCGTTTTTTTAACTTGTTATATCGCTAAATATTCTTCCCCTTATTTTGAAGAATTTTTTTTGGTTAAAGTTGTGATATTTTAACTTTTAATTGGCATTTGTTTACTTATTGTATTTTATTACTGTACGCAATGAAAACTCTTTATTTATTCTGTTACATCAATTTTATCGCCTTCAAAGTAATCCGATACAGTACAATACAATCCTCGAAACAGTAGTTAAATTCGATTTCGAGAATGACCTTCAGAGCCCGCAGCGATTCGTCTTTTTTCTTCCTGATCAATGCAATACAGAGTCCCCGAAGTAGTCTTTAGAGTGCATTGAATAGTGAGAATTCACTCGGTGCTAAATCAGACATGAATATTATTTGTAGAAAGATGTGATATGGCTTTCTACATTATAACTAGCAGATTCCAGCCCTCGAAATTCGAGTGCAAATTCTAGGAAATTTTATTTTTTTCATTAAATAAAGACCCTAAAGGTATGCTAATCAATTATAGCCAATTCGCAAATCAACACAAAAAACAAACTCATTTTTATTACATTAACAAATTAAATAAACACACACATAGCATTGTATAATTTTATGTATGTGTTAGTAGCAACTTTATATGCAATTTACGCAAAATACAGAAAAAAATAAAAAAAAATTTAAATCTGCAAGACGGCTAAAAATAAATACCTTTCAAATAATATACGTTTGGTCAAAATCGGGATAAAACGGTAGAACAAAACATCGGTCACAAAAAATTGCCTTTGGGATGGCGGAAGAAATTCGTAACGCACCATACTACGCTAATCGAAGAAAATTGTTATAATGATCTTGATTTTTGAACAAATTTGATGTAATCTTTTCTATCTTACTTCACCTATTCCATGAAATTCGCTTCATTGGCCGATTATTTTGGTATCGTAGGCATAGATACAAGTCCAATCCCGTATTGATGCGTTTCATATCATTTTTGGAGTAAGAAAACATTGTTTCTGATATATTTTTGCTCTTAAAAAAAAATTAGTGTTTTTGGAAACAATCACGATTAGACGCGTTTCAGACTCAAAATCTTTTTTAAATGGTATTAACTTTTATGATGGCAACAGTATCAGCAAAATCTTCAGTTCAGAATCAATGATTTTTGAACACTAAATATTTCATTTCCCTGACTAGTTTTTTCGATACAAACTGGTATCAGAGAACCTCTGCAACATCTTTAACGATTCTGCAGCATAAATTTGAACAAAATCACATATCCTTGAAAACTTCCAATTTACTTTTAGATGTTTACTGAAACGAGCTTTAATATTGAGCCAATAAAGATATTAACAATAAATTTATCATCGAATTCAACAAGTAAGAAAATTATAGTTGGTCTAGACTGACTATACGATACCCTATACCATGCGTTTAGAGACCCTATCGCTCAGGCCCAACTAACTGGATATAAAAAATAAGCATAAACCAAATTTTTTTGGCTGCAGATATGAAAAAGTTCGTATCGGATGCTATATCTATATGGGGACTAGGCCCAAAAATGGACCGATCCTGACCATGTTTGGTAAAGTCACTTATATTTTGAAAAAATATATACAAAACAAATTTGAGAAAAATCTGTGTAATATTTTGTTTTTTGATAGACTTAAGTGAAGATCGAGAAGCAGCTCTATATGGGGCTAATGACTAAGAATTGTCCTATAGGCATAATTTTTGGACTACAAATTAATGGATGTAATAAACACATACAAATCTTATGGCAATTTATGTCGATTTCATAGGGGTGATTTGTGTGGGGACTAGGTCTAAACATAGATCGAATTTTACCAGTTTTAATAGCGTTCATCCTATGGCCGATAAAAGTTTATATACCAAATTTGATCAAAATATATTTATATTTGCGACCTATAGTTTGATTACAAGGTTTACATGGACACACAGGTGGACAGACGGACGGATGGACGGACATCGCTAAATCGACTCAGAAAGTGATTCTGAGTCGATCGGTATAATAAAAGATGGCTCTAGGTCAAATATTTTTGGTAGTTACAAACAGCAGCGCAAAGTCATTATACCCAAACCACATAGTGGTATAGGGTATAAATAGTTTCCAAAGTCAATAAATACAAGAAATTTAAATTGAAAAATCACCTTTTGTATTACTTAGTTAGAGCATATTGAACAATTTTTATATCCTATACCACTATGTGGTTTGGGTATAATGACTTTGTGCTGCTGTTTGTGACTACCAAAAATATTTGACCTAGACCCATCTTTTATTATATCGATCGAATCAGAATCACTATCTGATTCGATTTAACGATGTCCGTCCGTCCGTCTGTGTGTCCATGTAATCTTTGTAATCAAACTGCAGGTCGCAAATATGAGTATATTTTGATGAAATTTGGTACATATGCTTTTATTGGCCATAGGTTGAACGCTCTTAATGTCCCCTATTAAATCGACATAAATTGCCATAGACCATATCATATAGACCTTACTCCAATTGGGTTTGTATGCGTTTATTACATCCATTAGTGAGTAGTCCAAAAATTATCCCTATGGGACAACCCTTACTCATAGGCCCCATGTAGAGCTGCTTCCCGATCTGCTCTTAAATCTATCAAAAAACAAAAATATTGCACTGATTCTTTTCAAATTTTGTTTATATATAAATATTTTTGCAAAATACAAGAGACTTTACCAAACATGATCAGGACCGGTCTAATTTTAGGCGTAGTGCCCATATAGATATAGCATCCGATATGAACTTTTTCATATCTGCAGCCATGCTAACTATGTCCAGTTAGTTTGGCCTAAGAGATAGGGTCTCTAAACGCATGGTCTAGGGTATCGTATAGTCGGCCTAGACCCACTATAATTTTCTTACTTGTTTTATATAGAATATTCTGGATTTACCAACCATGTATTGGATATGAAAACCCAAAGAAAATTCCAAACTCATTTAAATATTCATGAAAATTGCACTAAAAAACATCAAAACATAACTTTTTAATGCAGAATCAAAGACTTTTTAAAAAATAATATATTATTAATTAAAAAAAAAACCATTGTTAGACTTATTTTTAAAATGGTTTAATTCACGGGTGGCCGATTTATTTTGTCAAACAACTAAAAACTAGTTAGTTGTTTCGCGCCTAAAGTGCCCGTTGAGAAATGTAGACCTTTTTGTTTTAATATACACGAAATATTTATTAAATGTTATTTTCCTTTAATATTGCAAATAATATCGGTACTTGTGAATATATGAACATTAGGGTGGGCCGACTTGTAACGACAAAAATTTGTCGATATCGTGCCATCGATTTTTCGATAGCTTTTGGCATGAAGAAAAAATAGTTCCACTACGAGATATCAAAAAATTATTTTCGAGGCGCCCAAATTTCAATTTTTTGACTTTTTCTCAACTTTTATTTTTAAGGTATTTTAGTAGTAGTTTTTTTCGTAGTAGAACTTTTTCCTCATGGCAAAAGCTATCGAAAGATCGATGGCACTATATCGATTGCTAAATCGATCCACCATAATGTACATACTTAAAATTATTTACAAAATTTTACTCATTTCGATTTGGGAAGCCTAAATATAGTTTGAGCAGAATTCGAATGACATCTTTCAAGAAGGGGACCAAATTTCAACCATTTTGCTCTATGAATCTTAGTTTTCGATATATAAGCGATCACTCTCCGATCGTGCTAATATGAGTATTTGTTTCAATGATTTTTTTAAATTTCAAATTTATTAAGTTGCTCGAGTAATTTCTCAAAACTTGAAATTACTAGTTCTTATGAATATTCGTGTGAAATTGTAAAATTTGCAATTTATTTGTTTTATACATAGTGAAGAATAATAAGAAATTTTTTAGAAAATTACTAAATAAAAATTAAAAAAAATTTTTATTCAAACATCCAATTCTTTTTACCATTATAAAATTAAATTCGATTAAAAATATTTGAAATTACCTTTCCTAACAGTTATTTAAAATTTTTGATATATTTATTTTTAAAGTGATTCCGTAGTAGACTATGAGTGTTGAATAGAATTTCCACACATTAACAAAAAAAATGTTTTTATACCCTCCACACCATTGTGCAGAGGGTATAATCAGTTTATCCTTCTGTTTTTAATGCATCGAAAAATGAATAGGATGTCCATATCGCATCTGTACCTCTAAAGTGAATCAACTCAAAATTTAAAAATTTTCAGTAGAGGCAAAAAACGTTTTTTTTTTTTAATATTTACTATAAAATTTAAAAACAGTTGTGTCATTGCGAATAATAAGTATGCAACAGTAGTTATTTTTGCGATTTTTTCAGTGATCATCAAAAATAACATGTTCTTTGGGTGCAACTCAAAATATATCTTTTTAGTGGATTCTAAAGAAGCTACTCTTTTAACACAAAAAGGGTTACAACTGTATTTTTTCTGCGAAAGACTAGAAAAATAGACGTAAGATTTTTACAATGGATAGATATGACCACTGTGTATCGTTTTCTTGCAAAAAGTGAATATTGAAAATTTTTGAGTTGACTCACTTTAGAGGTACAGATACGATATGTCTGTTAAAATCAAGCTTATTCACAAAAAAAAAAAAACATTTTCCTGGCTAAACTATTGACAGTATTGTTTGTCAATATTTCGAGCAGGTTGGTAAGGGTAAGCCGGACAATATTTTACCAAGATATGGCTTAAAATATAGAAAAAGTTAAAAAAATTCAGTATGTTTTTTTAATAATTTAGTATGAAGTTTATCATATTGCTCAATTTTTCAAAAATTTTGTTTACATATGTATGTATGTTACAAATACTGCAATAAGTCCAGATATTGATGTAAACTCAGTTGGAGGGTATAAAAATTCGACATAGCCGAATTTCCCACTCTTACGTGTTTTTGTATTTTTGTAAAGTCAGTGTTTCGAAGTTTTTTTTCGTAAAATCATAATATGTGTGATGTGTTTATTTCCTTCTAATATTATCTAATATTTTAAAAATTTCAATTCTTTTTTTCTACTGAAAAATGTACATTCGTACGAGTGTATTTTAAAAATTTATAATTTTTAGCTAATATAAATATTAATCCGGATAATTTTTAAAAATTTCTAAGTTATTCATTTTATATTGGAGAATTTGTAATTAATTAGAAGAATACAATTTAAAAAATATTCTTTTTTCAAAAATCCAAAATTTTTTTTTTGTTTTTTTTTTTTTCAAAAATCCAAAATATTTTTTTTTTTTTGCCACAAAATAGTTAAAAACAATTATAAAAACTAGCAGATTCCAGCCCTCGAAATTCGAGTGCAAATTCAAGGAAATTTTTTTTTTTATTAAATAAAGACCCTAAAGGTATGCTAATTAATTATAGCCAATTCACAAATCAACACAAAAAACCAACTCATTTTTATTACTAACACATTAACAAATTTAATAAACACATACATAGCATTGTATAATTTTATGTATGTGTTAGTAGCAACTTTAAATGCAATTTACTCAAAATAAAGGAAAAAATGTTAAAATCTGTAAATCTGCAAAACGACTAAAAAGAAATACTTTCAAATAATATACGTTTGGTCAAAATCGGTAGAACAAAATATCGGTCACAAAAAATCGCCTAGCCTATTAATATTATAGATACGAAATAACAATTTTCTTAGAAATGTTGATACCTTTGGAATATTATATATTTTAATTATGTGTAACGATAAGAAAACGTGTTTAATCGAATTTTAAAATACTGTTCGTTTTTTTTATTTTAAATTAAAACTAATTGATGTATACATAAAGCGTTACATATTAATCGAATCACCTTAAATAAGACTACGCTATATTGTATCCTTGTAACACTTTCAAAAACTTTCACATAAAAGTCGAATTTAAAATGACCCACCATACCCCTTAAAAGGTTAACTACATGCTCTGTATGTACCAGTATATACAAATTATCCACAAAAAAATGTACTTAACAACTACAGTTATGAAAAGTAAATACAAATATATACAAGTGTATTAGTACTCTCAAAAAAAAAATAAAAATTAACGCGAAACTGTGCATAAAACTGAATTAATAAATTGTGTGCAAACTTTTTTGCACATGGTTACATTTATACAACAACAAAAATAGGGTGCATGGGTGAAAATTACCAAAAAATATGGACAAGAAAAAACACACAAAAGAATATAAAATTCGGTATAAAAAAATTTACAATTACAAAGTGTTTACTGATGTATGATATATCTGCATATATACAAGATATGTATGATGTATAAATGTATGGATGTATGTAGTTACTGAAATATGTTCATAAATATGAGGGTATTTTATTATGATTTTTTCACTCTTCTTTTTGGTATCAAAATTAGGTCAACAAGCATATGCAGTTTGTAGGGGAATGCTGTAAAAAAATCCAACAACGTTCACAACAACAACAACAACAAAAAATGCAGCAATAACAGTACATTATGGGTAGAGAAACCCCCACAAAAAAAATTAAATAACAAGTACATGTACATAGGTACATATGTATGTACATACAAATGTATATATTTATATGGTTCATTATTCATGCATCCATCTATTCATCTCCATCTCTTATATACACGTGCAATTAGTATTTCCTCTTGGGAATTATGTTACGAACATAAGTAAACTACAGAAAAAAAAAATAAAAGTAAAACTTAACCGTTTTTTTTTTTTTTGTCATTGTTTTATTGAAACAATACTATAACGCGCTAAATGGAAAAAATATTATTTTATTTTTTGAAATTTATTTAAATTTAAAATTATTTATTTATGAATTATAACAAAAGATTCCATATCCGTATTTTTGCTAAGAACTAATTCTAAAGGTGGTTACCAGTACAAATATACATTGCAGAAAAAAATGTTTTATGTCAGATGTTTACAGAAATAACCTGTTTTTTTTCATAAATTTCTGTTCGGCAAGAATAAAAAATTCATACTGAACTAAATACACAGTTTTTACATAAACAGTATGAAGCGAACACGATTGTTCTTCACCAAAACTTTTTCCTTAAAATTATGAAATTGCTCATACATACATACATATGAAAATGATCGCGCCTCTTAAACAAAAAAGTTTTACATTCAGGGGGTCGAATCGTCGCATTCGTTATCGAAATTTTTCGATCTAAATTATTTTTTTAAGTTCCAAAATAAAGTACTAATGCTCGTTTTCTCAACAGGCGATTATCTTTTATCCCAACGAGAAAATGCCGATTAAAGAAATTTGGTTTTCTCAATGTCTGGTTTGCTTCTATTTTGTCGCAAAGCTAACCGGCACTCATCTGCCAGTTATTTATTTATCGTACAGATAAAATAATGTTTTTGTCGGTACATTGAGAAAACCAAAATTGTTAACTGGCAGTTTATCGGTCCAATAAATTTATGTCCTGGTTAAGTAACAGGCAGTTTGACGATACATTGAGAAAACCGGAATAAGAGTAATGTTATTCTGTCACAGCTAACGAGTTGTGGTCCATAGTTAATAGTAAAGGTGAAACGATTTACCCCCAGATTATGAAACTGCTCGTATATTGAAGTCAAAAAAGTGCAAAGAAAAAAATTAATCTTTATCTATTCTATTTGTCTCTTTCTTATCATCAATTCAATTTTATTTTAATTTCAATTTTCTTCTATTTAAATTGAAAATTGTAATATTTTTTTATTTTATTCAATGCCTTACCTTTTCAGCTATACGTTAGCAATAAGAAATGTTTTAAAAATTTAGTTTTCGTGAAACTAATTTACAATTCGTACAATTTTGTTTTAATCTTTCCCTAAATATTAAAATGGAAGATTCAAATAAGAGTTTAAATAGTTGGATTTTTTATATACGCTCCGCACCAGTGTGCAGAGAGATATATGTGTTTGTCATTTAATTTCTAATAATAAAAATCTGGACCCCAAAATATATTTATCCTTATAACAAGCGTAGTTGATTTAGCGATGTACGTCTGTTGTTCAAGTTGTTGTTCAAAATCATCAAAATCGCTTCAACCGGTACTGAGATTTCAATCAAAATGTAAAAAAATACTCTGACTTTTTCTATGTTATTCTAGTTTTGGTTGTTATTCTACGTTTTATAATTTGTGTGTTGTAGCTTTATTTGTTGTTGTTGTTGTTGTTGTTGTTGTTGTGGACGTTGTGTTTGTAGCACTTACTTAATGAGTGTGTATGTCTCGTTATACTCCAGTTAAAAATACTAATAAATATTTCTATATAGTTTCTTTATTTTTTAGTGCCAGCAATTAAAAATAACAAAAATTTAAAAAAAAAAAATTATTTAAAATCTGAAAAGTTATGGATATAATGAATGTATTCATATATTTTAAGATACACTATACCATACGTTAAAGGTCACATCTCTTTGGTCGAATTATTTAGAATTTTTATAGAAAATAAACATAAACCAAGTTTGAATGGCAAATTCTTTTTTATATGGGGACTACGTCGAAAAATGGACCGATCCTGACCATATTTGGTGATGTCACTTATTTTCTTCAAAGACATATACAAAAAAAATTTGAGAAAAATCTGTGGAATATTTTTGTTTTTTGAAAGATTTAAGTGAAGAAAATTTATAAAATTATACCATGAACTTATGAAAATTTTTTGTAAAATTATGTCAAACATCTATTAAGTGCATATTTTCATACATTCTCTGGTCGAGCTTTCTCGAGGAGTAGTTAGCCAACGCCACTAGACCGTCCGATTCAAGTGAAATTTTATTATAATATTCATGGTACTTGTACGATTCCATAAAGTATATATTTATAATAGTAAATACTTCAATTTTTCTTTCTACATGCTGTCAAACATGAAAAATATTTAATTAAATGTTATTAAATTTTACTTCGAGTATTTGGGAGCTCTGATTCATACTATTTATCAGAGTTCAGAAAAAAACACACACTGAATAAAAAACTCGTACATATATGTAAACAAACATAACTTAGACCAACACACACATATTTTTATTTTCATATCAATTATGTTTGTTTTTAAATTTTCTTCGGTGCCCAACACAATCATGACTGTGTTCGTTTCAATATTTCGTTATTTACACGAACATTTTTGTATCACGTACTTTTTGTTTCAATCACACATAAACCACTCATTTTTGAGTGTTGCTTTATTTGAAGTTCATGTTCTGGTACGTGTACTGAAAAAAAAAAAAACAGAACATGTACAATAAACAGGTTCGAGTTCAGTTATATTCTAAGTCGTGTTGTGGCTCGGGTACTAAGAAAAAACAGAACATGTACAATAAACAGGTTCGAGTTCAGTTATATTTTAAGTCGTGTTTAAAATATAACTGAACTCGAACCTGTTTATTGTACATGTTTTGTTTTTCCTTAGTACACGAGCCACAACACGACTTAAAATATAAGTCGTGTTTAAAATATAACTGAACTCGAACCTGTTTATTGTACATATTCTGTTTTTTCTTAGTACACGAGCCACAACACGACTTTAAAACATAACTGAACTCGAACCTGTTTATTGAACATGAACTTCAAATAAAGCAACACTCAAAAATGTGTGGTTTATGTGTGATTGAAACAAAAAGTACGTGATACAAAAATGTTCGTGTAAATAACGAAATATTTAAACGAACACAGTCATGATTGTGTTGGGCACCGTAGAAAATTTAGCAACGCACATAATTGATATGAAAATAAAGATATGTGTTGGCTGCTTTTGAACAGAACATTGTGTGATTCATGTGTGTATTTTCTGAACCTTGCTATTTATGTAAAAAAAGTTTTTCAGTGTAACTGATATGATATAACTTTCTATCAATCGGGAATAAGATATTATGAAGCTTATATTGTTTATATATTTTAAAATTTATATTTCTTTCTTTATTTAATACTGTGTCCCAATTTTTTCAATTATATATTCTTCTTTATTTACATATTTTAACATATTTGATATTTACATATGAGATCTAATTTTTACATATAGATATTGCAACAAAAATTATATAGGATCTAAAGATATTAATAGTTTTTATATTATTTTTTAATGATTTTTAAAGGAAAATGGGAGGAAAGAAACCTTTATATGATTTAATAAATTCAAATACTATCTGAAAATATTTATGTGCTTATAGGAGGTTTATTAGAAACCATAGCCCTCTATAAGCATATAATTTTCCATTTGGTGATTCCTTTTTATACCCTATACCACTATGTATAGGGTGTGTCCATGTAAAGCTTGTAATCAAACTGCAGGTCGCAAATATGAATGTATTTTGATGAAATTTGGTACATAAGCTTTTATCGGCCATGGGATGAACGCTATTGAAATTGGTGAGAATCGGTCCATGTTCAGACCTAGCCCCCATACAAATTACCCCTATGAAATCGACATAAATTGTCATAAGATCCAAATTGTCATATAGATCTTACTCAAATTGGGTTTGTATGCGTTCATTACATCCATTAATGAGTACTCCAAAAATGATCCCTTTGACCCCATATAGAGCTGCTTCCCGATCTTCACTTAAATCTATTAAAAAACAAAAATATTGCACTGATTCTTCTCAAATTTTGTTTGTATATATTTTTGCAAAATAGAAGAGACTTTACCAAACATAGTCAGGATCGGTCCATTTTTGGACCAAGTCCCTATACAGATATAGCATCCGATATGAACTTTTTCATATCTGCAGCCAAAAAAATTAATAAAAATCCCACTCAAATTTGGTTTTTGCTTATTTTCTATGTCCAGTTAGTTGGGCCTAAGAGATAGGGTCTCTAAACGCATGGTATAGGGTATCGTATAGTCGGTCTAGACCGACTATAATTTTCTTACTTGTTAATTTTAAGTTATTTCTCTACATTCTGTTATCAGTGGGTAAGAGGAATTTTCAATTTGGGCAATGTTATTGTCATTAATCCTTGTCATGAAATCGATAATTTTTTCATAACCTGCTTCTTCATGAAGAAGATTTGTAGGATACCTCCAGGGCTTTTATGTATAATTTTAAGACAATTGTTAAGACAGTTGGCAGCGTCACTCCAAATAGGACACACGTATGTAAATATTGGCCTTATAACACTTTTGAAGAGTAGATTTTTGTTTTTGGGGTTTAGAAATGACCTTCTATTTAGTAGTGGCCACAATGCTTTTAATGATTTTATAGTTTTTTGGCACGTAGCCATAATATGTTGTTTAAAAGTAAGCTTTTTGTCCAAGACAACTCCGAGATTTCTGACATCGTTAAGTACATTTATGGTATTATTTTCAATAAGAAGATGACGTCTTGGCAGTCTTTTGGGAGATTTGTTGAATGGACAAATTATTGCTTGGGTCTTGTTTAGATTTATTTTGATTTTCCATTTATGAAAATATCTACTGCAATTTAAAAGTCCCTCTTCCATTTTCTTCAGGAGTGCACTTGTAAGTATGTAAGTATGAAGAGATTAACGCAGTATCATCTGCGTAATAAGCAATTTTCATATACTTCGGGACTTTAAAATCGGATGTATATATCGAGTAAAGCAATGGCGACAAGATTGATCCTTGAGGTAACCCTCTGGTAATGATGTTTGGAGTTGACGTTTCATTATAAATCGCAACTTCTGAAATAAGTTTGCAAAAATATTTTGGTATATTAGCATCAAGAAGTTTAAATAAGAGTCCATTATGCCAAACGTTGTCAAACGATTTTTCAATATCTAACAATATTAGACCCGTTGAACGTTTGTTGTTTTTATTGGTGATTATTTGATTTTTAATTCTGTTTATTTGGTTAGTAGTGCTATGCCCCTTTTAAATCCAAATTGTTCTCTAGCAACAATAGAATTGGTCCTTACAAATTCACTAAGACGAGAATATAGTATTTTTTCAAATATTTTACTTAAATTACTTAATAGACTAATAGGTCTGTAGCTGCTTGGGTTATTTTTTGGCTTACTAGGTTTGTTTATAGCTATAACCTTAGCATTTTTGAAATGGTTTGGGAAATAGTAGAGTTTGATGCAGCTGTTAAATATTATAACCAGTAATTTTAGAGCTTTGAGTGGTAGTTTCTTTAAGAGCAAGTTGGGAACATTGTCAAAACCAGGGGATTTTGAGGGTTTTATTGATGAGACAATATTCATTAGTTCTTCAAGATTCAGAACTAAGAGTTTCCTTCTTAAAATTATTTACTGTTGTATTTATTAGAGTATCTGAGCTCTTGTAGCTCGAAGTGAGGTTATTTGCTTGGACAAATGTATTTGCCAGGACTTCAGCCTTGTCCTTATCAGATGTTATTTTTGTATTTCCAATTTTAAAGTGAGAGATTTGATTTTTTCCTCTTGCTCGCAAGTTCCTGCTTATTTTCCAAAATGATTTATCACCTGGTTTTAAATTGGATAATAATTGACACCATTTCTTATTGCACTCCGAATTAATACTTTAATCAATCATGTTACTTAGAAATGTACTAAACGTTGATTATAAAAAGTTTGCTTGGCTATGTTTGAAGATCGTTGGCTTTTTCTTTTAAAGCTTCTTCTTAGTTTAATATATTTTACAGTACTTTCTGGTAATGTGTAATTATTTTGTTGAGTTATTCTAAGTGTAGACACATCCCTTGCTTCGAAAACTACATTTATAAATTTTTGGATTTCCTGATCAATTACTACCTTGGTATTGTATATATCCGAATTTAACGTGATTTTATTGTCTAAAAAATTCATATAAATGTTCCATTTGGTTGCACTATAATCATAATAATTGAGGCCAACCTGTAAGGCCATTGTTCCTTTAAGTGTATATATAATGGGGCGATGGTCTGATGGTATTTCGTAATCCATTATTTTTATACCCTCCACTCCAGTGTGCAGAGGGTATATATAAGTTTGTCATTCCGTTTGTAATAATTAGAAAAAAAATTCTGGACCCAATAAAATATATATATTTGTGATCCTTATAACAAGCGAAGTTGATATAGCGATGTCCGTCTGTCCGGCTGTCCGTCTGTCCGTCTGTGGAAATCACGATGACGGCTTCAATCTTATAGCTAGGGTGCTCCTTGGTATAAAAAATGATTCACTGACATCCTGAGAAGTTTGCTATTTAAAATCGTCCAAATCGGTTAATCTGGTCCCGAGAATTGAGCGAAGAATTAAAAAGTCATGAGAAAATATGATTTGAATATGTGTTCTTGTGATAACGCCCTCAATAGGGCAGATAGGGCGCTTGTTTTTAGTGAGAATGATTCACTAACATCTTGAGAAGGTTCCTGTTTTTAAATCATGACAATAGGTTTCATAGGTGCCGAGAAATCACTGAAAAGGTAAAAAAAAATATGACGTTTTCCTATATTATTTTCCTAACTTTGTATTTTGTCATAGCTGTGCATGTTGTTTTTGTGGTCGTTGTGTTAATAATATAAAAATTCATCAATATCAATATTTTTTGGTGTAATATTTAAGTTAATTAATTAATAAAAGAAACTATATAAAATCAATATCAATATTCTGCGATTTTTATAACATCACAAAATGTTACAAATTGATACATACTACTGTTGCCAATATCAAAATACTATAAATAATATTCATATATTCTGTATATGTATATCCATAATAAACGCATATTAAAATAAATCGGTATTTTATTTTATTTTTACAAAATTCTGAAATTTTTAGAGTTGAAAAAATAGTATGGTTTTAAGAGTTGTATTTTTAGTACATGTATACTTGCTACTGCATACTTGCTTTCAAAAGTAGTAGGCAGGTAAGCCATAAAATATTTATTTACCCTGTAAAAAAATTGTTGTTTAGAAAAATACTATTTTTTGTCAGATGTTAATTACAATAAATTTTTAAACTTTGTTATTTAATATCGGGACGGAGGCAAACGCCATTCCCAAAATTTTGTTTCAACAGTTATCCACATTAAGAATAACCGCGCAGCTCAGCTCAATCAATGTGCAATGATCGAGCCTTGCCCTGAGAAACATGCGTTTATGCTTTTCTTAACACAAACGCCATTCCCAACTACCAAAAATTTTTGACACGAGCTATTCACATTATGAATAGTCGCGGAGCTCAACTCAATCATAGTGCAATGATGAGGCTTCGCCCTGGGAAACATATATTCATGCTTTTCTTAGCACAAACCGAACTTCTTATGGCACATTAAAAATAAACTAATTGAGAAGTACAATTCATCATTACACTGTTTTATAATACTATTTTCTTATTTTACTAGTAGCTAGTAAACAAAGTGATCGTATCATTGTGAACGAAATAGAATTGAAATTGTATGCAGATTTGTTTTACTTAAAAAACCTGTTTCTACAGATAGTGAATAAAATCCCAGTAAGCATTTTATGCAATAAATGATCATGTAGAATCTTTTTGACTCATATGTGCTATTAAAACAGTTATAAATGCGCCCTTTTCCTGATCACAAAATGTTCTTTTGTTGGGATTAAATATTACCTTACCCGCGAATCGTCTTGAGAGTCCTTTTTATCCGCTTTTCTAATCAGTTTCGACTCATTTTTGAGTCTTATTTAATGTAATTTTTCTATAAATCACTTTCTAAGAGAAAGCAAAAATCATTATCTAGTCTTTTTCTAATAGCGCATGTGATTAAGCAGTTTTTAATCATCAAAAGTGCTCGAAGAAGACACAGTAAGGTAATTTTTGTTGAAACAATCTTCGAAATGATGACTGGGATATCGCATATTTTTGTTAACACACAAACATATGCATAGCAGCACGAGTAAACCGAACTCAAATTGGCTTCTTATATGTATACAGCCGAACAAAAATGAAAATACTCACCAAAGAGTAAAGTAAGCAACAATTTCATTCAGTCTTATGGAAGCTTTTGAACAAAGCAAGTCTATGTTGCGTTGTCTTGTGAATTTTTACATTGTTTTTTAATAGGTACTAGTGATGCCAGGAGATTTTTTCAGAAATCTCTACGCTTATGAAAAAAATTCCCTTTTTTCCCTACACTACTTTTTTTAAAATTTATTTTTAATTTGTACATTTTCAATTTCAATTATGTAAAAATAAAAAATATAAAAAATAAGATAAAAATATCATGAGAATTACATAAGAATAATATAAAAAACATACAGATATTATAAAAAAAATATTTTTGCAATTCTGTTTAATTCATCTTTTTGATATGGTTAGATGTGCATTTAAAATTTACACAATTAAAGGTGTGTTTACACTATGTCTATTTTCCATATGTAAATTCAGTTTTACGATCCATACGTAATTCGGCGTGTGTGTCAAAATTGGCGTTTTAATACAATTCATCATTTTGCGATCAAACGTACATATGTATTTCCGTATGACATAACTTCTAAATGTAAACAACAGCTGATTTAATTTGTGAATTTACAAAAAGTTATTGTTAAAAATAAAGTAATATATTTTTTATATTTTTTAATTGTTAATTAATATTAAACAATTTATTTTTCTTTCAATATTTATCTTTATAATTTACTCTGTTTTTCTTTCGCCACAAGCAGTATTGTATTTTAATATGGTTGTCATGCCAAAATAGAACCTGCTCTAATTGAAAAATTTAAATATGTTTTGCCAAATGTGTTGTACATAAACAGTTGTTGAAAGGGTTCACGCTATGTGTACAAATTGCACGTGCTAAAACAATAAGAAAAACACAAGCAAAACACATAGTGTGAACGCAGCTTAAAGGTGCTATTACATGAAGTGTTTTTTACATATGTACTGTCACTTTTTTTATCCATATGAAATTCTTCATGTCTGTCAAAATTGTCTTTTACATACGATTCATAATTTTTGCTATCACACGTGCATATGTATTTCCGTATGACATAACCTCTAAATGTAAACAACAGCTGACCTAATTTGTGAATTTACAAAAATTTATTGTGAAAAAAAAGTTATATATTTTTTAATTGTTAATTAATATTGAACAATTTATTTTTCTTTCAATATTAATCTTTATAATTTACTCTGTTTTTCTTTCGCCACAAGCAGTGTTGTATTTTCATATGTTTGTCATGAAAAAATAGAACCTGTTCTAATTGAAAAATGTACATGTGACTTTCCTCATGTATTGTACATAAACAATGTTTCATATGTAACACACGATGTGTACAACTTTTGTTGTGGGAAAATTTGACAGTACATATGTAAAAAACACATCATGTAATAGCATCTTAATTAAAATGGCTTGCAAATGAGATGTTACAACTCAAACAGAATATTTGTTCTTGGTTTTCAGTGTTGCCGTTTTAGTTTTTTAGTTGCTAGATTTAGCAACTTTTTTTTTGTCGTTTAGCATCCAAAATTTATCAAAAGATGCTAGATGCTAACTTAGAATCTTTTATTAATAAAAAGTTGCTTTTAGCATCTTTTTTTGATATTTTTTTTTCATAATTTTTGAATATATAATTTTAATGGTATTGATATGTTTTTATTTCTCAAAGTGTAGTACAGTAATTTTGTGTACTACTCCTTTTACCACTCTGCTCGTTTCTTTCAACAAATATAACAAAATATTTTGAAATAGAAGAATGTAAACACCAACAACAGTTTTTAATGAATTTGAAAGTCGATTGCCACAAAATATTATTGTATTAAAAAAATGCCAAAATTTTCAATACAAAACTCATTAAATCGGGTAAAAGAACAGATAACCAATATATTAGAAGGAAAGAAGGATTGAAATTGAAAAATCGGTGCTGTCACACTTACAATATACCGAGCGATGTCGTTGATAAGAGTCGATCGTCAGAAATATATCAGAGCCAAGAAGAACTTGAAGATGAAGACATCACAGAAATGTTAGATTCCATAAACCAATTATTCTAATATAATCGTATCTTTTGATAATGTAATTTCTGTTATATTTTAAATAAAAAAAAATCCCTCTAAAATTAAAAATATTTAATTTAAGTATAAAATAAACTCAATTTGATGTTAATAAAAATTTCAGATGAAATCCAAAATAATTTTAATTAAAATTTAAAAAATATAAATCGAAACATATGTTTTATATTAATTTTTCGATTTAAAAACCAAAGAATTTATTAATAAGTATATAATTTTTCAGTATAAAGGTAATGAAATTTGAAAAAAAAATTTAGCATCCAGTACGTTTAAGCATCTTTTTTTGCAATTTAGCATCTTTACAATTTCAAATTATGGCAATACTGTTGGTTTTAAAAGATTTTTTATAACAGTGGTTATAAGCATGTATACTTAGATCTGATTTATCGCATTTTAATATATTTTCAAAAGCCTTGCATTTGCATTTATAGTCGTCACCTTTGACCTGCTCCAGCCATCCATTAGCTTCTCGTCTCTCAACTAACTGAAGCAAAATCTTTATGTTCTGTATTTCTTTGATGTGTTTTCAGCATCATCGAAAAACGAATCTTAAATTTTTCTAAAATTAATTATGTTTCTAAAATTAATTATGTTCAAATTTATAATATTTTAATGTTATGCACAAAACAGTGTTTTATACTTGTCATTGTTATTAAAGAATCCACATATTTACTTCCTTCATATTATAGAGTTATTACCAGACTTAAAAAGACTTTAAAGTTTAAAATTGAAAAAAATTATGCGATATTTAACAAATACATTCAAAATAGTTTTGACTGAAATTTTTGGCAGTTTTAGTTTTGCCTTGTATCAGTAAAATGTTCAGATATTAACTAAAAAAAACAGTTTGTTAAATATTTTCATCTTAATTATCTTAATTAATTTAAAGACACAAAGATAGATTTAATACAATAAAAAGAAGTAAGAGTTGAAAGTTGATCTATGCGGACTCACAAATGTGCCCTATACTAATAGGTCTGGAAAATTGAAAAGGATTGTAAAAAATAAAATGCACCTTTATATTAAAAAATTTAAATTAAAAAGAAAATTACAAAATAAACCATTTACCTGGTTAAACTTAATATTGTTTGTAATTATCTGGATCAGGTTAGTATTTAAAATGGGATAAATCGGGAGTCATTGTGCCAATTTATGACCTAAAATATGTAGACACCTCTATAAAATGCTGAAAATTCAGAGCATTTGTTGTAATAATTCAGTAATAGGTTTATCAAAGTGTTTACATATTCAAATATTTTATATACATTTGTTACAAATAGTGCAAGAAGTCCAGATATTAATGTAAACGTAAAACCTAGGTGGAGGGTATCAAAGATTCGGCATAGCCGAATTTAACACTCTTACTTGTTACGTCTATATTTAAAGCAGAGTTGCTTAAAATAATATCGACTGTGGATGCTTCGCGATTGTGTTCATGGGGGAATAGGGTTGGACTATTAGGATAGTGTATGAAAAAATTGCTTGATTGCTGTAGATTGTTCAGTGCGATTCCTGCAGTATTATTTGAACGGCAATTCCAAGAACAATGTTTGGCATTTAGGTCACCAAAAACTATATATTCTTTGGTGGAAGGTATTAGGTTCAAGAAATCAGCACAGAAGTTATGGGTATATCTTGGTGAATATAACGAAGATACAATAATAGGTCTATTATTTATAATAACTTCAATTGAGATGTTTTCGATTAATGAGGTGTTTGATATAAAGAGGTTTTTATGTGCGACAGATTTATGAATTAACAGAGAGCTACTCCTCCTCCTCTTGGATCTGTTGTGTCACTTCCATATAAATAATAATTTTTAAAATAGGGTCTATAATTTTCTGAAAAAAATGTTTCATCTCAAATTGTTTTAATTTAGAAAAGTTTGAAATGCCATTAGCATTCAAGTGAATACTGTGTCCCAATGAAAAGGTGACTTTTCATGTTAAACTTCGTGGCTTATCGATTTCATCAAATATTTTTTTTTCACGAAATTAAATTTCTGCTGCAGAAACATTGAGAATATTGGTGAAGGCCTTAGGTGGTCAGACTTTGTCAGAAAAAACTAAGTACAAGTGGTACAAAAGTTCTTAAAAGGCAGAGAAAGCGTTGAAGAGATGGAAAGCGCATTACGAGAACAATATGATTAACAATATGTCAAGGAAATCAAAGATCGTCGATTGACAATTAGAGATCTTGCTGATACATTTCAAGAGGCTCACTTATCGCGACTTTAGAAATATTTCGGTTACCAAATGCGTTCGATTGATTCCAAAATCACATGCTGTAATACGACATATCGAAGATTATTGCTTCAATGTCAATACAATGTAAAATGAAATTGATGCAAAAGGACTTCATGCGCAAAAACTTAGGTAGAAATTAGTATTTTCTCTGTTAACTTTTATTTTGCAAACAATTGTTTGAAACTACTGAAAATGCCTTTATATTTTACAATTAAATTTTCTTCTCATATTTTATACATGAATATCTCACATGCCAAACAGATTAACTCCACTTTCAAATTTATAAAATTTTGAATGCCAAAGTGCTTGATTGACGGCAAAATTTTTGTATTCAAAAGAAATTTCCCTAATTATAAGGTGGTGTTTATGGTAGTAATCCTTAGTATTAGAGAAATTTGTTTTGAATATAAACAAACACTTAGCCGCCATTCAAGCGCTTTGGCACATAAATTATTATAAATTTAAAAATGGAGTTAATCGATTTAGCAAGTGAGTAAAAAAAATGTAAAAAAAACTATGTGTGTCTGATCACAGGGGAGATGTATAAACATATATTTACACATCAATTAAAATCAAATAGTAAGCGCCATCTATGTACAGCAAGCAAATTCTATGGTTGTTATACTTGATGTTTGCAGTTGTTTGCTATACATTCATGGTGCTTTCAGTTGGTTTTTGAATCAGCTAAATAAATTTAAATCATAATCTTTGCACCACTTACATATACCTCACACCGATTTTCCCTTACGCTGTTTTTGTGATTGAATTGTGAAATATATTTTTACCCCCCTGAGCACATAGATGTTTGCACATCAAAAACTGTATCAATCTGTTATTATGTTTCCTTATCGGAATCTTGTAACTAAATTTTCACTAACTTCCCGACCACTCTTGCAACATTTACCTAAAGAGAATAAAACCACATTATTTAATATTTTTTCAATGCCATTACAATCCCATCTAGAGGAATTATTTGGCAACTATAAAAATGTTACATACTACAAGAATTTCATATGGCTATGCTAATGCAAAGAAAGCTAAAATTAGAAAAAACTCAACTTGTTCGTACTAAAAGAATTCCCATATTATGTTCTTTCTAATGCTTGAGTTAAATAATAATTTTCGCATAGGTTGAAGTGAACTGACGATGTTGTTGCTGCTCAATCTAGTGTTGTCTTTAATATTTTCCATATTTCTTTTATATTAAAAAAATTTATTTTAAGTATTATTACAGTATTATATAAATGATCTCGACCCATACTAAAATGTAATTATTTGCTAAACTTAAAGATTTTACTTACTTTGTTCTACCGTTTTATCCCGATTTTGATCAGTCATATATTATTTTAAAGGTATTTCTTTTTAGCTCTTCACCAGATTTACAGATTTTTTAATTTTTTCCTTTATTTTGAGTAAATTGTATTTAAAATTGCTACTAACACATACAAAAAATTATACATATGTTAATGAGTTTGTTATCTTTATTCAAATTAATAATAAACCAAAACAAGTATTGGTTTGTGAATTGGCTAAGTTGAGAAATAAAGTTGCCTAGAAATTGCATTCGATTTCGAGCGCTGGAATCTTCAAATATAATAAAATAACCTAACCCAAAAAAACAAAGTTTTTATTAAAACTCTTTATTTCCTTATGCATATGAGTTTTGAATCTCTCCGTGGCTATGTCTGACTATGCGTGACTGTGTGTGACTATCTTAAAATTAATCTTTAGCCGCAACAAGTGTATGCACAAAGTTTCAGATCGATCGGATGAGGGGAAGTGAGGTTTTAATCTATCCGTAAGTGTACGTGACTGTGCGTGACTACGTCAAACTTAATCTTTTTTCACAGCAAGTCTATCGACCAAGTTTCAATCGATCGGATGATGGGAAATGACATTTAGATAACTCCGTAACTGTGCGTGACTGTGCGTAATTATGTCGAAGTTAATCTTTCTTTACAGCAAGTTAATCGACCAAGTTTCAGATTGATTGGATGAGGGGAAATCCGTTTTAAATCTCTCTGCGACTGTTCGTGCTGTGCGTGACTAGTCCAAAATTAATCTGTAGTCATAACAAATCTATGAGCCAAGTTTCAGTTCAGTTGGATAAGGGGGAATGGGGTTGCCCCACGACTGACAGACAGACAGAGAGTATGAGTTAAAAGAAAGAGTTAAAAACAAGATTTTATTTAAATTAAAAACTTAACATTCTTACGAAATGTTTCTCATAATATATAATTGCTTTATGAGATGATTTGAACACCAATAGCACACCGAAAAGTAATATATATGTTAAATTTATATTTTTAATATTTATCAAAATCCGGCATTTACACAAAATTAAGCTAAATTGCCTTGAAATATTTCAAATATCAAATTTATAATAATTCTTGAAAATGTAAACAATTTTTTATATATCAATTTCCAGTCTAACTAAATATTTATTTCTGTGCTTAATTTAATTATTACTCCAGCTTGAAGTTAGTCAGATAAATAAGTTGATTTGAATATTTGATTTATTATAGATATGACATACATACATACATGCATACATACATACATAGATATATATATATATACATACTTTTATATACAATTTTTATGTATAGATAATAAAATATTTTTTTATATCAGATTTTATGGCTCTCAAAGGTTATAGATAAGATAAAAATCAGTAATGTGTTATTTATATTGAATTAGCTGCGTTAGAATATTATTTGAATTGAAAAAATTATTAAATGTCAATAAGAGCTACAACAAAGGATATTATTGTTGAAATATGTTACGAATAAAACAAAAATATATACTAATATAATCATAAACATATACTTATATGCAATTGTTTAAGAATTTAAACATTTAAATTAAACTATTTTGGTTTCAAAAATGAAAAGCTTTTGCCAGAAAAAAATACACAATGCAAACACATGGAACCATAGCAAATCCGGTTTTTGTAAAATACGACTATGCAAAACTTCTTGAAATAATATAACTCATCAGTCCTTTATTCCACAATTAACCGGATATCTTCAGAAATTATGTGGCAGTATAATTTTCTTGTTACTAGCTAGCCTAGCACTCGAAATTCGAGTGCAAATTCTAGGAAATTTTATTGTTTCATTCAATTTGTTCTTTCAATTAAAAAATCTATATGTATAAAAAATTTATGAATATTTAAATTTATTAAATTTCATAATAAATATTTGTTGAACACACGGAAGATATATAAATGAGTTTGTTAATAAATAATTTTATAAGAGTTTAGATATGCTAATCAATTATAGCAATTCACAATTCAACACAGGACATGGCTCTTATAAAATAGGCTCTTATAAAATTATTTACTAAAAACATTTTACATTGCTTTATTTTACTTAATTTAATATAGTTTTAACACATATTATAAATAAATTTCATCATTCAGCAATTTTCCTTTATACGATCTATAACTATGCCGCACTCCTCCGTTCGCGGATTTTTCTTAAAAATGGTCGCAAAGATTTTCCTTCACGCATTAATAATATAAATACATTCCATACCGCTATGTAGAGGGTATATATCAGTTTTGTAACTCATCTGAATAAATTCATAAACTATATAACGCTGTTGACAACTAATTAGAAACGCTTTGTATTTTACATAAAACGCGCTTTAGTTTTTATATAAAGCAATTTATTTTCATTCTATTTCATCATATTTTTTTAAATATATTAAAGAGTTAACAAACAAACAAAAAGAACTTAAAAAATTTTTCAACCTTAAAAATATTTTAACAATTAATTATATTATTTGAAATTTGACTGCGTCACCTAATTAGAAACGATAATACATTACTTAAGAAAAAATTAGTTATTAAGTTAATTTTCTTACTTATTCTCAATATTTTGTTGCAAAACCCTTTTGCTTCATTACTGCCTCACATCGATTGCGCATTGATGTTATGAGACGCCGACATGGATCGTCTGGTATTGATTCCCACGCAATCTTCACTTCCTCATATATGCTATATTTTTGAGGCTTACAGCTTTTTTCACGTCACCCCACAGATGTTCAATAGGGTTCAAGTCAGGAATGGATGATGGCCACTCCAAAACGTTGATTGAGTTGTCTGTAAACCATTTTTTTGTGAACTTTGCCGTGTGTTTCTGATCGTTATCCTGTTGGAATCGCCATATAACAGGCAAATTCCTCTCAGCCCACGGCAGTATGACATTATTCAATATTTCAACATATTTCTCTTTATTTAAATTTTCATCAATTTTATAAATTGGCCCAATACCATTCCAGGAGAAGCATCCCCATACCATAATTGACCCTCCACCATGCTTCACTACGCGTGAAACATAGCGAGGATTAAATTCTTGATTAATTGGTCGTCTAATATATCTACGACCATCTGGACCAAGGCGAATTATCTTCACTTCATCGCTCCAAAGCAAATATTTCCACTGATTTGCAGTCCAATTCCAATGAGACTTGGCGAATTCTATACGACGTTTCCCTTGAATCCTACTCAGAAGCGGCAATAGTCCACTTGGATATTGCTACATTAAATTTTTCTTGTATATCACGTTGGATATCAGTGGATGACATTTTTGGGTCGGCTTTGGAGATTCGCCTTATCATTCGGTCGGTGTGCGCTGATGTTTTTCTGGGCCTCTTACTTCGCGGAACGTTGGCTGTAGTGTCATATTTGTTTATATGTTTCAAAGCATTAAAAACCATTTTTTTGGAACACTTGAGCTGCACAGATATTGCTCTATACGATTTTCCAGCTTTATGGAGCTCAAAAATGCAGTTCCGTTGTGCAGGAGTGCAACTTTTGCCTTTTCCCATTCTAAATCTTAAAAATAATTGTTTTAATTTTTTTTATACATTTAATTAAAAAAATATATACCGAAAATCAATATAATATTTATCAAAGTATCACTTTACAAAGAAGATTTCAATTAACAAATGTTCCTTTCTAATTAGTTGTCGCGCTTTATTTGAATTGTACTAATTAAGATGTAAACAAGTTTCAAAAATGATAATGGCATTTGAAATGCATAACAACAAAACTGAGTGCATTTGATAATAAAAAGAGTAATAACTACAATATAAGTGTTTTGGAGACAAAATATAACGGTAAATTTTAAAATTTTTGAACAATGCTCATGAAGAATTAATATAAAAATAGCGTTTCTAACAGCTGTATATTCATGAACTATATATATTCTTGATCATTATAAAAGGAGAAGTCGATGTGGCGGTGTCCGTTATACATTCGTATAACTTAGTCTTAAAATGTACGAAAATGTAGATGTAAAGATACGCTGATAAATTTTCATATAAAAAACTAAAAATAGTAAAAAATGTTTATGTATCAGCGATGAATTCACATTTTGTGATTCTGAGTCGATCGGCAAATATACTACCAAATATTTTTAGTAGTTACATACATTGGCCCAAAATTATTGCAGCCTGACCACATAGTGGTATGCGGTATAAAAATAATGAAAATAATTAAACTATATACAAAATAAATTAATTGACTTTGACGGTTTTTGTTTTATTTTTCTATTTTTGATTTTGCGATTTTTGTTTATTGCGATTTTTATTTTGACGATTTTTGATCTTAGCGATTTTTAATTTTACTGATTTGGATTTAGCGTTTTTTGTTTTCTGCGATTTTCAGTTTTGGCGATTTTTGGCTATGACGATTTTTGTTTTTTTTATGATTTTTGATTTTAGCGATTTTTGATTTTGACGATTTTTTGTGTTCGCGATTTTCAGCTTTGGCGATTTCTGATTTTGGTGATACCGCCCATTCTTTCCCCGACATTGGTAATTAAATAATGAAAATAATTATGTACAAAATAAATTAATTGACTTGAACGATTTTTTTTTCTCTTTTTGATTTTGGCGATTTTTGTTTATTGCGATTTTAATTTAGCGATTTTTGAATTTTATCAATTTGGTTTTAGCGTTTTTTTGTTTTCTGCGATTTTCAGTTTTGGCGATTTTTGACTTTGACAATTTTTGTTTTTTTTTGTTGTGATTTTGGCGATTTTTGATTTTGGCGATTTTTGATTTTAGCGATTTTTGATTTTAGCGATTTGTGATTTTGATGATTTTTGGTGTTCGCGATTTTCGGGTTTGGCGATTTTCTATTTTGGTGATTCCGTTCATATTTTCCTCGACATTGGTAATTAATGTACTTGTCAAAAGTTTCAAGGCTGTCATTTTCATAGTACTTCATATTTTTTGTATAGGAGGTGCCACGCCCATTGGCCTGATCCCGCCCATTTAATATCCGACTACTCACATTAACTCTGACAAAGTTCCAAGGCTTTATCTTTTAAAGTAATTCAGCGTCATATATGACATAAATGTTTACATTGTATGGGGGTGCCACGCCCATTGGTGCGATCCCGCCTATTTTTAGCAGACTACTCGGATTAATAACTTATTAAAGCGGAATATAAATTCTTGTGGTCCAAAATATTTTTGTAAATTACTTCACATTTTTTAAGGCAGTACCGGATCGCTGAAACAGATGTTATCAAATAAAGAAAAGAAATGTGGTTATGAAATATTGTTATACTCAGGGTATAATGAGATACAGCTGATATTTGTAACTACCAAATATCTTTGACCTCGATCCACCTTTTATTATACCGATAAACTCATCGTCCGTCCGTGTGCCCATGTATAGCTTTTCATCACACTAAAAGACCCAAACATGAGAATATCTTTTAATTAAATTCTGTACAAAAACTTTTGTTGATTATAGGACGATTGGTATTAAAATTGGTAAAAATCGGTGCATGTTCAGACCTAGTCCCAATTCAAATGACGACTATAAGATAGGTGTAAATGGTACTAAAAATAAAATTATTGTATTTATCATGGTAAAATTTTGGTTATGTGGTTTCATCATTTCCGTTAAACAATAGTCCAAAAAGAAACTCTCTAGCACCATTTTGTCTCGTAGTTCCCATATCAAACTGCTTCCCGATCTCCTCTCAAATATATTTACTTCTATGTTTTAGAAAAATTTTTGATTTTGCTAAATACGGTCATGTACATTTTTCGACCAAGTCTCCAGCCCACAAAAGCACAACAATATAATTTATATTTAGCATATGTGACCTTCTCCGAGAAAAGGGACCCAGTGTGTGAAAATTAAGTTTTGAGAAAAAAACGCATTTAAAGTTTCTACACCCTTTTAGGTACCAAAAATCCACCGTTTTTGACATCCCTTTTCTCGGAGAAGGTCACATATGTTTATTTCCTATATCCAATTATGACCTAAGCAAGTTAAAGGAAGACTTTTCCTTGCAACTCCTGGCATAGGGAATCGTAGAGCCGGTCTAGACAGTCCATAACTCTCTTATTTGTTTTTATTTCTCTTAGGAACTTTTATGACATTAAAACTCCAGAAATTGTCAATATTTGGGCGAAATATTTAATGCAGGTCTTTGAAATGCGTTTCGTTTGAAATCCGTTATAACATTTTTAATATATTCGTACAAATCTCAGGTTTAGGGGGGAATCAAATGGAATGATTTTGTCTTATTTTTTTAGTTCTCTTAAACTAACAGGAGTCACATTGTTGTCAAATGAAAGGTATTTTGAAGTCCTATTTAACGGATTTAACTTTACACACATAAATTTCATAATTATTTGGGAAATACTGAATATTTTAAATTTAAGTGCATCAAAGTTCCTCTTAAACTAATCATTTTCAGCGCGGATAATTTTCTTCTGTATGCTAGTAGCCTGAAAAAAAAATTTCCTGGTTTTGTGATAATAAAGCACGAGAGAAAAAAATAACATATTTTTCTTTTAATAAAATTATTTTTTAATTTAGTTTAAATTATTTTAAAAAAAATAAGGATTTTTCAATTCCTTATTAACTTTTTTTAAGAAATTTTTTTCGCACTTTTTAAGAAAATTTACTTAAACAATATAAAAAATAACTTGTATATTTTTTATATTTTCTATAATATTACTTTCATAAATTTCTACTGAAACATTTTTTTAAATATTTCTTTGCAGATTCTTGACCTAAATTTTGGATATCATAATCTATCGTCAAAAAAAAAAATAAATAAAAAACAAATCTTTAATAATAAATACAAACACAACAAATACAAATCAATTTATTAAGAAATTTTACTAAACCAAAACAAATTTTAAGAAAATTTACAAAATTTTCTATAAAATAAAAAAATATTGAAAAAAAAAAATTATTTAATTTTAATTATAAGTCATAAATAATAATTAAAATAAAAATTTAAATAATTTAAGCAAAGCAAACAAACCCAAGGAAGGCATAATTTTAATAATAAATAAGCAATAATTAAAAAATAAATATAACAAAAATACGTCACAAATTTAAAAACCTCTACAAATTTACACCCAAAATGAAAGAAGAAGAAAGAAAAATAACAAAATTAAAAATACAAATTATTGTCTAGATATGATATTAAAACATATATATATTTTTTTATAATTAAAACAAAACAAAATAATTACTAAACAAAAGTACAAAATACAAATTTTAACAATATTAATTAGCAAGCAACGCAATAGTATAAAAACAAAAATAATTCAAATAAAATAAAAGAATTTCTTTAAAAAAAAAAGTCTGATAAATAATAAAGCAAAATTTTGAATTAGTATTTCAATACCAACAACAACAAAAGAAATAAACTACAAATTTTTAAAAGTTACAAAAAAAAATTTTTTTAACAAAATTCCCAAAAATAAATTTTTAATTATAAAAATACATAATAACAGTTAAAGTACAAAATATAAAAGTTTTTTATTCAAAATTCAAATTGTTATTAAATAAAAATAGTTACAAAAAAAAATTATTAATATAGTCTGCACGATTACAAATTTTTAAACAAATATATTCAATAATCAACCAACAAATTTACTCCATATTCAAAATACAAATTTTTTGCATAATCAAATAAATAAATTATAACGAAATACGTACAAGTTAAACAAAATAAAAAACTTACAAAATATTATTAAAAAAATGAAGTAGTGTTCTTTAAAATCCTTAAAGTTATCATTAACAAGAAACACAAACAAGAAAAACATGAATTCCCAGTGATTTTATTAGAAACTTATTCTTAACCATTAAAACGAACCTTAAGATCATTTTGAAAAACTACCTCAAAAGTGTTTAAACAAGTGTACAAATATTAAAAAAAAAAAAAAAAACTATTTTATCCCTTAAATAAAAACGAAAATTTAAACTAAAGCACAAAAGTGAAGGTACAAATTTCAAACGGCCCTACAAAAAAAAAATTTTTTTTTGGTTGAAAACTAATGAAGGATACACAAAGTATTTGATAAATCGTTTAAAGCAATAATAACATTTTCTTTCTGGCCGACCCCTGTTCTGAGAGTGTAGAAACGGCCATGCAACAGGGTAATTTTAAATGGCGTCTTCAATAGTGGCACAATCAAGCGGCGGTACACAAGAAACGTCTGCGAATAGTTTGCATCATCACCAACAGCAACAAGCCCAACAGCAACAGCAACACCAGCAACATCAGCAACAGCAACAACAGAACCAGCAACATCATGTATCATCTGCTTCGGCTGTTAGCTCGTCAAATTTGCACAATACACATCTGCAACATTTGAGTTCACTTAGCCATCACTATACACACGCCTATCAGACTCCGACAGCGGCCACATTTCACCAGCATCAACAATATCAACAGCATCCTCAATATCCCGCCATACAGCATAATCAACAGCATACACAGCAACAGTTGTATCAGCAACATCAACAACAACAGCAGACACACTGGGACTATTATGCTAGACAGCCACCTCCCCAGCAACAACACACACAAACAGAACAGCAACAAACACAGGCACAACAACAACAACAGCAACACCAGCAACAGCATCAACAAATCCAACAACCATTACAATCTTCAACGCCCACGAGTACCAGCAATATCTCCACTACGGCTGGCAATAGTGCCTCGTCAGCAACTACCAATGGTGCAGCGACCACAACTGCCAGTGAACAAATTCAAAATGTTAACAATCCCGGAAATAACAATAACACACAAGCCAGTTCAACCAGCAATAGTAATACCAATGATTCTGTAAGTTCTCAAACTAACGGTTCGAATAACTATACACGACCTTGGGAAATGGAGTCCAAAGATACAAACAGCAATTCCAGTTCCAATCTAGCACAACCAAAGAGTGGCTTTGAGCCATTTTCGAAACTACCCTCATTTTCCAGCCAATTTCAGGGTTTCGATCAATTAATGGCCGACGGTACACCAATACCACCAACGGCCTCGTCAGCCACAGCACTGAATTCTTTGCAAACGGTAGCCATGTCACCGGCTAGTATATCGGTTAGTTCGCCCGGCATGATTAGTATAGGATCGCCTCTTACTCAACTGACTAGTCTGCAAACAAGTATAACCCCGCCATCGTCGGGATTTGCTCCGTTGGGAGCCCCACCTCCTCCCGTGCCGCCTAATGCTTTTCATCCCCATCATAGAGCTCCTTATCCACTGATGCCAGCCGTCTTACCCACAAGGGACATAACACCCACATTAGCGGGTTCTTTAGCGTCGGGCGGTTACACAGATCCTTTACTTTACCAACCGCTGACACCTTCGTATGCTCCTCCCACGTCCAGTTCATTAGTGCCACCCTCGTTACAATCATTATCGTCTTTGTCTTCGCTGGGTAAAAAAGAGACTTCTCTATCAGCCTTTGATCTCAATACAAATTCAAATGGTTCCCAAATAAGTGCTACTACATCGAATACACCAAATACTATAAATATGCCTATGGGTATGCATACGCCCACACCGTCGTACGATGGTGCCAGTAATTCATCTATGATGGACATTTCCAACAGCGCAGCAGGGGTTGGTAGCAATGCCGGCTATCATACGCCCCATTCAACTCATACAAGTACAGGATCTCATACTCCTCACACTACGCAGTCGCATACACCCACACCCTCTACAACTACACCGTTGAAGGCGGATAAAGTTTTGAACTCACCCGTGGCTAGAGTGGATGCACGAAAAAAAGAGAGACGGAAAAATCGGGTTCACTCGCTGGAGTCCAGTGCCGAATCTGAGGCCAGTGCCATGGATGTGGACCCCAGCAATCCCGGCCAAGTTGATGCTGTTTCAAGTACTGCTAATTTTAAGAGTCCCATAAGTAGTTTGGGAATTGGAGACAGCAATGACGGAACCGATGATAAACAGGTGAGTTGAAATACTTAGAATGTTAATGCACGTAGGAATTAGATGATTTGTTTATCTAAATAATGAAAGTAGAAACAGCAATCTCCGAAATGAAAATATGTATACAAGAAAGGGTGGACAACTCAAAGTCCGATTTGAAAAATTACAAAAATTCTTAAGGTTGCCAAATTTGACCAAAAATGGGTTTGAGTTAGAATTTTTGTGAAATATAACTATGTTATACGAGAGTGAGTCAATAAAGCTTTACATATCATATAAGGAGCACTCCGAACTAAAACCAAAGCTGGTTTCTGAAAAATGTCAAGTTACAAAAGACAACTGCCAAAGCTTTAGGCAAGTCCTTCAATCAATTTTGATAAACAATCGATTGAGTGAGACAACTTGGGAAATATTTAATAAAGATTACACGTATCTATCTATGGAATTTACCACATGAATCTGCCACGAAGAGCGCAAAGGCAGTGAAGTCGGCTGGTAGGGTTATGGCCGGGTTGTTTTAAGATTTGCATGGAATTATAAACATTGACTTTTTACAAAATGGGAAAATTACAAATGGAGAATTTATTCATTATTGTTGGAAATCCAGAAAAAGTGATTTTCCAGTAAGATACTGCACGATTGCACATAAGTGCAGTTTCAAAGATAAAAATGCAGTTGAAGTTCCAGTTGTTGCGACATCACCCTTATTATACTGATTGGAACTCCAGCGACCTTTTCCTGTTACCCAATTTAAAGAAACGACTCGTCGAAAAAAGATTAGAGCCGAATGAGGACCTGAAGTCTTATTTTGCGTAGAGCATAAAAAGAAGAATCGCTGGATGGAGAATATTGAGCCAAAATGAGAGTATGTTCAAAAATAAAAAAGAATCATCCCAAGAAAATACGGTTTTCGATGTTTTTGTAAGGACCTATTGACTCCCCCTCGTATCAGAAGAGAATTTAACTAAATTTTGGACAAAAATACCTATTTAAAAATTGTAACTTTCAAAAAAAGTACCTTTTCAAAAAAGTACATTTTCAAGAAAGTGCCTTTTGCAAAAAACCAACTTTTCAAAAAAAATTCTTGATAATAGCACTTTTTCAAAAACAATATCTATTCAAAAAAGTACCTGTTCAAAGAAAACTTAATTCATTTTTAAAATTTTTGACAAAAGTACCTATTCAAAAATTGTACCTTTCAAAAAAAGTATCTTTTCAAAAAAGTACCATTTCAAAAAAGTGCATTTTCAATAAGTGTAGCTTTTCAAAAAAGTGCGTTTTCAAAAAAGTACCTTTTCAAAACAAATTTCTTCTTGATAATAGTACTTTTTCAAAAAATTTATCTATTCAAAAAAGTACCTGTTCAAAGAAAACTTAACTCATTTTTAAAATTTTGGACAAAAGTACCTATTCAAAAATTGTACCTTTCAAAAAAAGTACCTTTCAAAAAAAGTACCTTTTCAAAAAAGTACCATTTCAAAAAAGTGCCTTTTCAAAAAGTGTACCCATTCAAAAAAGTGCCTTTTCAAAAGTATTACCTTTTCAAAAAATTTCTCTTTGATAACAGTACCTTTTCAAAAAATTTGCATTTAAATTAATATCCTGTTCAAAAAAGCACCTTTTCAAAAAAAGTAATTTTCAAAACAGTACCTTCTAAAAAGAAGTATCTTTTCAAAAATGCTATTTTTCAAAATAAGTACATTTTGAAAATATAACCTTTTAACAAAAGTACCTACTGAAAAAGTACCTTTTGATAAAAGCGCCTTTTGAAAAAATAACCTTTTGAATACAGTATGTTTTGATAAAAACACCATTTGATGAAAATATCTTTTGGAAAAAGTACTTCTTAAAGAAATGTAACTTTTAAAAATATCACCTTTTCATAAAAATACTTTCTGAAAAAAGTACCTTTTGTAAAAATGTACCTTTTAAAAAAAGTACCTTTCGATAAAAGTAACTTTTGATAAAAGTTCGTTTTAATCAAAGTACCTTTTCATAAAAGCATATTTATCAGAAAGTAGCTTAAAAAAGTAGCTTTTGAAAATAGTACTTTTTCATTGAAGTGTTCTCTAAAAAAAGAATAGTTTGATGAAAGTAACTTTGATAAAAAAAATCGTTTTGATAAAAGTACCTTTTCAAACAATTTACATTTTCAAAAAAAAAAATACCTATTTTAAATGAAACATTTTCATAAATAAACCTTGATAAAAGTTCCTTTTAATAAGAGTACCTTTTTTGATACACTGAGCTTTTAAAAACAAAGTTCCTTTTGAAAGAAGTGCTTTTCCCAAAAGTACCTTTTGATAAAGTTACCTTTTAAAAAAATTACATTTTGATAAAGGTAACCATTGATACAAGTACCTTATAATAAAATTACGTTTTGAAAAAAGTACCTTTTGATCATAGCATGTTTTGGTAAAAGTACCTTTTAATAAAAATACCATTTTTTTAAATTACTTTTTGATAAAAGAAGCCTTTAAAAAAGTTCTTTTAGGAGAAAATATCTTTTGGTAATAGTAACTTCTGAAAAAAGTACATTTTTATAAAACTAACTCTTGATAAAGGTAACTTATAATAAAAATAATACTTTTATTAATAAGTATTATTTTTTAGAACTCTTTTATATTTTATGAATTTACAAATCATCTATTCCGTCAATAATTGAAAATATATCTATCTTAGAGGGAAAAACCAATTGAGATAAACATTTTTATAGATGCCTTCTAACATTTTCCAGTCAAAAAAGAAACGTAAACGTTGTGGCGAATGCATTGGTTGTCAACGTAAAGATAACTGTGGCGATTGTGCACCTTGTCGCAATGATAAAAGTCATCAAATCTGCAAACAACGGCGATGTGAAAAACTTACCGAGAAAAAGGTAAGTGGAACATTATTTTAAAAAAAAAAGTTCATTCATGATTTCAGGTGGCTGACAACAAAAAGGCTTATGAACCTTTGACAAACTGGTTTGCCATTAAAATGTGTGTGATTTTTTTTTTTTTTTTTTGTAGCGTTAAATATACGATTATGGTTAAATGTGGTATCCTTCAAGATGAGAGATTATTTTAGTCTCTCTTACAATTTATGTCAATTATACGAGTATACATACGTACCAAAACGCGTTTTTCAACTTAAATACAAACGAACATGGACGGACACTGAAAAAACAACAGATGTTTTTCTTTCCTGAACAGCATCATTGTTTTGTGATGGTTGTTCTTTTTGTTTTTTTTTTTTTTTCTGTTTGAGATTGTTGTTGTATTTTCACTACTTTAATTGATGTGTCTTCTGTAGAGGTCTACTTAAGATTTGTATGCGATATTTTTTTATTTTTTTTTTTTTTTGATATTCTTGAAACAACATGTGTTTCACGTTTGGAATACACATGCTTGTTGCATTTAAACACGTTTTAGCCCATTGAATAACCTAAATAATGTGTGTAAATTATAAAGAGAAAAAATTAAATATTTAAAACAACAACTAAAGTACAGCTGATATTGTGCAATTAGTAGTTCATATCGATAACATCCTTTTTGAAAATCTGGATCTCTGGTATTGACAATAATAAGTGTTATAACTGAAGATCGCTTTTAGAAGTGGAGTGTTTTTTGTGAGTGTGTATGTGTGTGTATTTGTATTTGTATTATTATGGCCGTACTTCCGTTTGTAATTTGTTAAGACAACTGACATTAATTATAATTTGTTTGTGCATATTAAAACTCAAAAGAAGACATTAGTATACTTAAATAAAAATATCACATTACATTTGTTTGAGAAATTCAAACATTAGTCATTAGGTTTAATGCATTTCCAACAGGAAGGACTTCTTAAACCTAAAAATTTAACGTCATATAATATCGTCAGTTGAAGAGCGTAACTAATAAATCTTCCGAAGTACTCCATCCCTCAGTAAATATAAAAAATATCTGTATTTGTGTTTTTTTTACTTAATAATGACTAAATTTTTTAATGCAGTAGCATTGAAAAAAGTCATTAACCTCTTAAACCCGAATTTATAACCGTTTTTATTCATTCACAAAAACAGTTAATGGTTTGTTTTTAACAGAAAGCAAATACGAAAACCATCTGCAAACTTGGGCAATGCAACAGAACTCAAAAAAAGCAAAAAATTCTTTTTGATATACAATAACAAGGCATATAGAAAAGCTATCAAAATTAAGGTCATAAATAACACAACGAGTCAACGTGCGATGATCGCTGAAAGGATGAAAAAGTAATATAAAATAAATGAAAAAAAATAAATTTTACTCGAATTTGCGGCCTTTTTTTATATGTAGATGAAATAAGAAGCTTAGCATTGAGCCATGACCGCGAAAAAAGCTTAAGTGCTAAAAAGAAAACTTAAAGAACAAGTTTTTTTTTTATTATTATTTTATTTAATTTTTTTTAATTTAAAGCTGGAAAAATTAAATTTTGCCATATGTTACTACATGTTTCCATTCACAACATAATTTTTTTTCGAAAAAATTTATTGGAAATTTCAAACGACATTGTAAAGCAAATTTGTTGATACTGACAGATTCCACCGCTCGAAATTCGAGTGCAATTACTAGGCAGCTTTATTTTTCAACTTAGCCAATTCACAAACCAACACTTTTATGGTTTATTATTGTTGTGAATAAAGACAACAAACTCATTTACAAACACATTAACAAATTTAATAAAACACACATAGCATATGTATAATTTTATGTATGGGTTAGAAGCAACTTAAAATTCAATTTACTCAAAATAAAGGAAAAATTTTAAAAATCTGTAAGTCTGCAAAACGGCTAAAAAGAAATACCTTTCAAATAGTATGCGCTTGGCTAAAATCGGGATAAAACGGTAGAACAAAACATCGGTCACAAGAAATCGCCTAGCCTATTAATATTATAGATACTGTTGTCGTGATATGATAAAATAAAATTTTTTGTAAAATTGACAAGGTCCGAGTCTTTAATTTTGTACCTAAGTGTTTAAATAAATTTTTTGAAAAATGTTATGCTTTGAAATTTTGCAGACCATATAAAAGTAAATAAATTAATGCTTTAAAAAACATATTTTTACTACACTCTACGGTCAGAGTTCGTTACTAACAAAAATATCTTACCAAGGTTCACTTTTTACTATATCGATCGACTCAAAATCACTTACTGAGTCGATCTAACGATGGCCGGCCGTCCGTCTGTCTGTTTGTCCGTCTGCGTATCCATGAAAACCTTGTAATCAAACTACAGGTCGAAAACATAAATATATTTTCACGAAATTTTTTATATAAGCTTTTGTTGACCATAGTATCATCGCTATTGAAATTGGTGAAAATTGGAACATGTTCAGACCTAGTCCCCTTACCAATGATTTGCTTAAATTGTCGTAAGATCCAGTTTATCACATATATATCGATCAAATTTTGTTTATATGTGTTTAATATACTCATTATTCAGGACAATAAACCATGTAGTACCATTTTAAGTGATAGTTCCAATATAAAACTGCATCCCGGTCTTCACTAAAATCTACGAAAAATGAAATATTACATAGATTTTTCTCAAATTATGTTTATTATGTTTTTGGTTTATATTAGTGCCTTTACTTAAGCCACGATCGGTCCATTTTTTGATCTAGTCTATATAAAAAAAACAGAACCTACTAACTTTTTCATGTATAGAGGACATAAATAAAAAACAAGAACAAATACTACTCAAATTTATTTTATACTTATATTTTGTATCCAATTATGACCTCGGCAAAGTTGCGTCTTTCTCCAACCATATGGTGTATTCGTTTCTTTTAAAAGTTTTTCATACGATCCAGAGACATATTTCCGAAAGGTGTATATTATCGAAAAGCTATCTATTAGTATAATAAAAATAAAGGAACACATTTGTTATTCAACTGAACTTTGGAACAAAATTTTTATTAAAATAATTTTAATTAATTAAATTAATTAAAAAAGTCTAAACACGACATCATTTGTAACTTTAACAAGCTTTCACAAAAGCCATACGCCATCTTTATTAAGGGCATAGTGAGGTCACAGTAAATTATTTTGTTTGCTCCGATGTTTCGTGTTGGACGTTTCACATTTTTGCACTCAATAAAAACCATAATTTTTTTTTATATAAATTTATTGTAAAATCATGATATTATTAATTTGTTAATTTATTTTCATATCAGTTATGTGTGTTTCTAAATTTTGTACGGTGCCCAACACAATCATGACTGTGTTTCGTTTTAATATTTGGTTATGTATACGAACATGTTTCTATCACATATTTTTTGTTTCGAACACACATAAACCACACAGATTTGATGAAATTTTGTACATAAGTTTTTCTTTTCGCCCACAGCATAAACTGTGTTGAAATTAAGGGAAATCGGTGCATGTTCAGATATATGTTAGTCTTCACACAAATAACCTCTAGACATGGCGTTGCCCTAAAAACCAAATTATCACATAGAGCTCAGTCAAATTTGATTTGTGTCTATTTATACACATATATATTCGACCTGTAGTATGGTCACACAGACGGACGGACGGACGGACAATTATCACTAAATGGATTCAGAAAAAGATTCTGAGTCGATCGGTATATCTTGATCCGATATTTTTGAGAGTTGGAAACATTAGTACAAATTTGTATAGGCTATTAAAAAATAATGCTTAAATTGAAAATGTGAGAGCAATATTTCTTTGCTCATTTAATCCCTTTTTGCTCCTCAAATTACTATCAAATTTTATATATGACAGTGGCTCAGTGTATAGTGTAGCTAGCTGCCCAACCGTATACTGTATTTTTTTTTTTTTTTTTTTATTATTTTAAAAATTTATTTTTGTAACGCTTTATTTCAACATCCTCTTGAGCATGCTAGCAAACCAGTTAAGCTTTTGGGCACAACTCTTGTAAATATAATCCAGATTAAGGACAAACTATCAGTAGTGAAAATCTTTGATTTTGCAATGTTACCTTGCAATGATAGTTTTTGCTATATTACTAGTTGATTAAAATAATATTATTGCGGCGTTATGTAACTGTAAAGAAAATTTCTTCATTTTGCGTAAAGTTCAAAAAACTGTCTATTCAAGAATTTGAACATTAAGTAAAAGCAAAACGTTATGCGTTCGTTTAACAAGGAACCGGTGTATTTTATATTTAAAAATTTTTTATTGTCTGGCTGTAAGAACATCCAGCTGTCTCCTGTTCTAGTGTCGTATTGTGATATGTTTGTATGAGTAAATGTTTGTCCGACAATATCAAATAAATGCTGATATTTTATCTGTTATTGTTATTTCAGTTCACTCTTGTGTGTGTGTGTGTGTGTGTGTGTATATGAATTTGTTACATTCGTTCGTTTTTTTGTTTAACTGATCGTTTACGCTGCCTGTCTGACGTTATGAACTTTGGGAACATCTGCTCATTGTGTTCCTCTTTATGTTTGATTCCGTTCGTATGTTATATATATTTTCAAACAGTTTAAATAAAACTCCAAAATCGTAAAAAAAAAAATTATTTAAATTCTTATTGATCTGGGGTTTTATTGAATTTATTTTTTTAGTTCATCAGACTAAAATATTAAAAACAAATAATGATAAAAAAATAAATAGGGGTTTTCTTCATCCGTTTTTCTTTCATCTGTTTTTTTTTAAGAATCTGACAAGGAATTTTTTAAATTAAAAATTATTATAACCAACAGCTTTTAAACGTATGAAACAGCAATGCCTTTTCCCAGCAAAAAAGCGTAAAACAGCAGCCCAGGCAATAAATCATAATGAAATTATAATCGATAAAAAGCTCCAGTTATATGTTAGTAAAAAAAATAAAATTATTTGTCCATTTGAAGTGTATATCAGTAATAAAAAATCAATTACGTTAAAAACTTTTCATCGTCATCTTCAGGCCATAATATTGTTTTAATATAAAATTTCAATTTTCCATATATTTCAAAATAACTAATCTATAATATTAATAGGCTAGGCGATTTTTTGTTACCGATGTAAGTTTCACAGTTTTACCCTGTTTTTGACAAAAAATTTATCATTTGAAAGGTATTTCTTTTTAGTTGTTACTTAGATTTACAGATATTCATCGTCTGAAATATTTTTTGCAGTTATGATCGTTTAAAGTTGCTACTAACACATACATAAAATTATACAATGCTATATGTGTGTTTATTAAATTTGTTAATGTGTTGAGTTTGTTTTCTTCATTTAAAATGAGTTGAATTGTGAAGCCTACCTTTAGGGTCTTTATTAAATGAAAAAATAAAATTTCCTAGAATTTGCACTTGAATTTCGAGTGCTGGAATCTGCTAGAACACTTGATGGAATTTTATCATTAATACAACTGGTATTTTTAATTTTTAGTCCATATTTAATTCGTATTCCTAATTTTATTTAAAAAAAAATTCATTGCCCTGAACAATGTTTAAACTGTAGGGTTTAAATACTAAAAAGTCAATATATCCACAAGAAACTTTATAAATTAAAACGAGAATTTTTTGTTTTTATAAACTTTAATCCAAAACAAATTAGTTCTGTTCCCATTTTTCAATATAATAATGTTCGTACTCTTCATTTTTTTTTTTTAATCTTTCTTTTAACTCACACTCTCTGTCTGTCGTGGGGCAAACTTATGCCCCCTTATCCAATTGACTGAAACTTGGCCCATAGTGTTGTTGTGACTACAGATTACAGATTTGGGGTAGTCACGCATAGTCACGCACACTCACGGAGTGATCTAAATGTCATTTACCCTCTTCCGATCGATCTGAAACTTAGCCATACACTTGCTGTGAAAAACAGATTAACTTTGAGTTATGCCGTTTTCTTTTCTGACAAAAAATGTCGCCCTTTTTTCGAATAGTATATTTTTTTATATATTCTGAATTAAGAGCAACCTTATCTTATACATCAATCGAAAAGTCTGAAAGTGCTGTGTTCATAAATGCAAAAAAATTGTATTATTATTGTCCACACTGAGTAAAGATTTATTTTTTAGATTTTTAAAATTAGGTGACAATTATCATATTCTGATAAAATTTTTAATAATCGATATAAATCATCCGAATGTTTTGTGCGTTCCACATTTTGGGCTTCAAATGTCAGATTCACTCTTTGTACATCTGTTAAAACTGAGCCAAGTACGTTATATAAATATAGTTTTTGGAATCATTGTACACATATTTTAATAGCGTCGTCTCAAAGCATTTTTAATTAATAACGTTAAAATGAGTTTCCAACTCAAGGTACAATTCCAGAATTGATTTAATGGGGGTCCCGGGGTCTCGGTATTAATATCGGTATTGAAAAAAAAACAAAAACACTACACTGCAAAAAATTTAAGAAAGAAATTAAAAACAAATTAAAATATTTAATTTAATCTATACTTACTAATATAATAAAGAGGTAATGTGTGTTTGTTTGTTTGTAGGAGGTAATCTCCGTAACTATCCATCTGATCTTCCTGAAATTTTCACAGAGTCTTACTGCGGATATGGGAAGTGCTATAGGCTATAATTGTTTAATATTTTTAGTGGGCGTGGCACCTCCCTCACAAAGTAAATTTTTAGTATCATATACATATATTGAGTACAATGATAGGGAGAGCTTTGAAAATTTGTATGAGGTCACCTATTGTTAATGTTAGTAGCTACGCCGGAAATGGGCGGGATCGGATAAGTAGGCGTGGTACCTCCCATACAAGTAATAGTCCAATATAATATATCTCGAGTACTGAGAGAGCTTTTCAAATTTGTCTGATGTAACCTATTATTAATGTGAGTGTCGGACACAAAATGGACAGTATCGGACCAATAGGCGTGGCACCTGCCATAGAAAGTAAATATAAAATGCCATATGTCTGGAGTACTGTAACAGTGAGAGTCTTGGGACTTTGTGTGAGCCCATAAGTTATTCATGTGATTAGTTGGACAAAAAATGCGTGATCGGAGCAGTGGGCGTGGCACCGCCCATACAAAGTAAATATATGATATTATATAACTGTTGTACAAAAAAGGGAAGCTTTGACACTTTGCACGAGCCTATCAGATCTTAGTTTGAGTAATCGAGCAAATATTGGCGGGTTCACACCAATGGGCGTGGCACTCCCCTTCCAAAGTAACTATTTATTGTCATATATATGATGAGTACTGTAAAAGAGAGAGCTTTGTGGCTTTGCGTGAGCCCATAGGTTCTTTGTGTGATTAGTCGAACAAAAAAAAATAGTTTGATCGGAGCAGTGGGCGTAGCACCGCCCATGCAATGCAGATATGTAATATCATATAGCTGGTGTACTATAAAAGTGGAAGACTCGACATTTTGCACGAGTCCATCAGATATTAATGTGAGTAGTCCAATAAAAATTGGGCGAGATTGGATTAGTGGGCGTGGCACCTCCTATGTAAAAAATATGAAGTACTACGAAAACGACAATCTTTTGACAAGTTCATTAGTTATCAATGTGATTTGTCGTGGAAAAAATATCGCCAAAATCAAAAATCGCCAAATCCAAAAATCGCGATAAATTAAAATCGCCCAAATAACAAAAATCTTAAAAATCAAAAATGGGCAAAATCAAAAATTGCTAAAAAGAAAAATTGCCAGATGATATTCTAAATTCAAGGCCAATAGTTAAGTGTTGCCAGATCTAATTTGGAAAATCCATGTTCTTCTCATGGGCAGCTACATGTACCTTGCTCTTGGGTATGAACGCCGAAAAATCTGATAATTGTTGTACCGAATGAGACAACAAAAAGCATTGTATATCAGCATCCTGATCTTCCTGTAATTTTCACAGAGTCTTACTGCGGATATGGGAAGTGCTACAGGTGTTAATTTTTTTTAATATTTTTAGTGGGCGTGGCACCTCCCATACAAAGTAAGTTTTTAATATCATATATATTAAGTACTATGATAGAGAAAGCTTAGCAGTAGTCAGACAAAGAAATGGGCGGGATTAGATAAATGCGCGTGGCACCCCCACACAAACTTAATATTAAATGTGATATATCTGAATTACTGTAATAGTAAGACTTGGGACTTTGCTTGAGCCCTTTCATTACTATTTGGGAGGGAGGGGGTAGCGAAGCACACCGGGTTACATCTAGTAATATATAATTCAAAACAATAAACTTTTTTTAAAAGTGCCACAAAAGAGAAGAAAAATATAGAGTTAAAAAGAGTAATAAAATAATTAATAATATATTAGTATAATAAGTAACTCAAAATTCTGTGGTTTTCTAGAATCACCGCGTATGTCATAAAATCAAAATGTTCAGGAGAGCCAAAAATCGTTATATTTGAAATTATGGGCGCGATATAAAGTTTTTAGTCCTGTACATATGGGCAATAAATACTTTATCCTAGAGAAGGAAGAAAAACAATATGTAAATTACACTTAAAGTGTGTGCAGATGAAACAACTTATGTCGACAAATGTCGTTTTCTTTGAAAAAGTGCAACTACCCATTTATACATAAGTTATTGTTGCTTGAAAAATTGATTTTGTTGTTCGTCAACAAAAAGTTAACGGGACTTAGGATGAGAATAAAACAACGTATCAAGAATAATAGTGACGACAAATAACAGAAAGAAACACACAAGTTTTTATAAGTGGTTATAAACTGAAAAATAATCCAAAATTAATTTGCATTTTTTTGATTAATAACAACGTATGTCGCTATTTGTCGTTTTCTGAGAAAATAATTTGTCAGCGATCAAACGTAGGTTGACATACGTCGTTAGTGCTGCAAATTAATTTAATAGACATTTAAGTTACGTCGTTATTTAAAGAAAAAACTCTGAAAAGGACAATATTTAAAAAAAAAAAATTAAACACATGTAAAGAGCGTTAAAAATTAATATATTTGGCATCGTTAAGTCAAAAATGTCAAAAATGGACATACGCGGTTATTCCAGAAAACCACAGAATTGTTAAATTATCAAGAGTTTTGTCACTTAAGCTGGATCAAATTTTTGTGCACAACAGCCCTGTTGCTGAAAAGGCTCTTTCTGACTCTACGCTAGTTGGTGGTATGGGCATAAAGAAGTCTTATACTAGCTGAAGACATTTTCCTCTTATACGATCCACTTCGAAGTACGCTAGTTCCTGTTTTATAACTTTATGAAGTGCTTTAAAACTCATCGTTTTTGAAATTCCACTCGCAGTCTTCATCACATTAACTTTCTTGGAAATTGTCATTTCTACTTTTTCTTTCATTGTCAACGAAATTAGAATTTCTGGCTCAGAATCAGCAGATGACTCGGAAACGTTTATGGAAGAGGCTCCAATATTTTTATTATCGTCGTAAGCGTTCCAATAAATTCATACTTATTTTTATAATTATTGCTTTGTTAATTCGATTACAAATTTCATCTTCGTCGTCATCTTCTGAGTCAGTAGGATTGTGCAGGTATTGCAGTAGACTCGATAAATCGAAGGCCCTCTGAACTGAAGGAAAAATAACAAAAAATAAATTACTTCGGTGGGGACACTCCATCCGTATGTAAATTTCAAAACTAGATTGAATCTTTAAACATAACAACATCTAAAAATTTGCTAATTAGTTATAAAAATAAAATAGTTAAATAAAAATGATATGAATGTTAACTTAGAGCATTAATACCGGTATTGAACGGTATTAGAAAATGTCGTAGTACCGGGATCCCGGAAACCGAGATCCCGGTATTCCAAGCCCTAGTGCCTGCGACCTTTCATATTTAAAAAGTACGTTTATTTTTTAAAGGCAGTTAGAGGCTGTAAAAATTCCAAGAAGATTATGCCATAGGTATAGCGTCCTATAGGTTCAGAAATAGATAAACAAACACATTTTTATATCAAAAATATTAATTTTTAAATTCTGTAATTTCAATCAAAAGTTAAGGGATCAAAGTGCGCTGCAATTTTAAGTTGCTAACTCAAGATGATGATTAAACATTTGCCTATACCATATGTGTATGCCCTATACTACTCTGTGGTCAAAGTATAATGAGTTTGTGTTAATGTTTGTATTAACTACAAAATATTTTCCGTAGACAAACTATTTATATACTGCTCGACTTTCTGAGACGATTAAACGACCATCTGTCTGTGTGACCATGTAAACCTTGTAATCAAACTATATTTAATCTATAATATTAATAGGCTAAGCGATTTTTTTTCCGATGTTTTGTTCTATCGTTTTATCCCGATTTTGATCAAACGTATATTATTTGAAAGGTATTTCTTTTTAGCTATACACCAGATTTACAGATTTTTAAATTTTTTCCTTTATTTTGAGTAAATTGCATTTTAAGTTGCTACTAATCCATATATAAAATTATGCATGTGCTTTTGAGTTTGTTAATGATTTTGTTATCTTCATTCACAATAATAATAAACTAAAAGAGTGTTGGTTTATGAATTGGATAAGTTGAAAAATAAAGTTACGTAGAAATTGCACTCGAATTTCGAGGGCTGGCTATTAAAATTGGTGAAAAATATGTGATCGACTTAAATTACCGTAATATCCAGATTATTACACCCATTAATCAGTAGTTCAAAAATAAACCTTATAGGATCATTTTTACAAAAAGTCCCCATATAATGATATTTCCCGATCCTTACTTAAATCTGTCAGAACACAAAGACATTGCATATATTTTTCTCAAATTAAATTTATATATGTAATTTTTTGAGAAAAATAAGTGACTTTATTAAATATCGTCGTGATTGTTCCATTTTTGATCTAGTTCCTTTAAAAAAATAGCACAAATTAATAACAATATCACTCAAATTTGTTGTATAAGATTTTTCCATATCCTATTATTACTTCAGCAGAGTGGTATCTAAGTCGTTTTCTCTAAAATTAATGGTATAGGCTAACGTATAGTCGGTATAAACTGACAATAATTATCCTATTTGTTTTTTGTTTGTTGCATGAAACCATACTTAACCAAACATTTTGTTAATAATGAGTCTTCATCTTTCAATACAAATCATACGAGAAACTAGTATTAGATATGAGTACTACAGAATTTACTCATATTCTTAATAAATGCATTTGTACTCGTATGATGGTATATTGTATGTATATTTGCATAATTTTGCTTATGATACCTGCTACTTCATTTAACAACAAATATCCTGCTATTTTTATGTGAACTAGATGTTTGCTGTAGTATACATACATACATACTTATATATATGCATATAAATTCATATTCGAGTACATCTTTATTCATATACTCCTAAGTGCATACATACATATACTCGTACTACACATTCATATTATTCGCATTCATGTTTGTTAAGGGTTTCTATTATCTAATATTTTTTTTTATGACTACTGAATAAAAAGTTTGCTACTCTTGTCAGTACTTTTTTTTCATCTTTTGCATTCACTATAATATATAAATCTGAAATAAATAGACGGCAACAGTTTGAATTGAGTAATTTTTCTAATATAATGCTTAATGGAATTTCAACATAAATCATAATTTTTGGTAAGGACTTCTAGTATAAAAAGAAAATAGTATTTCAGAAAGCACCTACAAAACTAAAAAACTGAGGATCAATATAAGGAAACCCTAATTGGCAAGAACACATAATATGTTCTATGGAGTATGTATATTGTATGTACCTTGAACAAGTATGTATGGGTATGTATATACATTAAGTGCAATGCTCCTTCAAAATGTCGTTCGTGACATACTGCACTCTCCTCTATTTCTTAAATGTCCTTATGAAAAAATAAAACAAACCCACACATACCAAAAAAAAAACAGAGCAGATGAAACAACAACAAAAAATAAAGAGTATGTTATTAACTTTGTTTATTTAGGATTATATTTATATTTCATACTTATATGATTTAAAGAACTGAACACTAGGGCGTTTCACCAAAAAACTTTTTTTGCAACTGGTAGACCGGAATCTATAATATTAATAGGCTAGGCGATTTTTTGTGACCGATGTTTTGTTCTGCCGTTTTATCTCGGTTTTGACCAAACGTATATTATTTGAAAGGTATTTTTTTGCCGTTTTGAAGATTTACAGATTTTTAAATTTTTTCCTTTATTTTTGGTAAATTCCATTTAAAGTAAATTTGCTAATGTGTTTGTTAATGAGTTTGTTATCTTCATTCACAATAATAATAAACCATGAAGGTGTTGGTTTTTTAGTTGGCTAGAAATTGCACTCGAATTTCGAGCGCTGGAATCTGCTAGTATGAATTGTTATGGTACACAAGATTTTAGAGAATTTTATTTATCAGATTTCTTGAAGGTCGCTGAAATCGATTTTCTTAAAAAAAATTATGCCTTGGTGCATTATTTTCACAAAACCACTTCCGAAAATACTAGTCTAGTTAATAAAAGTTATTAGTTTAAGAGGAAATGCGATAATCTTAAATGTAAAAATGCCGTATATAATATATATAATAATATATATATATATATATATATATATATATATATATATATATATATATATATATATATATGTACATCGAAACTTAATAACTTGAGAAATAGGCCATATTGGCTGCCTCATTTGCCAAATTCGATTAACTCCACTTCTTGATTTTTATATATTTTAACGTTAAAGCTGTTGATTGAATAACAAGGATTAATACCATTCACAGCAACTTATAATTGAGAAATTTAAAAATTCGGAAAGTGGAGTCAATCGATTTGACAAGTGAGTCATTCATATGTTTGGATAAAAAAAATTATAATGAATAAAAAGATTATCTGCCATAACAATTAGTAGGTTAAGGGGATATTAAAAATTCAGTATTTTCCAAGTTCAAAAATTTGGAACAAATTGACCTCTTATCGACTTCTGGAAAATCTGATATTGCGATGATACTCGTAAATAAATATAATTATTATATCTTTTTTTTTGTCGTTTAGATAGTTTGACTCTTTGATCCTTGACTCTTTATCCGGACACAATATATATTATATACGTTATGTCTTGTGCTTCCTAAAAGGAGGAAATGGCCACATCCGGAAACATTACATATATATATTTGGGGGCATTTCACCAATAACGTATGGTCCTAAAGATTTTCGAAAAAAATTTCATTTTTTTGGAGATCGACACGGGTTTGAAATAGATTTTAAACAAATAAACTTAGGTTATGCAATATAAACTTGTCTATTACCTTCTCTCGTAATTTTTTTTTCACAAAACCAGAAAAGTCACTTCCGTCTGTCCGTCTTTCTGTGTACCCTTGTAAATATTGTAATCAAACTACAGGTTGTAAATATGAATATATTTTAAGCTATCGCCCATAAGACGAACGCTATTTTAATTGGTGAAAATTGGTGCATGTTCAGACCTAGTCCCCATACAGCTAACCTCTATAAGATTGCTTGCACTGTCGTAAGTTACAAATTATCATGTTGATTCCGGTGAAGTTTGGTTTGCGTGTGTTTATTACACCCAATAATTATAAGTTAAAAACAGGACAATTCTAAGTCAATCCCCATATTCACAATCTTCACTTATATATATCAAAAACGAAAATATATCATTAAAGTTCCCCTTAAACCAAAAATATTTACCCCGCATAACTTTTATTACTAACCAAGTATTTTTTTTTTTTTTTAAATAGAGAAAGATATAAAAGGAAAGTTATGTGTCATAATTTAATTTTTTTTTTATAAAATCGATATTCAGCGTGCTCGTGCCATCCTTCAAAAATTGAGAACAAATTCCCAACATCTTTTGACCATTGGAATATATAAATATATATTTATATGTATATAAACATGTCCATGGGACTGCATTTTAAGAGCTAACATTTCTAGTCCATTTACAATATTATTTAGAGATTATATTAAGGCTTTCATACTCTAAAACATTGTGTGGTCTGAGTGAAGTGGCCAACATTTTAAGGTGAACTTGGTTATGTCTATTCATATTTGAAAAACAAAATTATCTGAAAAATAGGTTAATTTATAAAAAAGTTTTTAAATATTTTTGCTAACAGCCGAACCAGTCGATCGATTGACTTCATATTCGCAGCATACGTTAATTAAGTTGCAAGAATGATTCATACATAGCACTCAAATATGTATACCGATAGGTCTATTGTTTTTCAAAAGTTTGCAAAGTAAGAAAATCATTAAAACCTCACAAAGTTTGGTCAACATTCTAACAATTATATTTAAAAGTATCAGTTCAGTAGAGATGTCGTTTCCAAAGCATTTATTTTTTTTGACATATGTAAAAAGTCATAATCATATATTCTCGATATCTGGAAAAGTAATGTTTTTATTATTTTTTTTTAATACGTTGTTGTTACTGACAATCTTTTATTCACTAGAGTTGAATTTATTGATTGTTGTTTTATAAATCAAAATTCAAAGACAAGTATAAGATTTAGTACGAAGAAGTAAATTCAACTCTTAACTTTAGATTTTTTTTAAATAACAAAATATACGTTACTTCAGTCGTTAATAAAAAAATAGTTTGAAGCTCTATCTCTACTTAATTTTTGATGATTAATGATTAATATCAGGAGCCAATAAAAACTCACTCATGAAATTTACCCAAGTGTAAAGAAGACAATCAGATACTACATTTGTTTTTTAAACATTTAAAAATTTTTTATTTATTTATTTATTTATTTATAATGAACTTTGACCTTTCGCAAATAAATTTTGGGTCAAGTCATTATAAAGGGTGTTTCTTTATTAAGATTTCGAAGTTTCGAAGATCTATAATATTAATAGGTATGCCGATTTCTTGTGACCGATGATTTGTTAAACAGTTTTCTCCCAATTTTGGCCAAACGTATCTTATTTGAAAGGTATTTCTTTTTCGCTATCCATCAGACTTACAGATTTTTCAATTTAAAATTTTTTTCGTTGAGTTATGCTCTTTTAAAGTTGCTACTCACCCGTATATATAAGTATACAATGCTATTTGTGTATTTATTAAATTTGCTAATGTGTTTGCAAAAAAATGAGTTTTTTTTTCTTCATTCACAATAATTCACAATAATCTTATATGTATGTATATTAAAAGAATTTATAAATAAACTGTGCATTCAAGATTTTTTTCAATATTTTTCTACTCTCAAACCTACATAACTAGAGTTGTAATTAACGTAGGCTGTTGACATAGGTCTAAGAACACTCAGTGGATCAAGCTCCTTCTTTTGAGCTATTAACTGCTTAAATTCGTTGTGTTCGAGGAAAGTTATGCGTGGAGAATCAACTTTACTTTTACTGTACGTTAACTTCTCTTGGCATATTTTGGCATTACTGTACGTTAACTTCTCTTGGCAAATTTTGGTATTATATTATAAAAATTAATATAATATAATATAATATAATATAATATAATATAATATAATATAATATAATATAATATAATATAATATAATATAATATAATATAATATAATATAATATAATATAATATAATATAATATAATATAATATAATATAATATAATATAATATAATATAATATAATATAATATAATATAATATAATATAATATAATATAATATAATATAATATAATATAATATAATATAATATAATATAATATAATATAATATAATATAATATAATATAATATAATATAATATAATATAATATAATATAATATAATATAATATAATATAATATAATATAATATAATATAATATAATATAATATAATATAATATAATATAATATAATATAATATAATATAATATAATATAATATAATATAATATAATATAATATAATATAATATAATATAATATAATATAATATAATATAATATAATATAATATAATATAATATAATATAATATAATATAATATAATATAATATAATATAATATAATATAATATAATATAATATAATATAATATAATATAATATAATATAATATAATATAATATAATATAATATAATATAATATAATATAATATAATATAATATAATATAATATAATATAATATAATATAATATAATATAATATAATATAATATAATATAATATAATATAATATAATATAATATAATATAATATAATATAATATAATATAATATAATATAATATAATATAATATAATATAATATAATATAATATAATATAATATAATATAATATAATATAATATAATATAATATAATATAATATAATATAATATAATATAATATAATATAATATAATATAATATAATATAATATAATATAATATAATATAATATAATATAATATAATATAATATAATATAATATAATATAATATAATATAATATAATATAATATAATATAATATAATATAATATAATATAATATAATATAATATAATATAATATAATATAATATAATATAATATAATATAATATAATATAATATAATATAATATAATATAATATAATATAATATAATATAATATAATATAATATAATATAATATAATATAATATAATATAATATAATATAATATAATATAATATAATATAATATAATATAATATAATATAATATAATATAATATAATATAATATAATATAATATAATATAATATAATATAATATAATATAATATAATATAATATAATATAATATAATATAATATAATATAATATAATATAATATAATATAATATAATATAATATAATATAATATAATATAATATAATGCTGCGGAGCAGCACCGGTCCTCTGGTAACAATTAAGAAAATTATAGTCGGTCTAGACTGACTATATGATACCCTATACCATGCGTTTAGAGACCCTATCTCATAGGCCCAACTAACTGGACATAGAAAATAAGCATAAATCAAATTTGAGTGGGATTTTTATTAATTTTTTTGGCTGCAGATATGAAAATGTTCATATCGGATGCTATATCTGTAGGGGGACTAGGCCCAAAAATGGACCGATCCTGACTATGTTTGGTAAGGTCTCTTGTATTTTGCAAAAATATATACAAACAAAATTTCAGAAGAATCAGTGCAATATTTTTGTTTTTTGATAGATTTAAGTGAAGATCGGGAAGCAACTCTATATGGGGCCTATGACTAAGAGATGTCCCACAGGGATCATTTTTGGACTACTCATTAATGGATGTAATAAACGCATATAAACCCAATTTGAGTAAGGTCTTTTATGACAATTTGGATCTTATGGCAATTTATGTCGATTTCATAGTGGTCATTTGTATGGCGGCTAGGTCTGAACATGGACCGATTCTCACCAATTTCAACAGCGTTTATACTAGGGCCTATAAAAGCTTATATACATAATTTCATCAAAATATATTCTTATTTGCGACCTGCAGTTTGATTACAAGGTTTACATGGACACACAGACGGACGGACGGACGGACATCGTTAAATTGAATCAGTTAGTGATTCTGATTCGTTCGGTATAATAAAAGATGGGTCTAGGTCAAATATTTTTGGTAGTTACAAACAGCAGCACAAAGTCATTATACCCAAACCGCATAGTGGTATAGGGTATAAAATGTGTGGAATTATGAATTGTGTAAAATTGCTTAGCATTCCTCAATGAAAAATAAAATTTCTTAGAATTTGCACTCGAATTTAGAGGGCTGGACTCTGCTAGTAATTGTAATTATTCTAGACCACTTCATTGAGTTTGTATGCAGTAACCACTATGTGGTCCGAGTATAATGAGTTTGTGGTGATGTGTGTAACTACCAAAAAAAAAAAAAAAAATAACCTGGACCCATTTGTGATTATACCTGAGTCTGTGTGTTCATTTAAACTTTGTAATCAAATTATCGGTCACAAATATGAATATATTTTGATGAAATTTGGTATATAAGATTATATCGGCCATAGGACGAACACTATTGAAATTGACGAAAATCAGTTCATGTTCAGACATAGACCCCATATGAATGACCTCTATGATATCGACTTAAAGTGCCATAAGATCCATATTCTAATATATATCTTGGTCAAATTTGCTTCTTGTATGTTTATTAAAATCTGTAATCAGTAGGCCAAAAATAAACTCTTGTAGTTTAGTTAGTCATAGTCATAGCCCCCATATAAAACTGCTTCCCGATCTTCACTTAAATTTAGAAAAAAAGGAAAAATTTTGCATATATTTTTCTCTAATTTGGATTGCAAAAAATAAGGATCGATCCATTTTTCAACCTGGTCCCCATATAAATATAGCATCTGATATAAACTTTTTCATATCTGCAGCCAAAAATAATAATAAAAAATGTCACTCAAATTTGATATATGCTTATTTTCTATACCAATTAGCTGGACCTAAAACACTTTCTTAACGCATCGTATAGTCGATCTAATCCTGCTATAATATTCTTACTTGTCTTTTTTTATAAATTTTTCGCTTTTCGCGCCGACATATTTCAGGAACTGTTCGAACCTTAGGTACAAAATTTTAAATATTTCTTAGTTTACTAAAGTGGATTATTTATTAAATTCAAATTGGTCAAAATTCTTATTTTCTTTGTTGAATGTAAATATTTAAATTATTGGCCAACAAACCTTTATTTATTTCCTAATGTTGTTTAAGGCCCAACAATGTTTGCCGTATTCCGCTTCTTATTATATATAATTAAGGAAAAAGTTTAGTCAACGTTATTTTCCCTTGGCTTTAATTTATGTAAATAATTTAAATTAAAAAATATTCAACTACAGTTAGTTTAACACACATTTGGGTTGTATGTGCCAGTATTAATGTATGACTGTAGTAGCGTCCATGAAATATTTTTTTATATTTTTGGCATCCTTTTCTACATTAAGCATCAGGTTTTTGGTGTTGCAGTCGCATTAGCAAATATGCAAACACCGTGGATATGTATAATACATACACGCTTGTATGCATAAGCACAAGTATATGAATACATAAATTTTTATGGTCATAGTACTCGTACATTCAGGCATACAATTTTTTTTTTATGAATGCTTTATTATATTTTGCATCTGCTATTGTTGGTGATGCTGTTGCGTTGTTGATTGCAGTAACTGCTGGAGTTTTGTTGATATTGTTGTTGGAATACAAATTATCGCCTGTTCGATTGCTGGCAGTCCATCAAAGTGTGTATTCCAGTAGATTTTATTTTCAGTATCATTTTGTTCCATTATTTTTATTTTTTTTTTTTATAAAAAAAAATCTTTGAAAGCCAAAGGTCCAAATTATAAGAACCAATGTTATTTAAAGCAATATGGTGAATATTTGCCACTGTCTGATACAGCTACTTTTAAGTGTTCGGAATCTCGAATGCCAGATTTACGTGCCAAAAATGCAATGAACGACAACAATTATTAAATTATAAATAGTTTTAAAATTAAAACCATTTTTCAATTTTTCGAATTTAACATTTTTGGAAAATGGAAAATCGGTAATTTCTTAAACTTTAAAATTTTCTTAATACAAAAATTTCACAAAAAATATTAAAAAATTTTTTTTTTTACTCGAAAGTAATTTAAGAATAAGTTCATTTACAGTTCTGGTCGGATGGCATGAATAATGCTGCATGCTTAATGTGCTTGAATCAGTGTAGCTGTAGCAGTTCTTGTTTTTAGAAATCTTTTTGTTTTATTTTACAGGATTTACTATTTTGTTATCACGTATTTTGCATCTGAAAACTCCACTGCATTTATGTTCTCGTATGTTTGCAGGTTCGAAAAATATCATTATGTACGAATATCCTACGTATGTATGTGAGAGTGTGTTATTTTTATTTATATTTTTGAAAAAAAAAAAAATTACATTTACACAAAAAATATTTATTTTTATGAATTCGCTTTTTTTGTAGCATTATAACGTCCCAGGAAGACTTTTATACAATTGAAAGGATTTCCGTTTTTAATGGCGAATAGTATTAGTGAAGATAACTTCTTCTCTGTCACATGTAGACGAATACCACGTCTAGTACGTCTTCAGTTAGAACGGATTCACTTTAGTATGGTCTAAGATTTAAGGTTAGGGATATTACTTCTTCGAGGTAGTTCAGCCCGATGGGTTAGATTTTTTATTTGAGGTGGTTGAGAAGGAATTTAATTAATTAATTATTTAATTTATTTACAAAATTTTTGGGCACCAATTATCTATTATTACTTTCTTAAATAGTTCGGCAAATCCGCGAAATGTTACTTTGCAAGATGTTGCTGGATTCGAAGCTTTCACTACAAAATATTCCGCAACAAGTTTTAACTATAATACTATAAATGGGCGAGAATTAAAAAACGTTTTTGTTGCGAAAAGTAAAAAAATATATAATTAACTTTGTGGCTCACATTAAAGTATAGCGAAAGAGCATATAGATTTTATTTGTTTCTCGGAAAAAATTTCGTATGAGAATGCTGATATGCAACATTTACTTTGTGACTCTTGTTAAGTATGTTTTATGAAAGCACTAAATTGCTGACGAAATTTCGCTGGGATACATATATATAAATATACATTATTTGCGGTTGTATTTTATTGTCACCTGTGCCAGTCTTTTTTTTAATTACGTAATTACTTGTAAATTTAACACCATTTGTCAGGGAAAAAATAATTTAAAATCAACCAAAAATCGAACACGTAATATTATATACTTTAAGTATTATTATTATTTGCTATAGTAAATCACTTTAAATGTTCTTAAAACACGTTTCAGAAAAAATTGCTTAAATTTAAAAAGAAATAATTGTAATTATATTCCCTTCCAATTTGCATTATATTTTTTTTAGTGATGTCAGTATTAATGTTGTGAAATTGAGATTCAAATAAAAACAAATAAATCGAAAAGTGTTGAAAGCAATTATTACCCCCCCCCCTCCCACCCCATTTTTACCATACTAATATTTGATATAATTTCATTAAATAGAACTGAAAAGTGAATTCGCCTAGTTGGTGGAAATTGGATCATATAATTTACTAGTTCCAAGGCGCCTATGTGGCCCATTGAAAAACTGAAAATACTTTTTTAAAAATGGTACTTTTTTTAACGAAAAAATTTACTTTTTGAAGTAAACTTGCTTTTTTAAAATAACGTACTTTTTTAAAAAAAAGTTTTTTAAAAAAATAACTTATTAAAGAAAATGTGAATTTTTCCTTCTTAGAGAAAATGTACTTAAAAAAACTTCGATTTAAAGAAAACGTACCCTTTCAAATTAATGTATTTTTCTAAGAATGGTACCTTTCTAAGAAAGGTCCGAATTGTTTAAAGAAAATATGCTTTCATATAAAATGTATTTTTTAAGAGAAAGCCCTTTTTAAGAAACGGTACTTTGCTAAGATATATTACTCCTTTAAGAAATGGTACTTTTTTAACATTTTAAGAAAGGGTAATTAAAAAAAATATGAGTTAAAGAAAAGGTACCATTTCAAACCAATGTATTTTATAACAAAAACAACTTTCATAAGAAAAGGTAATTTTTAAAATAGCCATTTTTTTAAAGGATTTTTTGGAAAAGTTACTCTTGAAGAAGACTCACTTTTTTTTAAGAAAATTTACTTTTTTAAAAAGATATACTTTTTAAAGAAAAAGTTATATTTTAAGAAAATTTACTTTTTTAAGCAAATGTACTTTTTTTAAATGTCCTTTTTTAAGAAACGGTGCTTTTCTAAGAAATATTACTCTTTTAAAAAATTGTACTTTTTTAACATATTAAAAAAAGGGTAATTTAAAAAATATGGTTTTGAGAAAAGGTACCATTTCAAAAGAATGTATTTTTTAATAGAAGATCCTTTTATAACAAAAAGAACTCTCATAAGAAAGGGTAATTTTTAAAAAAAGGCATTTTTTTAGAAAATATTTTTTTTGGAAGTCACTTTTGAAGAACTCACTTTTTCAAGAAAATTTACTTTTTAAATAAAATATATATTCACCCCTGTTCTTGAAACCACTATCACAAAAAAAACTTTTCTTATTTCATTAAGAATATTTTTTCTCGTTTTAATTCACATAGAAAAGGCTGTGTGAAAGCAAAACAAAAGAGATAAAAAAAAACTAATTGATATTTAAACTCTAACATGTTTTTTATTGAACCTTGTCATTATTTTAAAAAATTAGACAAAAATTTTATTTAAAAAAACAATTTTAAAAAACGTCTACATTTTGCACTGATTTAAAAAAAAAAACTCTTAATAAGTGGTCGATGTTAATAAAACACAGTTTTTGCGATGATGCTGTTCTATAACTATAATAAAAAATTTTTATTTACACAAACTATTTTCCATTATAATTTTTTCAATTAAACATAGATTCTTTATGCACTAATTATTGCAAATAAAGGAATTAAAAAAAATTTTTTCATCAAATCACATATTTTTATTTTTTTGCATATTTCGAAGCAGTAGTGATGCCAGTCAAATCCAATTTATTTGAATATCGAAATTTTTTTTTTGGTGATGCCTAACTTTTTAAAAATAGAAAAGTCATTTTTAATTGAATGAAATTGAAGAACAAAAACAATTAAATGAACAAATAAGTTGTTATTTTAAAAGAAAATATTTTTCTTTAACCTTATCTATAAACTTAAGAAAAAACATGCACAAAATATTTAAAAGTTTTTTGTGAAACTGAATAAAGAACCATATGGCAACTCGGTTTCTAGATAACATATGTTCTTAACTCAAACATATGTTTCCATTAAATATATAAAAAAAAGTGGTTTCAAGAAACCCAAAATTTCAATTTCATGTGATTTTAAATTCACTTTTATTCAAATAACAACGTTTCAAGAACAGGGCTGATTGTAAAGGAAAATTTTCTTCTTGAAGAAAAGCTACTTTTATTTTAAAAGTGTCCTTTTTTAAAGAAAATGTAATTTTTAAGAAAACGTGCTTTGATAAGAAAATTTACTTTTTTTAAAACAAGTTCCTTTTGTATAAAAATGTTTTATTTTTTAAGCAGAAGTTCTTTTAAAAAAAAAGTCATTTTTCAGAAATTGTAACATTTTAATAAAAGGTACTTTATGGGAAAAGCTATATTTTTAAGAAAGCGTAGGCAATGGTATATTTAAAATAAGACGCTTTTTTAGGAAAGGTAATTTTTTAAGAAAAAGCATTCTTTATATAAGGTATTTCTTAGAGAAAGCAATTTTTTAAGAAAAATTTACTTTTTTGATACAAGGTACTTTTCTAAGATAAGGTACTTTTTTAAAAAGTTATTTTTTAAGCTCTTTTAATGCAATTTTTTTGAAATGAACGATATTTTAAAAAAATGTATATCGCAAGGTACCTTTCTGAGGAAATTATCTTTAAGAAAAGTTTTTTTTTAAAGAGAATTAGCTTTTTTTTAGAAAATCCTCTTTTAAGAAATAGTACTTTTTTGAGAAAAGTTACTTTTTAGGTAAAAAAAAAAAAAACTATGTGAGTCCAAACACAGGGGAGATGTGTAAACATTTACACATAAATATTTACACATAAATATTTACACATCGATTAAAATTAAACAGAAAGCGTCATCTATGTATCACTTATTGCAAACAACTGCAGGGGCTTATCTAATATAAAAAGTATTTATTATTATTTATTATTTCAACTGGTTGTTATAGTTGGGGTTGTTGAATTAGCTGAAATAATTTTTATATTTGTAATAGCGTTATACTTGTGGGGTTGTTGAATGAATTGTATTTTATATGTTTAAATTGTGAAATTTTTAACATTGTTATAGTAGAGGTTGTTGAATTAGCTGAAATAATTTTTTATCATAATCTCTGCACCCATACACTCATACGTCACACCAATTTTGTCTTACTTCTTACTTCATACACTGTTTTTGTGATGTTTATATATGAATACTACTTTTTTAAGAAAAGAGTATTTCAGAATCTTTAAGAATAAACTTTTTAAGAAAAAGAACATTTTTAGGAAAAGGTATCATTTTTAAGAAAGGTACTTCTTTCGGAAAATGTACTATTTAAAAAAAAAGGTACTTTTATGGAACAGTTCTTTGTTAAAAATGCTACTTTTTTAACCCAAATAACTTTTTTAAGAAAAAGTTATTCTTTAAGAACAGGTACCACTTTAGTGAATAATAATTTTTTTATTAAAATGTACTTCTTAAAGAAATGGAACTTTTTGAAGAAATGGTAATTTTTAAAGAAAATGTACATATTAAAGAAAAGGTACTTTTTAAAGAAAATTTATTTTTTAAGAATGGGTATTTTTTTAAGAAAAAGCACTTTTTTTAGAAAAAGGTAATTTTTTAAGAAATGTAATAAGAGGTACTTTTTAAAGAAAATGTTCTTTTTTAATGTGATATTTTAAGAAAATTTACTATAATAAGAAAAGATTATTAAAAAAAGTTTTTTAAGAAAATTTATTTTTTTAAATCTACCTATTGGATAAGGCACTTTTTAAAGAAAATTTACTTTTTTAAATCTACTTATTGGATAAGGCACTTCTTTAAGTACATACACTTTTTCGACTATAATATCAATAAATTACGTACGTAGTGGTCATTCGATCCGGACCGTAATAACTTTTCAAGTGAAAAAAATATCTTAATTGGCAAAATTTTGTTTTCTGGTTAAAATCGAGGATATACGAAAATTTTCATAGTTTATAAAAATTTAATAACTGCAAATAGTACCGTTGCGAATATACAGTGAAAGTAATTTTAAAGCGCACTTTCTTTTATATATTTGCATACTCGTATTAATGATATAGCAAAGATAATTAAAAAGAAACACTTCTCTAAAATTTTAACTTTGGCTCTTAAGCTATTTCCGTAGTTATGATGGGATTTTTTAGTTCTTCTTTATCTTTTTAATATTATTATAAAAAAAATTGGATTTTTCTTATTATTATTATTATTATATTTTTTATAAAATTTTATTAATTAAATATATTTTTTCTTTAATTTCTATTTACAGGAACCTAAAGCCAAACAAGTATGTATTAAATTTCATTTTATTTTGTCCTGTAAACCTGTAAAGTATATATGTCCTACATTCATTATAAGCATTTTTTTTTATGAATAAAACTTTACAAGTAAGAAAGCCAGGAATAACAAGCCAAACCAATTAAAACATGATATTCCATAGCAGTCGTATATGAAAACATACCAAATATCGTATAAGGCAGGTGGTTTTTTTTTTTGTTTTTGTTTTTAGCAAGTGCTACTCTATGGATTCACAAGAAAACTTGAATTTCTATAAAAAAAAAGGAGACACACACAAAAAATTTTGTTCTCTTAATAAAGTTCAATAACCGTGAAGAAAGGAATAATATTTATTTTTGTTGCAAAATAATATCAAATTATATACATATTGTACATATATTCATGTAACCACTATGCTCACAAACATTGTAACTCAGAATAAGGATATTCGTAGTGACGGTTAAAAATATGCAACATAATTAAAGTTTTTTTTATTATAATTTTTATGTTTTGTTGGTTTCATAGCAGGTTTTGAGGTTATGTTACTAACGTTGATGTGCATTCTATAACTAATATAAACTTTGAATTTACAATTCATTTAGATAAATTAAATAATAACTGTTTCGAAAATTTTCTTGGTTCTGCACAGTTATTATACGTGTATTGTGTGAATAACATTTGTTTCATAAACGTACAGTTACTCTCATAATTAGCTATAAAGGCTTACTAGCCAATACTAACAAAAATCCCATTTTGCTTTAAAAATTTCAGATTGTATGGCGATTCTTTTTATATAAAAAAATCAAAATTCTAAATATTTTTTCCCGTATATATATCCATAGAGTTTTTAAATAAGCTGAATTTGTGAAACCAAATAGAAAAAAAGGGAAAAACAAGTTTTTGGATAAAACGGACTTTTGTATTTAATATTCTTCCTTCTCCTGCATATTTTTCAATAAAATTTTCAGTGAGTGCTGTCAAATAAAATCTGTGACTGTATTTAAAGTGGAAAAAATAATTAAATGTTACTTTTTCATGTGCGTTGACCTCAGTTTTATTCCAAAATTTACTTATTTTATTTTACTTTCTACATGTTTACATCACTCTCTCTCTCTGTCTTTCCTCTATCTCTGCATATTTGACGACACCTTGTATCAAAAGTTGCTAGAGAATTGAATTTCTCAATTTCTCACTTTTCGGTTGGAATATTTTCCGGTAAACGCGGAAAATTCCGAAAAAAAAAATATTCGAAAAATAAAAAAAGTCTGCTTTTTTTCCTGCAACGGATTTTGCAATAATCAAATATTGAAAAATTTGTACATGATTTTTCCGCTTTTTAAGAATTTTGCACAGAGTTTTCCGACTAAAATTGTTATAGACTATATTGTCACGCAGAAAAAACAAGTAAGACTTGATAGAATTAAACAAATATATACGGTTAAAAAGACCTGAGAGTAAAAAATTAAGAAATATTAGAATGTTTCTGTTACCGTAGAATACAGTAACTGTTTTCAGAACCTTAATGTTCTTTGATGGCATAAGTATGCATTTAAATCAAGGTTCAGTAAGTACACACATCAAACGCACAATGTTTTGTTCTAAAGCAGCCAACACATATTTTTATTTTCCTATCAATTATGTGTGTTTCTAAATTTTGTACGGTGCTGAACACAATCGTGACTGTGTTTCGTTTTAATATTTCGTTATCTACACGAACATTTTTCTATCACGTATTTTTTGTTTCGAACACACATAAACAACACAGATTCGAATGTAGCTTTATTTTTAGTTCGTTTTCTTGCACGTGTACTGCTAAAATACAGAACATGTTCTTCAACGCGTACATCTAAAAATGAAACACACCTCGACAACAATTTTTGTAACCAAAAAAATTTAAAATAATTAATTAGAAGTTATAAAAAAATATAAACAAAAAAATAGTAATAGAAAAAAAAAATAAAAATTAAAAATAAAGAAATAGAAAACAGAGAAATTTTTTATGTTGTTTATGACTTAATTTCGTTTTTTTTTTTTCGATCGCGAGTGGGTAATGTTTCTTTTTTTTAGCAGTACACGTGCAAGACCACGAACTTAAAATAAAGCTACACTCGAATCTGTGTGGTTTATGTGTGTTCGAAACAAAAAATACATGATAGAAATATGTTCTAAACATGTTCATAACGAAATATTAAAACGAAACACAGTCATGATTGTGTTCTGCACCGTACAAATTTTAGAAACACACATAACTGATATCAAAATAAAAATATGTGTTTGTTGGTCTGAAATATGTTTGTTTACATATATGTACGAGTTTTTACACAATGTGTGTTTTTTTCTGAACTCTGATTTAAAACAACTGCTATCAGCGTTTACATGGACAGACAAACGGACAGAAAGTCTTTACACCGAGTTAGAAGATGATTCTGAATTGGGCGGTGTTATGAAAGGTGGGTCTAAATTCGGCATTCTTCGTCAACAATACTCATTATACGCTGAGTACAGAGTGGTGTATAATTATAACTGGATATTTTTAAAAATAAGATTTTTCTTTGCTTCTTCTTTAAATTTGGGATAGTTTGTGTAGGAAAAATATTATAGATTACACTAGGTAAGTGCGACTATCTTTTTATGTATTGTGGCCCGCTTAATACGAAAATCCCAAAAAAATATTTTTATGGACAAGTTTTTTTTTCGGATTTTTTGTTTTTTTTTTTTATATTTTTCGGAAGTATATCTCTCATCGAAAAGAATTGAACGGGTTATTAAAGATACCAGCATATAGATTATAAAAAATATCAAAAATAATTTAAACATTGTTTTCTAGTCAAACATTTGAATTAAACACAGCTTTTTTTCGAATAAAATTAAAATTTGAAAAATACGACAGAATTCCGCAAAAATTATAAGTCGAAAAAGATAAAGTCTACATGGGGAAACTACTTTCGAAAACTTAAAAAAAAAAATTATTAAAAAATGTTGTCCATAAAATTTAATGCGACAAAATAAACAAATAAGAAAATTATAGTCGATTTGAACCACCTATACGATACCCTATACCATGAGATTCGAGAAGTGGTCATAAATGCTTATAGAAAATAAGAATAAACTAAGTTCCAGTGCCACTGTTATGAAGCTGTTAGCTATAGAGAGAAAAAGTTCATATATTCTCTGGGGCACAAATCGTAAAATGGACCGATCGTTACCATTAAGCATAAACGAAATTCGAGTGGCATTCTTATCAATTTTTGCCTGTAGATATGAAAAAGTTCAATATCGGATGCTATATTTGTATCGCAACCTGATCGAAAAATGAACCATATTTGGTAAAGTAAGTTATTTAAGTGAAGATCGGGGGCTGTGAATAAGAATTGTCCTACAAGGTTTATTTTTGGAATACTAATTAATGGGAGAATTAAATACACACAAACCAAATTTAATCGCTGTATTTGTTAATTTGGATCTTAAGGCAATTTAAGTCTATCTCATAGTCGAATCGAACGATATAATAAAATGGTCTAAGTCAAATATTGTTCGTAGTTACAAACACCAGCACAAACTCATTGTACCCTGACCACATAGTGTTAAAAGGTATAAATAATAGCCCTTACAGTGCACTTAGAATCTTACCATTTTTCTATAAAAAAAAACCTGCTTTAGAACTGTCTTTAAAAAAATGGTAAATATTTGAAAATATATTTTTTAAGAAAAATCTATCAGAACCGATTCTTAAAAGATATGGCTATTTTTGTTTATAATAAAAATCTGCGGTCCTCAAATTCTGAGGGCGGTTCCATATTTTTCCCTAAGAAAAAAAAAAATACTCAATCACATGATTAACTGTTGATTGAATACTTGCACTTTATCTACTCGTTCACTTACATCATTATTTATTTGTATTTGGTGTAAAACTGCTTCCGATGATGGTTGAATATGGTATATGGATGATTATGGAATTCATTTAGACAAGCTCACATAAAAACAGTTCATAAACTGTCACTTATTTTACACACACTAATACAAAAAAAAAAAACAAAACAAACAAAAAACGAAATGTCTGCACATATTGTTACACATAATCACACATACTAATGGGATGACAATCAAAGTATTCAGCCATTCCATTCATTCATCAAAATAAAAGTTACAGCAAATGACAAAAATAACAAATAATATAAGAAGAACTATAAACTGATTGTTATGCGTTGTTAAATGATGATAATTTGTGACATCCTTTTTAACAACGGCAACAACAACAACAATAGCAACAAAAACAAAACAAGAATAATAATTTTTTGATTGAAAGTGTTAAATTGATAAAATACATTGGGAATTATAGTTAAAAATGTTGATAAATGATGGTTGTTTATATTGTTGTTGTTATTATTATGAACTACAATGTGGAGCAAAAGTGTAACATGGTGCACAATATTAAGAAATTAACCTTAATATTGCTTATTATGTATGCAAAAAAAAAGTATTTTTATTTTAACTCTTCTTATTTATTGTCCATTCATAAAAATTTAACTCTGCGACACTTAATTATATTACGAATATTCAAAATGTTACAATTTTGCACCCAGCAAAAATTTTTGACGCGTAAACATCTATACGCTCAGGGGGGTAAAAATCTATTTCATAATATAATCACAAAAACAGAGTAAGACAAAAACAGTGCGAGGTATGAGTGTACTGGTGTAAAGATTATTGCAGCTAATTCAACAACCCTGAAGTATAACAACGTTAAAAATTTCACAATATAAACTAATTCAACAACCAAAAAGTATAACACAATCACAAATATAACAATATAACATTATAACAGCTAATTAAACTAGGCTAAAAGTATAACAACTCTAAATTGAAAAAAATATACTGAAAGCACAAGTACTTCCAATTTAAAAATTCTTTAATTAATTACTTTCTTTAATTACACATCTTCCCTGTAATCGGACTCACAAAGTTTTTTTTTTGATTAATCAGTTTTATCGTATTTGCATTTTAAAGCGCTGCGCACATTTATTGTATATTCCTTTGACTTATATGTTTAACATATCCCTTAAATTGGGTTACTTTCCTCCCATTTGGAAAGAACCTTCTTTAAGTCTGGATCTAAAGCTGGTATTTCGAATTATAGAGGTATTGCTAAATTAAATGCTATTCCAAAACTATTTGAAAAACTTATATATGACACGTTGTCACATCATGTGTCCTCTATCATATCTCCATCGCAACATGGATTCTGCAAATCACGCTCTACAATAACAAATCTTTTGGAGCTTACAACTTTGGTAAATGACGGTTTTATTAATATGAAACAAACAGAGGTTATTTCTAATGATTTTAGCAAGGCATTCGATAAAGTAAATCTTGATCTATTGTTGTTTAAGCTTGACCGTATGGGCTTTGGTATAATGCTAATAAAATGGATTGGATCATATTTAAAAGAGAGAACACAATGTATTAAGTTTCGTAACTCGTATTCCAACAACAAAAAAAAAGTATTATCTGGTGTACCTCAAGGTAGTCACTTGGGACCTCTTTTATTTACGCTATTTATAAATGATCTTCCTTCTGTAATTACACACTCAACTACATTACTGTATGCAGACGATGTAAAGTTAATTTTTACCCTCAACAATCTTGATCAACAATCACTTTTACAGAATGATATTGATCGTTTAACTACTTGGTGTAATATGAATCTAATGGACCTAAATGTCAAAAAAATGCAAATATATGATTTTTACAAGATCAATTCCAATTAATGGTCGGTATATCATGAATAATGCTGTGCTTGATTTAGTGGATTCATTCAACGACCTTGGCGTACTTCTGGATAAAAAATTAGACTTTAGAAGTCATATTTCGCTAACAATAAATAAAGCTACTGTTGTACTTGGATTCATTAAACGGTGGGCTAAAGAGTTTTCGGATCCGTATACGACAAAACAATTGTTTACTACCTTGGTAAGACCAATACTCGAATATGGGTCTGTAGTCTGGGATCCGCAATATCATATACATTCGAATAAAATTGAATCAGTTCAAAAACAATTTTTGTTATTTTGTCTTCGTGGTTTGGGCTGGGATCCTGATATGAGGTTGCCATCTTATGAAAATCGTCTGGCTCTAATTAAGCTTCCTACATTGAAAAGTCGCAGACATATGCTAAATGTTACTATCCTGTTAAAACTTTTAAATGGTAGTCTTAAATCTGAATTTCTTATCAACAAAATAAATATAAATATTCCTTTTCGATCATCAAGAAATTATAACTTTCTTACTATCAAATATTATTGTACAAACTATGCTAATTTTAATCCACTACGTAGAATTTGTGATGAGTTTAATATGCTGTATCAGTTTATTGATTTTAATAAAAGTTTGGATATTGTGAGAAGAGATATTATATTACACTTAAATGCATTAAATCAACTGAATTAAATAAATGTTATATATCAATTTTGTTAAATGTTTAATTATATATATAAATTATTATATAAATGTACATGTACTTTAATTAGTCTGTAAGGATGATTCCATAGACTGAATAAATAAATAAATAAATAAATAAATAAATAGTTTTTTAATAAATTTTATCATTTTTTTTTTTTGGGTCTCCGTAGTTTTTAAAGTCAGTTTGGCATACTGTTGCAAAAATCGAATACTGTTATTGTTTTTTACCAATTCTTCACTATTTAAGCCGTATGCTTTGGGTCATTTTCTTACTGAAACACGACGTTTTCAGGAGAAAGACCCGTTTTTTCAATGGAAAAAGGTAAAATATTTTGTAGAATTGCTAGGTTATATATTTATTTTTATTTAGTTCAGTAACTCTTTATTTATGATCTATTATTTATTTTGCTTATTTAATTTATTTTATTTTTATTTCTTTTATTCATTTAATTTATTCTACTTATTTTATTTATTTTATTGATTTAATTTATTAATGTCAGCTATATTATTTATTTTAGGGAATTGTTTATTTAATTTTTTATTTATTTTTTTTTTATTTTATTTCTTTTATTAATTGTAGTTTTCTTAGTTATATTTTTTATTTTGATTATTTAATTTATTTAATTTTTTTTTTTCATTTATTTAATATAGTCCACTTATTTTATTTGGTTAATTTATTTTGTTTATCTTATATATTCGATATATTTTATATCTATAAGATTATTAGGCAAGGCGATTTCTTGTGACCGATATAAAAACTGTGGTTAATAACTGATTTCGACAAAACATACCTCATTTGAAAGATATTTCTTTTTAGCTGTCCATCAGATTTACAGATTTGCACCGTCTGAAACATTTTTTTGGAGTAATGCTCATTTAAAGTTGCTACTAACACATACATAATACAAATTTCAAAAGCCCTGTGCTGAATTGTGAATTGGCTAAAATTGATTATCGTACCTTTGGACTCTTATAAAATTATTTATTAAATGAAAAAATAAAATTTTCTAGAAACTGCACTCGAATTTCGAGGGCTGGACTCTGTTAGTATTTTATTTATGTCAGTTATTTTATTTACTTTAGGAAATTATTTAGTTATTATATTTATTTAAATAATTCTATTTACTTAATTAATTTTATTTATTCTGTTTATGTTATTTAATATATTTAATTTGATTTTATTTTTTCATTTATTTTATTTGTTTTAATTATTTTATTATAATAACTAAATTAATATATATATATTGTGTTTATTCGATTTATTATAATAATAAATAATATTATAATAACTAAATTAATATATATATATTGTGTTTATTCGATTTATTTTATTTATTTGACTTATATTATGAATTTTTTTATTTCTTTTTTATTTGTTTTATTAATTTTATTTTTATTTAATTTTTTTTTTTTATTTTTTTTTTTATTAATTTTATTTATTTTACAAATAATTTTTTTCCTTTTTTACTTTATTTAATTTTGTGTAGTATATTTATTTTAGTATATTTAATTTATATAGTATGCTTTATTATTTTCATTGACAAAAATAGTTTTTACTATTTTTCTGCATCCTCGAGACTCAAAATTGCACGAACTGTCTGTCCACTGAGTGGAATGAATTTTCAAAGTTTTTGGGGCTTCAGCTGGGGTGACAGAATTGTAACTTCTTACCAATTTTGCAAGATGTTGACTAATACGGTCATCTATTGTTCTTTAGCGTCCAAGGCAAAGAGCTGCATTAATTATTCCATGCTTCATATGATTTATTTTGAAACTTTCACCTATTTTCTTACAGATTCATTATGTTTTAATGAATAAATTAATAATAATTTTTAAAACTATCAATTCTCTGATTTGTTTTCTTTAATATGCACAGCGAAAAATTAAAGGGAACGAAAGTGTAATATTTTACGATTTTTTTAACGTTATTTTCCTTACGTTATTTTCGTTCATTTTAAAGAAAGAACAATAAATGTGATAAGTTAAAAAAATAAAATAATAATAATTTGCATACAGAATAACAAATCTTAGTAACATTTTGTACAATGTAACACTTTTACTCCTCACTGTAAGTACACAATAATTTCAATTGCAAACTTTAGAGAAGAATTAAATAACTGAGAATGAGAATAAGAGTATTTTTTTATAGTTCGTTGTTATGAAAATTTTTAATTCTTAACAAAGAACTTTTTGTTTTTAACATCTATGATATTTGTTGTTTCATGACTCTGCATATAGTATTTAACTTTCTGTATTGCTATTTTTATAATGGCGCAATATAAATGTGTTGTTAGTTCAGTATATTATTGCACAGTTCTCCTAAAATAGTTTTATTTTAAATAGAGGGTTAGTTTTTCTTACCTTTGCCATAAATTTCTAGAATAATGTTAAAACACTGCAAGAAATTTTATAAATGTCATCATTTAACATCAATAACTAAAAGCTATTAACACAAATAGAGTTTCATATTGACAACACCAACCTGAAAATTTTAATACCTCAATTGAATTGTGGAATTTTTCTTTATTATTATTTATTATTCTGTCATCAACACATTTATTTTCTAAGTGTATTAATTCACACAACTTGAGTTTGCTGCAAGGTCGTGGTGTTATCAAACAATGCATGGCAACAACAAAAACAACATGAATTGAGAACTAAAAAACAATTAACAAATGTTGCTATTCAAAGAGATACCAACATTTTAGGAACATTTATATACATACATATATACATGATTAAATACGACTAAAATACAGTAGAAAACAGCTTCAATTTGCATTGAACCCTTTTTCAGTGCAATTGCAGTACATACTCGTACAAGGTGCTTGTTTATCATTTACTTTGGTTGCGACTAGTACAGTGTTTAACAAACCATGACATTAACTGTCAGTTTTACTCAATAAGGAAACTTTTGTGTTTGAAACCAACGAACAAGAAAACTAAATGAAATGAAACTCTAACCGAAATCCAAATGTTAGATGGTAGGAAAGAGCAAGTGCAAGTGCAACTTCATTTTGAATTCGATTTGTGTTTTTTTATTTTTACCAAATGCTGCATATCAAAGAAAATTAATTTAATGCATACGAAACGAAAGAAGTGGAAAAGATATTTGTTTGATGAGAAAAACAGTTTATATATAGAAAATATGAACAAACTCATTTTCAATTCAAAACATCTCATCTCACTTGATTTCTACAAGTGAATGTGATTTCTTAGGTCTAAAAGATTTTTAAGAATTTTATCGGATTTTTTGGATTTTATCCAAAAATGCGTCTGTGAAACTTAATTTTTTATTATATTTTTCACTCACGCTTTGTTTTAAAGAAATCAGAAAAATCGCTACGTGGAATACCAGCCTACTAAAAAAATTATTCACGTTAAAAATTATTTGCTTAATGGCCACTTTAATGAACTTAGAAATAAAAATTAAAAATTTCCAAGTTCAAATCCCACTAAAATGCTTTTTTATGGGCATAAACCTTAATGCGTTAGATAGCTCTTGGAAATACCTTTAATTTGAAGCCTACCTTTATTTTAATGAAATTTACATACTTGTGGTAAAATGGCATTGATATGGCAGAAAAACATATCTCCGAAATATTTAAGAACCAGAGTGGCTTCACCTGATAGACCTATCTAAAGCATTTAGTTGTACGGCCATACAATTGCCTTTTGCTCGAGTTCTTGAGGTTTCAACTTTGAAATCAGTGAATATTTACTTATGAGATCATCCAACTGCCCTTAAATTAATTATTTGTAGCAAAAATAATTAATAGTTAATTATAATTATTAATTATTATTTGTTTGGAAATAGCTAGCATCGCTGGCTTCCATATCACTCCATTTTTAATAATTAGAAACGAAATCAGGACCCCATAAAAATATACAACATGTAACGGAGTTGATATAGCGATGTCCGTCTGTCCGTCTGTCGAAATCAGCTGAGTTCACCGTTTTTAGTGTAAATAAATTATTTTAGATTTTTTTAAATAAATTTGATTGAAACAATTGTTGTCGTTATTATAGAGGTGTATCCGATTTTTCCGATCGCGAGTGGATAATGTTTTAATTTATAGATGTACGCGTTCAAGAACATGTTCTGTTTTTTAGCAGTACACGTGCAAGATCACGATCTTAAAATAAAGCTACACTCGAATCTGTGTGGTTTATGTATGTTCGAAACAAAAAATACGTGATAGAATCATGTTCGTGTATATTAAAACGAAACACAGTCATGATTGTGTTCGGCACCGTACAAAATTTAGAAACACACATAATTGATATCACACAAAATTGTGTTGGCTGCTTTAGAACAGAACATTGTGTGTTCGATGTGTGTATTTTCTGAACCTTGATTTTAATACAATCAAAACGACACCTCAATTGAACTAGTTAGGCGGAGCAGCCTCCCTATTTTTTTTTCAGCCTTATGCTTGTTAAGTAAATGTTTTCTACATTTTCCCATACGCTATTGGGAGGCAATCCGAGCCCATTTCTGACACAACCATATCAGCTTGTGTCTACCAATAATTTGAGACCCTTCTCCATGTCTCTCTCACGTACTTTTTTTAAGCATATTTGACTACACTGTATGGCCAGTTGCTACTGAATTTTATTCCGAATAGTATAAAAACTTTTTTGTCTGAAAGTTTTCCAGAAAAAACAAAGTTCTGCATTTTGATAATTTTTCCCGTTCTTTCAGAGATTTTCACTGAATTTTCCGACTCAAATTTTTGTAGATTAAATCTGCATATAAAATGAACCATTGTGTGTCACATTTCAGTTCTCAATGAAGTCTAAAAGCATGATCAACAAGCGTGGTTAATTTGGACAAACTAATATTTGAAGAGACTGTGACCTCAAAAACTTAAACATCTATATATTAAATTTTTGGTGTGAATGTTTGTAACGACTAATTTACGGAATTAAAAGGTTTTCTTGTCCTATGGATTCGCGCAAGAGTGGAGCCAACAAATGGAATTTAAGTATATATTTAAGTATCTATAATATTAATAGCCTAGGCGATTTCTTGTGACTGATGTTTTGTTCTACCGTTTTATCCCGATTTTGACCAAACGTATATTATTTGAAAGGTATTTCTTTTTAGCCGATTTGCAGATTTACAGATTTTAAAATTTTTTGCTTTGTTTTGAGTAAATTGCATTTAAAGTTCCTACTAACACATACATAAAATTATACAATGCTATGTGTGTGTAATAAAAATGAGTTTGTTTTTGTGTTGATTTGTGAATTGGCTATAATTGATTAGCATACTTTTATATGAAAAAATATTAATGAAAAAAAAATTTCCTAGAATTTGCGCTCGAATTTCGAGGGCCGGAATCTGCTAATATAAGTATATTAGCCTTGAAAATTGGTTTGAGTTCGTAAGTAGTAAATGTACGTGCTCAGGACAAAAATGGACAGAATCGAATAAGAGACTTGTCACATCCGATACAACATTAAATATATAGAGTTCTGTAATAAAGAGAACCGTGAACATGTGTTTGAGTCCATATATTAGGGATTCAAGTAGTAGTGTCGAAAATAGGCGGAATCGGCATCAAACATCTGGAAGACTATAATAGTCAAAGCCATTAAACTTTTTGCTACTTCATAAGAATTAATCTAAGTAAAATAAATGGAGTGCTATGATAGTGAAACGCTTCAAACTTTGTGTGATTCTAAATGTCATTGATAAGAGTAGTAGAGCAAAAAGTAGGCGGGATCAGATTAATAGACCTGATACTTTCCATACAAATAGAATATATAATAAAATCTATGTGGAGGCCAAATGGTATTAAAGCTATTTCAAAAATAGGGTTGTTTAATGGAGGGGGGTAATGTTTTAAAACCTTTTTCGCATTATTTTTTCCGAATGTAAAACATGTCGAGAGTGTTGTATCAAAATTTTAAGTAAATCGGAGCAAAACTTAAGAAGATACAACGATTCCAGCGACCGGCCTCCTATAGTATATCGTACATAAATCAGTTTCTAAAAAACTTTAAATCGATTTTGTCGCAAATAACATGTTAAAAGTCAGTGAACTTCAAAATCTCAAAATCTACTTGACCGATTCTTTTGAAATTTTACACACTATTTCTACACATAAATCACCAGGTAACCACGAAGATTTTTTTTATTTTCCATATTTTTCCCCATTTTTTTAACAACAAATTCACCGAAATTTTATAGCAAAAATTGTTCAAAATAAAAAATAAAATATATAAAAAATTTAAAAAAAATCTTCGTGATTACCTCGGGAAACATGTCGCATTACGCATTACGATTTTTTTTTTATTTCGCATGATCTGGTAACGAGTTATGATGTTCACTGCAAAACAACTTTTTGTCGAGGCGCCTCCGGAGATTCGCTGTCACGGACTTACTTATTAAAATTTTTCATTGAAAATTCCCCAAATATTATACTATAACGTGTATATCAAATAAATAAAAAAAATCATGTGAGTCCGATCACAGATTTTCTATGGCACTTATTTAAAATCAAACAGAAAGCGTCATCTATGTATAACTTATAGCAAACAACTACAGGGACTCTGCAAATATGAAAATAATTATTATAATTTATTACTTCAACTGGTTAATTTTTAATTTTTTATTTTTAATTTTTCATTTTTTAATATTTAATTTTTCATTTTTTTATTTTTAATTTTTTATATTTCATTTTTTATTTTTCATTTTAAATTTTTTATTTTTTATTTTTTATTTTTCATTTAAATTTTTTATTCTTCACTTTTTATTTTTCATTTTTAATTTTTTATTTTTAATTTTTAATTTTTAATTTTTAATTTTTAATTTTTAATTTTTAATTTTTAATTTTTAATTTTTAATTTTTAATTTTTAATTTTTAATTTTTAATTTTTAATTTTTAATTTTTAATTTTTAATTTTTAATTTTTAATTTTTAATTTTTAATTTTTAATTTTTAATTTTTAATTTTTAATTTTTAATTTTTAATTTTTAATTTTTAATTTTTAATTTTTAATTTTTAATTTTTAATTTTTAATTTTTAATTTTTAATTTTTAATTTTTAATTTTTTATTTTTTAATTTTTAATTTTTTTATTTTTCATTTTTTATTTTTCATTTTTAATTTTTTATTTTTCATTTTTCATTTTAATTTTTTATTCTTCATTTTTTATTTTTAATTTTTAATTTTTAATTTTTAATTTTTAATTTTTAATTTTTAATTTTTAATTTTTAATTTTTAATTTTTAATTTTTAATTTTTAATTTTTAATTTTTAATTTTTAGTTTTTAATTTTTAATTTTTAATTTTTAATTTTTAATTTTTAATTTTTAATTTTTAATTTTTAATTTTTAATTTTTAATTTTTAATTTTTAATTTTTAATTTTTAATTTTTAATTTTTAATTTTTAATTTTTAATTTTTAATTTTTAATTTTTTATTTTTTAATTTTTAATTTTTTTATTTTTCATTTTTTATTTTTCATTTTTTATTTTTAATTTTTTATTTTTCATTTTTAATTTTTTATTTTTCATTTTTCATTTTAATTTTTTATTCTTCATTTTTTACTTTTCACTTTTAAGTTTTCATTTTTTATTTTTCATTTCTCCTTTTTTATTTTTCATTTTTCATTTTTTTTTATTTCTCATTTTTTATTCTTCATTTTTTATCACAGATTTCCTATGGCACTTTTTTAAAATCAAACAGAAAGCGTCATCTATGTATAACTTATAGTAAACAACTGCAGGGGCTCAGTTAATATGAAAATAATTATTATAATTTATTATTTCAACTGGTTAATTTTTAGTTTTTTGTATTTAATTTTTCATTTTTTATTTTTAATTTTTTATTTTTCATTTTAAATTTTTTATTTTTAATTTTTCATTCTTCATTTTTCATTTTTAATTTTTAAGTTTTAATTTTTAATTTTTAATTTTTAATTTTTAATTTTTAATTTTTAATTTTTAATTTTTAATTTTTAATTTTTAATTTTTAATTTTTAATTTTTAATTTTTAATTTTTTAATTTTTAATTTTCCATTTTTTTATTTTTAATTTTTTATTTTTCATTTTTTATTTTTCATTTTCTATTTTTCATTTTTAATTTTTTATTTTTCATTTTTCATTTTAATTTTTTATTCTTCATTTTTTATTTTTCATTTTTAATTTTTCATTTTTTATTTTTCATTTCTCCTTTTTTATTTTTCATTTTTCATTTTTTTTTATTTCTCATTTTTTATTCTTAATTTTTAAACACAGATTTCCTATGGCACTTTTTGCAAATCGAACAGAAAGCGTCATCTATGTATAACTTATAGTAAACTGCAGGGGCTCCGTTAATTGAAAATAATTATTATAATTTATTATTTCAACTGGTTAATTTTTAATTTTTTGTATTTAATTTTTAATTTTTTTTATTTTTATTTTTAATTTTGTATTTTTCATTTTAAATTTTTTTTATTTTTTATTTTAAATTTTTCATTTAAATTTTTTATTTTTCATTTTTAATTTTTTTATATTTAATTTTAAATTTTTTTATTTTTCATTTTTAATTTTCATTTTTTATTTTCCATTTTAAATTTTTTATTTTTCATTTTATTTTTTATTCTTCATTTTTTATTTTTAATTTTTCATTTTTTATTTTTCATTCCTCCTTTTTTATTTCTCATTTTTTATTCTTCATTTTTTATTTTTCAGTTTTCATTTTTTATTTTTCATTTTTCATTTTATATTTTTCATTTTTTATTTTTTATTTTTTAATTTTTTATTTTTTTTTTAATTTTTCATTTTTAATTTTTTTTTTTATTTTTTATTTTAAATTTTTAATTTTTAATTTTTTATTTTTAATTTTTATTTTTTCTCCTTCATTTTTTATTTTTAATTATTCATTCTATATTTTTAATTTTTAATTTTCCATTTTTTATTTTTCAACAGTGACAAAAAGGTTATTAAATACCAAAATTTTTGCACCAGTACAAACATAAGTCACGCCGATTTTGTCTTACGTCTGTTTTTTTATTGTATTGCGAAATAGATTTTTACCACCCCGCGCGTATAGATGTTTACACATCAAAATAATGAAAATGTGCTGTCTCGCTTTTAAAACCTTTCCCCCCCTTAAATAAACGGAATATTTTTAACAAAGTTCGACGGGATCCGATAGCAAAATTATAAAATTGGAATAATCCTCAATGACAAGGCAAAATTTTAGAAAAATTACCATTATTTTGTGAAATCCCCAAATCCCTTAACATGAGGAGCTACCCGAAAGGCCAAATTGAAACTCAATTTTGGGGGCAAGTCCCCTTTTCTGATTGCAATGACTGACAACACCCAAATCAGTAGATTTTTCTTTAGGTCTATTTTAGAAGAAGAATTGTTTTATGGAACAAAGTTTATGTGTAATTTTTATGAAATATAAATTTATTTTTATTTAAGCTCAGGTCCACTAATATTGTAAGCGGTATTTTATTTATATTATTTATTCATACATAACTTGGATTTCTTAATATTTATATTTTAAATTTTCTACAAAAGTAATATAATTCCTAAAAAAGAACACAATTTTATTTCCCAAATCGATTTTATGGCACACACATTAAGAAATAAATACATTTATGTAAATTATATGGAAAGTTCAATTTCCAATCATTTGATTTTTTCTATTAAGATGACTTGTTTATTCTATAATCTGAAAAAAAAAATAGCACAAGTACTTCAGCTAAAACAACACCGAACTTAGGAATTTTCCTTTGTATGCAAAATATAAAGCATAAGTCAAAAATTATAAACGAAAAAATATTATTTATTTTTGACGAAATTTATTGACTCAATAATTTTAACACATAATATTTTTCAGACATACCTGAGGAATATAGCTGTGGTTTTCAGGAATAACTGTATTAGCAATTTTTTTTCGATTTTGAGTCATTGTGGGCAAACTGCTTAATTTTGAAAAATATGGACCAAATTCGGGTTTGTTTTTTTTTACCAAAATAAAAAGCAACAACGTTTCTATAATATTTACTTAATACTTCATACTGAGCCTGTAATTTCAAATAGAATGTTTGATTTTATGAGATACGCGATTATTCCAGAAAACCACAGATATTTATATATTTATAGGTACCATACTTACATACATACATACATATTTCTTTCCATTTACCCATTCTTCAGTTATACTACGAATGTATGTGTGTAAAAAGTAATATTATCAAATCAAAAATAAATAATCGCAATATTTTTGATCTTAAAATTGAAAGTGTTTTATAAAACAGAAAATACGTTATAAATTAAATCAATTCATATACAAAACACTCAATAAAAGTTAGGGGGGGAAAAATTCAATTTAAATAGATACAAAATATATAAATAAAATACATTTTAACGGCTAAATAATAAATTATTTTTTCTATATTACAAATTTATGTACTTTATTTTTTTTTTTCTTTTCTTTGAAAATATACACCAAGTCATTGCATTAACAACATCCCTTAAAGTTTTGTAGCGAAGAATAAAGTTAACAAAAACAACTTTTTTTTTTGTTTTTGCTGTAACTTCAAAATATAGAGCTAAAGCGTAAAAACATCATCTTCTTTAGCAACACCATCATTTAACAATATTTTAAGGGTAGTTTTTTTTATTTTATTTATTTATTTATTTTTTTTTTTTTTTTTGAATTTCTAACAAAACAACATCATCAACTTTAAATTTGATATAAAAAATACGCAAATAAGTGGAAAAAAATAAAAATTAAACAGAATATAAAAAAAAAACGCCAAGCGAGAATTGAAAGCAGCAAAAATTGTGACATGTTTTTGTTTTTGTTTTTTTTTAAGACAGTTCTTTCTGCTGTTAAGAAACCACAACGAAAGCAGGAAGTTATGAAATAGGACCTGTGTTCTTAAAACCAAACCATACCAAATATTCAACAACGCACACTATTACGTTGTATTTTATGTTTTTTTTTTTTTAAGTTTTATAAAACATGAGTCAAACACAGAACTTTTGGTTTACACAGCCCACATGATAAACCCAGCAAAAAATGCAAAAACTCATTATGAACTTAACATACATAAAATTTATTAGTCCTTAAAAATTGAATAAAGGAATTGAACTTCATTCATTTCATTAATAATATTTTTAACATGAAATAATTCCGAAGAAATGTAAATATACAACTAGTTTTGGCTGGATTAAAACAAAATTGATAAATGAGTTAAGTTTAATGAAAAAAAAAATTTATTTATTAAGATTTAATTTTGTTTTAAAATATAATAAAATTTAAAGCTTTTCATATAAATAAAAATAGAATTTTGTGCTGGGTTATAACAAGAACTGCGTTATACGAGTATATGTTTTTTATGGTTTTGCTGACGACTTTACGAAAAATCATAGCAGAGTTTGCCAAAAACCTAAAAAAGAAGTTATCATTAGTGTATTAACTAATTTTTTATTCTTTTTGAAGTAAAAATAAAGATTTCAATTTAAAAATCTTGATTATGTCGGTAAAAGTGGTCATATCATAGATTTTTATCCATTTAACTAATTTTATACCACCACTTGAAAACGTTGGAATTTTTTATGAACATATCAGGCTTTGCTTCTTGTACTCCCATTAAAAAAAAATTGTAAAGCTTCAGTTTTTAATTGTGTAAAAGAGTCATAACAATTCTCCGTAGCCATTGCTTTTAAGACAAGTAGCTCGAGCGAATATCGATGTTGGGTAATTCCATGCAAAGATCAACCTTAGGTCCAATTTTTAAATTATAATTTAAATAATTGTTATTGATACCATTTCAAAGAAGAGGGTACGACAATAGTTTGTTAGATGTATTTTTGAATATTTTTATAGCCCCATGTCTGTCACATAACAAAAGACTTATTTTTACTATAATTTATTTTAGAATTCATGTGTTTTATATGCTTACTTAATAAACTAGCTCTAATATTAACTATAAACAACTGTTTCTTATTTGTCACACAAATAACTTCAGAGCTTTTCTGCGTTTTACAAACATCTTCAAAAATTATGTCTGTTTAATGTCATGTCTGTCACGGCTGCTTTTTGCCTCCCAATTACTAATAAAAAATAATACTATCTCACTTTTTCTAATGCTAAATACATTTGCCAGCTCCGTCTGAATAATTTTGTATATTTTTAGGAAAAATGATAAACTTTTGGATTAGAAAAATCACTGAATGTCATGTCTGTTACTATACAAGGTGGGACATAAGTCCCGCTACCATTTTGATTGCGCGTCATCTGTGTTCTGCAACGTTTAGCTCAGTTTCGCTTTAACCATTGTGTTGTGTAGACGTCAAATTTTATTATGGTGAAATATATGCCACGAGAACTCACACGCACAGCTCGTTCAACAATTCAATTATTGAATGACTTTTTCCACGAAGACTAATTTCGCGAAGTGGCGATTTAGCATGGCCAGCTAGATTTAACAGCACCAGACTTTTTCTTATGAGGTTTTTTAAAATCAAAAGTTTATACGAATAAGCCCCAAACGATTCAATATCTAAAACAATATTCGTCACGAAATTGAATTCGGAATGAGTGATGCAGGATGTCATGCAAAATATAAAGAGCCGAAAGTTGCATAGCAAATCGCGGTCACCATTTAGCCGATATAATTTTCCAATCATAATGAAAAAAAAATGTAAAGACCAAATAAAGTTTTTATGAAAACCAAACTTACTTATCTCTTCTTTGAGCAAAGTTATAGGCAATCAAAATGGTAGCGAGACTTTTGCCCCACCTTGTAGAATTAGCCTGTTGTCATTTGTAGCCTGCAAAAATACTTTAAAATGCAAAAATCTGTTTGTTTGCCAGCAATTATACAAAAAAGTTTTTTTAAGTCCGATAAAACTTGAAATTATAAAATCTAACACAACAAAATAAAATTTTAATCAAAAAAATTTCTCTATTCTAAATAGCAATACATGCCATTAGTATTATAAAATGATTTTGATATCAATAATATCTATATTCTCTTCATTACGCAAATTAATTCAACGTGTTGGTTTATTGTATCATTTAGAGTATGTGGTGTTAAATCTATACACAGTTCAATGGATGTCTTTCTCAAATCGGCGATTGTTAGCGTTGTTCAAGCGTGAATCTATTCGTGATGATTTTTTAGAGTTTAGTGATAATAAATATCAAGAAGTGAGCACGATATGACAGTTCGTTTGACAGCTACTCTTTCGTAATTTCCATTTAAGTAAAAAAAAATACACCCTTTACATTTTCATATTTTTTTTTTATCTTAAATACCTAAATAGGCAAACCAAGTACCTTAATTTAAAACAAAAAAAAAACTTTCTCTTAGATTTTCAGATGAATTGTCATTTCATTAAATTTGCAATACTACAAAAACTTTTTATACCCTAATACCACTATATGTTCAGGGCATAATGAGTTTGTGATGATGTTTGTAACTACCAAAAATACTTGACCTAGATTCGCCATTTATTATACGGATCGACTCAGAAAGTGATTTTGACATCGATTTAGAGATGTCCGTCCATCTCTCCGTTCATCTGTATGTCTGTTCGTCCGTCTGTGTTAATATTTTTATGAAAATTGGTATATAAATATATGACGAACGCTATTAAAATTGGTGAAAATTGTTGCCTCTATCAGACCGACTAAAATTACCGTAATATCCGATAATCTATATATATAAAAATGAAAATTTGTTTGTGGGTTTGACATTAATAGATGGCTAAACCATAGGACCAACCTTCTTGATTTTTTCACAGTAATGTAATATAATGTAGTCGCAGCAAAAATGGGCACGATTGGGGTAGTGGGCGTGGCACCTCCCATACAAAAAAATTATCTGGAGTACTATAAACCCGACAGTCTGGAAACTACGTGTGAGTTCACGAATGATGAGTGTGAGAAGTTATGTGCGAAATGGGCGGCGTCAAACCAGTGAACATGGCGCCTCCCATACATGGTAAATGCATATCATCATAATTAACAACAAAAATATTCACTAAAAATATGTTATATAGCAAAACAACGTTTGTCGGACCAGCTAGTTACTTATATATATCCATGATATTCGGTTAAATTACGTATATTACTATACTCGCTATTCAATGGTCGATAATGAAACCTGTAGAATAATTTTTAATAATAATTTTTAATTTTTATCATTTAAATCTATAAAAAACCAAAATATTGCACATTTTTTTTTTAAATTTAGTTAATATAATATCAGTAAAGTTGAAAGGTTAAATTTTTATAAAAATTGGGAAAAATGTAACAATGAAAATTAAACAATTTATATTAAAGTCATTTCACGTTATGGAAAATATAGTATTTTCTTTTTTTTGTAGACTTTGTGCTGATAGTTGTAACAAGCAAAAATATTTGATCGACTCAGAATCACTTTTTGAGTCGATTTTGCGATGTCTGTTCATCCGTATGTCTGTCTCTCTGTCTGTTTCAAATATGAATCTATTTTGATGAAATTTGATTGTATAATCCTTTGTATAAAATAGAACGATCACTGTTAATGAGATCGACTTAAATTGCCGTAAGATCCAGAATATCGGACATTTTTAGTTTGTGTGAGTTTATTACAAACATAAATAAATAGTCTAAAAATAAACCCTGTAGGACCATTTTTGGTCATAGTTACGATAAAAACCTGTTTCCCGATATTCACTTAAATTTATCAAAAAATAAAAGTATTGTATAGAACTTTCCCTAATTTGAGTAGTATATGTTTTTGAGACCATTTTTGACCTGGTTCGCATAAAAAATTGAATCCGGTATGATCTTATTCACATCTTCAGGGCCCAAATTATTGTATATGCCACTTAAACTTGATCTATTTTCTAATCTATGTCCTATAATGACCTCAGCAAAGCTCGATCTATGACCGTTTCTCGAAACTTATAACATAGAGTATCCTATAGTCTGTCTAAACCGACTATATTTTTCGAACTTGTTTATTTATTTTTTTATACAGAGTATGCAATATATTTTTTGAAATTATATGGTCTTTGCAATGTATTTAAATTATATGATTTTGCTTTTCTTAAATTTGAAAAAAAAAAATAATAATATATATTAAAATTATTTGAAAATTTTTAAAATTCATTATTTTATAAATAAGTATTGAACCCTGGAACTTAGTCTTTAAAATAAGATACTAACCATGGAAATTTGTGGGAAAAATTTAGAAATATTTTTTTATTAAAGATTTAAATGGTTCATAATGCTTTAGTTTGTTTAGTTTCTTAAAAATTATATTGAAGACACTGTAAACAACTTTAAGAACGCCTTTACATGTATACATTGGCTTTTGTCATTTTTGTCATTTTTGTATGGGAGTATGTCTTAAATATTCTAAATTTAAATAAATACATTGGTTATGTATTCATAAGAATAAAATGATTGGCTTATATTTTAAGCACAGGGTTGCCACTATCGAACATAAGAAGAGATTTCTTCGGAAAAAATTGCCTAAAACATGAACTTGCCGCTAAACAGCCTCAACTAAACGAACTAGCCACACAAAAATATTAAACCGTGATCGTTCTTAACTTATAATATATAGGATATGCCTTGAAATTACCTTTGATATGATGTCCCACTGGTATATGGTTCCTTTAGATGCAACATAAAAAATCTACAAAAAAATTTAAAAAATGGCCATTTTGTACCTTTTTTACCACTTACATTTGAGATTGGACGGCTAACAGAAATAGGGGTTATATATTTTTTCATATCCAAGTTTCATCGTGATCTGCGGTTACTACGCACAAGACCTTCCTTGTTAGTTGAAAAAAAAATAGTTAATATTATAAATAAATATATTATATAATATATTGTTCTATAGCATATCCAAGTTTCATCATGATCTGCGGTAATGAACCATAAGACCTTCCTTGTTAGTTGAAAAAAAATAGTTAATATTATAAAATTTGAATTTTTTACAATTTTTTTTTTTTTTTTTTCTTTTTTCAAAATGTTCAATTCTTACGGGGAACCTGAAGACGAACACCAATTGAAATACAATTTCATATGTTGTATTTTTATATCTAGTTGAGCAGAGTAGAAGCCAAAGTCATAAGAAACAAAAATTACCATACAACGTCACTCCACCATATTGCAGAGTTCAGAAAAAACACTGAAAAAAACTCGTACATATGTATATGTATGTAAACAAACATAGCTCCGACCAACAAACATATATTTTTATTTTCATAACAATTATGTGTGTTTCTAAATTTTGTACGGTGCCCAACACAATCATGACTCTGTTTTGTTTTAATATTTCTTTATCAACACGAACACACATAAACCACACAGTTCGTTTCCTTGCACGTGTACTGCTAAAAAAACAGAACATGTTCATCAACGCATACATCTAAAAATTAAAACATTATCCACTCGCGATCGGAAAAATCTGAAACACATCTATAATAACGACAGCAACTGTTTCAACCAAATTTATTAAACAAATCTAACATAATTCATTAGCAGTTATAAAAAAATAAAAATAAAAATAAAAAGATAATAATAAGAATAAAAAATAAATAAAAAGAAAACGGAGAAATTTTATATGTTGTTTATGACTTAATTTCATTTTTTTTCGATCGCGAGTGGATAATGTTTTAATTTTTAGATATACGCGTGGAAGAACATGTTCTGTTTTTTAGCAGTACACGTGCAAGAAAATGAACTTAAAATAAAGCTCACTATAATCTGTGTGGTTTATGTGTGCTCGAAACAAAAGTAAGTGATAGAAAAATGATCGTGTAGATAACGAAATATTAAAACGAAACACAGTCATAATTGTGTTGTACACCGTACAAAATTTAGAAACACACATAATTGATATGAAAATAAAAATATGTGTTGGCTGCTTTAGAACAGAACATTGGGTGTTTCATGTGTGTATATTCTGAACTTTGACATATTGTTGATAGTGGATGGGACTATTTATAGTACATTTACAGTACGTTTAATAAAATTAATATTAATATTATTTTTATAATTTTAAGATACTCACTTATTTTTAGTCGTTCGTTACAATTATTAATCCAGGGTCCAGGTCAAGTATTTTTGATGGTGACAATCATCAGCGCAAACTCATTACGCCCTAAAAGACATTGAATCAAGTATACACAAGTAAATAGAACCATATAAAAAGTAAACATCTTAAAACATATTTATTTATTTCTTAGTAAATATAACAACAATTCCCATGCCAAGTGCAGTTTCTTTTCTTTTCGAAAGAAACTGGTAAAATGCTTCATTTCTTTGCAATAATACAATAGATTTGCGAACTAAGCAAAACTCATCACCACGCACTTTACATAAAATAAATTCACCTTAGTATACGAATGGGAAAAATAGAATAGCAAAGTCACTTAGATGCATACATATAAATAAAAGTACTGCTTTAGAACTTGCAATGACAACAATTTCAATTCTTTAAAAGGGGCGTTTAGATTATACTCGTAGTCTAAATCTAGTTTAAAGCAAATATTGAATTTACCATTTAGGTGTTGTTTTTTTTCACTAGAAATATTTTTATAATGAATATATATGTATGTATGTATATGTATAATATATGCGATTATATTCTAACAATTTTATGAGAAAAATATATTTTTTTCTAAAGTGATTTTATTTGAAATATTTAATTTGTGATTTTGTAACAAAGGTTGAAAATCTGCAGAGCTTACCCTAAAGAATTGGATTCTTATAAGTAGTCTTTTACCAGCGATGCCGGCGTTTTCTAAGCAAAAGCGGAAAACGCTACTACAAAAAGCGCTAAAAGCACGAAATTTTAATTAAATGAAAAACGTTAATAAGCCCCAGCATCGGGTGTAGATGTGCAAAAAAAATGTATATAAAGTACATAAAAAATATTCATTACAACCGCTGATTTTCAAATAAAAAAGTATCATATTCTCATTTTCAATTCAAATTTTAATTTTTGCATTAATTTTTGTATAAACCTTTGGATGTAATTTATCATTGAAATGCTTAGCACAACATTAACTTTTAGTCTATATTTAATATGTACTAGAAGATCCCTCGAAATTCGAGTGCAAATTCTAGGAAATTTGATTTTTATTTAATAAATTATTTTACAAAACCCTAAAGGTATGCCAATCAATTTTAGCCAATTCACAATTCAACACTTTTTATTGTCGTTATTGGTTTATGGCCAAAATTATTATTCAATTCAACTAAGCGCTTTTTGCAAACACATTAACAAGTTTAATAAACACAGACACAGCATTATATAAATTTGTGTATGTGTAGGTAGCAACTATAAAATAAAAAAAAAAAAAAAAAAAAATTTAAAAATTTAAAAATCTGTATATCTGGTGGACAGCTAAAAAGAAATACCTTTCAAACAAGGGATGGTTGGGCAAAATTGGATTAAAACTAACAAACTTGCAGCGGTCACAAGAAAGCGATATGCCTATTAATAATATAGATTACAAAATTAACGGAATTATGTATTAATACATGTTGTATTTTCAAAAATTAATATAACTAAACCTTCCTCTGATTACAGCTTTTGAGTATGGAAAAGTGAATATATCTATAACGAAACATGATCATTTAAAAAACGGATATTAACTGACTTACTCACTTAAATTCAAAATAAATCCGTTTTGTTTTGACTTTTTCGTTCTCTTCGAATTTTATTTACCATTAAAAACTTCTTTTATAAAATAATTAAAACATCATTATTATTATTGAAAACTGAGTAATGGAATTTTATAGTGCAAATAAGAGATTTTGAGAAATCAATTAACTCTCGTTTGATAATTTTTTGTCTGATTCTTCAATATTGTTCAAAATAAACATTTTCAAAACTTTATCTTAAATAGCAAAGTGCAGATTTGATCTCATCATTCTTGTGCAATTATGCTGGTTATTAATCAGTAAATTTCTGTACATTCGATAAAATTTAAGCGAAACACGATATATTAATATAGTCGCACTTAATTCAAATTTCTACAATTTTATTTAACATAAACTGTTATAATTCAAAAACGCTAAAATCACTTAAAAAGGAGAACGGAAGGCGTCATATTAGTGCATCTTTTAGCAGGCACTAATTGGAAAAAATGCGCTGTGTAGGTCTATGGGTCATTATACATAATTCAGATTACAGTTTTTCATTTAATTTTTGAAAAAATATATTTATATGCATAGTTATTCTTCTCCTATTAGATGCCGGATAAACTTGGCAATTTTACGACATTTTTTTTTTGTATTATTATATAGTAAAAAAAAAAGGTTGGCAATAATGGCTTTTCATTTTTAGCATCTTCTTGATTTTTAATTTCCAACCGAAAAATTTTTTTTTCTTTTGTGGTGAAGTATAAAATTTTTGCTTGTTGACGAGAATTTGAAATTATGATTAATTCTTCACTAGTAAAGCGAGAAAAATGAAATTTCGGAAGTTGGTACTACATATTTAAGTCTCAACAGGACTCTTTTTCTAAAGCATTTGTTGACAGTATCGAAGGATATTGAAGCATAAATTTCTGGAAAGGTTTTATTTTCATCCCGATATTGTAAAATAAAAAATAAAAATTATTTTCTTTCACGAATATAGATGAAATTTAAAGTCCTTTGAAAAGGAGACAAGATAATACAGTTACAATTCATTTGATCAGTAGCTATTGAAGTCTATCATCCAGTTCGTGTGTAATTAAATTTGATAAGATTTTTCATGTGTAGCGAAAAAATTATTTTTTCTATGGAGGTTGTATTGAAATTATGTTTGTGGAATAAAATATTCTATTAACACTTTTCTGATAAAGGTAGAGTGATGAAATTTATATGCAGTGAATGACAATACAATGGAAACTTTTCGCAAAATATATTTTTACAGCTTGAACGGTCAATACTGAATAATTAATTAAAAAATTTTATATTTTATTTATATAAAAAAGAAAAAATATTAACATAAAATAACTCAACTTCAATAAAAAATAATAAAAAAAACTTAAAAGTATTAATTTTTACATTGTTGACAAAGCATTGGAAACCTTTAGTATGCAATAAAACTTTCTCTCTGTATTTGATTTCAATATTTTCTAGGGTACTCATTACTTTTTAGTACTGCTACACAACGCCGAGGCATGGAATCAGTTAAATTGTTGATGATATCCATTGAAAATTTTTGCCTCTATGCATGTCCGTATTTCGTGTCCGTATTTCTCGATCTACAATTTCACAACGATTTTCTATGGGATTGAGATCTGATGATTGGGCTGGCCATTCTAAAATACTAACTGTAGTCATTCGGTTACAACTTTGGAGGTGTATTTTGGGTTATTGTAATTTTGGAACTTCCATGTGTTGAAAAATAATGTACTTTTGAGTTTTTCCATATCCAATGGCAGTTAGAGTATCTACTAAATGAATTGAACCCATTCCTTGGCCCGAAAAGCATGCTATAATATTGTCACCGCAAAATTTAATAGTTTTATTTGTACTAGCAGATTCCACCGCTCGAAAATCGAGTGCAATTTCTAGGCAATTTTATTTTTCAACTTAGCCAATTCACAAACCAACACTTTTTTGGTTTATTGATATTTTGATTGAAGGTAACAAACTCATTAACAAACACATTAACAAATTTAATAAACACACATATAGCGTATGTATAATTTTATGTATGTGTTAGTAGCAATTTTAAATGCAATTTACTCAAAATAAAGGAAAAGATTTAAGAATCTGTAAATCTGGTGAACAGCTTAAAAGAAGTACCTTTCAAATAATATATGTTTGGTCGAAACCGGGATTAAACGGTAGAACAAAACATCGGTAACAAAAAATCGCCTAGCCTAGTCTTTTCCCGCCTAGCCTAGTCTTTTCCTCGTACAAACGCTCTTCCAGAAGGACTCTTAAATTAAACTTGGACTCGTATAAAAAGCGAAGAGTGTTCCGATTCCGTCTTGACCAGTTTATGTGTTTTTTTGGCAAAATTTATAAGAGCCAGACGATTTTCCTCTGATATCAGTGGTTTCTTCACAGGACGGTAAGAACCAAGATCAGCCTCAATTTCTCGTCGGAAACCAGTTCGAGCACATATTTTTAGTTTCAAATTGTTAATGACCTCTTTACATTTTTACGTTTTTAAATTCTCTTGCTATTAAATTATCCTGTCTTTGGCTCGTTTTATGGACCCTGCCGCCAAAATGTTGAGTCGCCAATATACCTCTTTCACGATATTTCATGATAATTTTTTAAATTATTGGATTTATTCATTGAATATTTCTCAAAAATTAGCAGAACCCAGCCCTCGAAATTCGAGTGCAAATTCTAGGCAAATTTATTTTTTCATTCAATTATAAATATTTGTTGAACACACAGAAGATATATAACTAAATTTTTTAATATAAAATTTTATAAGAGCCTAAAGTATGCTAATCAATTTTAGCCAATTTTAGCCACACACAGCATTGTATAGTTTTTTATTTAAAGCTTAAATGTGTGTTTTATGTATGTGTTAGTAGCAACTTCAAATGAGAAGTACTCCAAAGAAATGTTCCAGACGGTGAAAATCCGTAAATATGGTGGACAACTAAAAAGAAATATCTTTCAAATGGGATATTTTTTGTCCAAATCGGTTGGCAACTAAAATTTTTATATCGGTCACAAGAAATTGCATTACCTATTAATACGATAGATTTTATTTTGTTTAAACAGTGAAATTATCTACTATTGTGGTTTTAGCGCTTCTCAAATTTTTTTTTTTTTTAATAATTTATTATAAGATTAAACATTGGAAAGTATAATAATGTTTAAAAAACAATTGAAAGAAACCATCAATAACGGCCCTATGTTCCTCTTAGGAATTAAAGAACTAAATATATATATATATATATATATATATATATCAATAACTTAAATAAAGTAAGTAACGGTTAAGATTTTATACATTTTCTTTCATAAAATCTATTTTTTTTTTTTTGTTTTAATCAACTCTGGTTCAGAAGCTTAAAAGTTTCTATTGTTTTGTCTTCATTAAAAAAAAAAAATATTTTGTTTTTCTTTTATTAGTATTTTTTGTTAAAAATTTTTTTATCTTTCGATCGAGAACACACCACAGAGTGATTTCGCAAAAATAATGCAGAATTTTAGTACTTTACGCGAATTATTAAAAAACAAAATTGGATGATTCTGAATTTTGAACTTATTTAAGTTCTCATCATCATTTTTTTTTCGAAAGAATTTAATGATAACTTCAAAGGATATTGAAGGATTGAGCTTTGGAAATACATCATTGTCACCTTCTTGTCCTAATACAATTAAATAAAAAAATTCAATAAATTTCTAAGATTCGCTTCTTAGGAAGACTATATTAAGTTTATTTTCTGAAATGTAAAATCCATTGAATCATATGGACCTTATAGAAGGAAACAAGATCAAGAAATTAATGACTATAAATTAAGTTTGAAGCCATTTCGTCTCTAATTACAGACCTTCGTGTTCGTTCGTGCTTAAAATATTTTGATGGCCTATAGTATAATTAAAACCACGTAGGAAGAAAAACATTACATTGTCAAAAATAAGTAAAACAAAACGACAAAAGTAGTTTTTTATTTAGCCAAATCATCAATGAAATTAACACTTAGTTTTTGTACAACAGGAAAGCACCCTCGCTTCAAGTTAAACACATTTAAAACATTTTTGGTAGCAGGTGCATAAAATAACCATACAACAGAAACAGCAACAACACTTTTGAATGTGGTTATTTTAGATAAAAATAAAATAACGTATTTATTAAGAAATACAGCTTTTCTTTTTTATAGGAAAAAATAAATTTTGTCTACTTTATTTACCGCCTTAGAATATGGCTAATATATTTTAAGACAGTCTAAATGAGCTAATGCACTCATTTGTACATAATTTACTCTTATTTTCCTTGGTATTAAGGGAGACAAAACTCAGCATAGACTTTTGTTGTTGCTTAGTTATGTACATAAGTACATATATTGCATTTCTTAAGGAATTCAAACAAATATTTGCTAAATATTCTATGTACATATGTACAAAGAGGAGTAAAATACGTGTGTACAATATTTTATCAAAGTGCAAGAATCTTTGTTACAATTAGTTTTACTTAGCCTTCAGCTTCGAATTGCAAGTAAAAGTAAGTACATCATTCTATATAAGAGTCGTACAATTTTAAGTACATTTGTATGTTGTGTACGACTTAGAACAAACAACAGTTTTTTATTTTTTAAGTAGCAGCTGGTTTCTTTGTCAAAATAAGTCAAGTGAAGCAGGAATAACAGAGAGAGCAAGAAAGAAAAAAATACCTGGGGGAGCAGTGCGTCACTGGCAAAAAGTAACAAGAAACGGAAATAGAATTGAAGTAGAAGAAAAATGCGCTCAAACTAACACAAAACTCTAAAACAAACTTTAACAAAGTTTTAAAAAAATAATCACTAGTAAAATAAATTTTGTATTATTAGTTTTTGTTGATAACATGACTTTTTGAAAGAGTTTTAAAAAGTTACCATTATTTTAAAAACAAATTTCTTCAAGAGTATTTTTTGTTAAAGAAAAACTTTACAGAATAAATGTATATTTATATGGTCCTTTAACATTGATGCGTAATATATTTTTTGTTAATCCACAAACGCATACTGTGCGTACAGTAGCTCCACAAAATGTTCGCTTATATTTAATATTTCAAATTGGTGTACCCTGCACCACTATGTGTTTTGGTATAATGACTGTGCTGGTGTTTTTAACTACAAAAAATATTTTACCTAGACCTATCTTTTATTATAACGATCGACTCAGAATCACTTTCTGAGTCGATTTAGCTATGTCCGTCCGGCTGTCCGTCTGTGTGTCCGTGTAAACCTTGTAATCAAACTGCAGGTCGCAAATATGAATATATTTTAATGAAATTTGGTATATGAGCTATTATTGGCCATAGGATGAACGCTATTGAAATTGGTGAAATTCGGTCCATGCTCAGGCCTAGTCCCCATACAAATAACACCTATGAAATCGACATAAATTTCCATAAGATCCAAATTATCATAAAGATCTCAGTCAAATTAGGTTTGTATCTGTTTTTTATGTCCATTAATCAGTAGTCCAAGAATAATCCCTTTAGGACAATTCTTAGTCATAGGCCCCATATAGAGCTGCTTTCCGATCTTCACTTTAATCTATCAAAAACAAAAATATTGCACAGATTTTTCTCAGATTTGGTTTGTATATATTTTTTCAAAATACAAGTGACTTTACCAAATGTGGTCAGGATAGGTCCATTTTTCGACCTAGTCCCCATATAAATATAGCACCCGATATGAATTTTTTCATATCTGCACCCAAGAAAAGCTAATAATAATGCCACTCAAATTTGGTTTATGCTTATTTTCTTAAGGTCTCTCGTCCATGGTATAGGGTCTAGACCGACTTTTCTTGCTTGTTTTTAGCTTAAAACATTTTTTTTTTTATTCATTTTTATATTTTTTAATCATGAAAATTCTCCTCCAAATAATAAAAATATTTTGTGTTTAACAGTTAATAGTTTTTTGGTCCTCGATTTCGGTGAGGTACTTCACTCAAAAGTAATCGTACTTAATCCACAAGTTTTTATGTGGTGTCTACTGAAATTCCGCCCAATCAACATCTGATTTGCTGCTTGTATTACATGTTCTTACATTTTTCCCAAATAGACTCTCTAAGTTTTCAATGGAATTTATATCTTGTGATTTTGGCAGTGCTTCAAGCCATTTTGGACATTTATGAGGGTAGGCACATATAAGTATTCCACGCAGTATATTGGGGGTCATTATCTTGGGATCATTAACTTAATTGTCCTTCCCAAACTCACTAATGACCTCATTGCTCAATTTAGCAGGAACTTTTAATAGTGGAATAAGATCTTTCCACAATTTTCTCTATTTCGCAAATTGGATTTCATTCTCTATGAAGATTAAATACATTTTTTCTTTCATGCTATTTAACGTTGCTTTTGCTCAAATAACTTTTTTTTTTTTTGAAAATGCCATAAGAAAAAACTACTGAATATTATCCCAAATTTCTTTTTTTATTTGAAAGCACAATCCTTCCGGTTAATAATGGAAAATAATTTCATTCAAATGGCTGCCTCGGCTGGCCATGCAGTAGCCTACACGATCGGTCCAATTTTTAAGCACATTATCGATTGTGTGCAGCTGTATTTCACCAATGGCTTCACGAATATTGTCCTTTAAAGCGTCAATTGCCTCTGCCTTGTTGGCGTAATACTTGTCTTTGAGGGCACCCCACAAATAATAGTCCAATGGTGTCAAATCGCAGCTCCGAGGTGGCCAAACGACATCAGCTCTGCGACTGCTAATGCGATCTTCAAAAACAGGGCGCAAAACATCGAGTGTATCTTCGGCTGTGTGGCACGTAGCGCCGCACAGTGGCTGAAAATCATTTTTCATTGGCCAAAATTCTGTAACTTTTGAACCGATCAAAATATTTTAGTACTGTTTTTTTTAATAGATAGATAGATAGTTGATCTTGACTCAGTGTGAATTTCATTTAAATTGATTGAGTACTTTTTAAGGAATTCTAGGTCAAAGTTTAACTTTTGATTTTTTTTAACTTTTAGCGTGATATATGTTTTTTTTTATTTATTTTTATTTATTAGAAAGTGTCATATTTGGAGTTAAATAATTATTATAAACATTTTTTGTAATAATGAAATTTTTTTAATGCTTACACTCAAAAAAATTTTTACACTCAAAAAAATTTTTACACGCAACAAAATAGTAAAATTCACTAGAAATTTAACTAGTATTACTAAAAAATTAAAAATGTTTGCTATCAAATTTGCAATTTGCTTACACTCAAGGAATATTATTATTACTACAGAAAAATTTATTAGTGTTTGCTGCCTAATTTGTTACACTAGCTAAATAAATCTGCTAAACATTAGCGCAATGATTCTAATTTTTTTTTTAATTTTGATATGAAAATATGGGTTCTTATTTTTTGAATCTTTCTTATCTATTAAAACATTGCATTCATATGTGGGAAACCTTTTAAGAATAAAAACTGCAATAGATTTAAATAGCATTTGTAACAATGGTAGGTTCTGTTTATTATTATTTTTTACTAATACTATGTTTTTCGTACTTAAATAACAATGAAAGGCAATTATAATTATTATTCATTAGACTCAAATATTGATTGCAAATATTCCATATTTTGTTCTGTGCTATTTCTGTTCTTTAGTAGTTTTTTGGCTTCTTCATCTAAATCCCGATGTTCCACTTTCCATTGATTTCGAATACTGGAGATGAACGGATCTGACGTTGCCAATAATATATTAAATAGATCTTCATTTGTGGAATTTCGTGACATTTTTCTAGTATTGTGCTGTCTATAATATCTGTAATCCTTGTTCCTTTTTTCCTGAGCCTCCTCTGATAGATCTCCAAGTGGCACCAAATGATATTTAATGACATCTTCTCCATGATAAAGGATTTTGTGGACTGTTGCAGACATATTTCTCCATGGGTAGTTGGTTGTATATATTTTTGCAGTTTCCTTAGCATAATCTCCAAATTTTCTAGAGTCAATTTCTTCATTGCACGCAAGTACTTCTAGGATTATTTTAAATCTGAAAATAAGGTTTAAATCCACTCCTGTTATTTCAGATGCTGTTTCTGGATCTGAAAAGAATCTTCTTGCGGTATTGCCATCATTTGCATTGCCTGACCCTTGTTTTGGCTGATCTATAATCAATCCAAATTTGCGATATTCATCTTGAACATGTTTCTTTTTTGAACTTCTTAACTCTTTGTTGGTTTCGTTGTTTCTTACTGATCCTGAAGGCCCGAAATCCAAATCATAACTGATTTTTAGTATGTGTTCCATAAGTCGTATTCTTGCATGTAGTGGTGATAATCCAAATTCGAAGGCATCGGTATTATCGAATGATTTTGTCGGGACTTGGTTTAATTGGCTTGATGTTGCTTGGCATATAATGCAGCTGGATGCAGCCTTCGTGTTAGTCAAAGCCTGACCTACTTTTCCATCTATCATTGTCAGCACTAATTGGTAGCTTACTTCAATTTGCTGCCCATCTAACTGTAATTGTAATGGCTGTAGTGTTGCTATTTGGGCCTTGATATCACTAACTTCTTTGTTAATGGCATCATGACTTTCTTTTTTGAATTCAAATTTGATTGGCCTGCAGTATTTCGTAGAAGATGGTGTCTCATTTTTCCAAATATCCATTGTTTGCGTTGTACTACTCGAAGGCTCCGAATCTTCCAAAATCTTTTTCAATCGCAATGGTACAAATGATACCATGAACATATCTGAGTCCGAAATATTTTCACATACAACTTGTTTGTATTGTTTTTGTCCCGAAGAACCATCACATCCCCATTTACAAAATAGAATTAACTTTGTGTTTCCATATTTCTTTAACTCAGTTCCTGTTATTGATTGTAGCAAGCGTTTGGCTGTGTGATCAAGTAAAGATTGTAGTTGTACTTCTGCCGAAATTGGTGTGATTGTAATAGTGTCCTTTGATGGCAAACAGTCTATTTTAGCAGCTGTTATGTGATGATATGCTGGATACATATTTGAGCCTTTTTCAATCGCACGTAATCTGAGCTGAATATATTGGTGTTTTGTTAATTTCAAATCCAGAAATAATGCTAATGCCTCCTCATTTGTGAACTGTTTTGCATCGCTCGGAGTTGGTATACTTTTAAGAATTCGCTTTGTTCTCACTGGACTAGCATTACAAGTTTTTTCAATGATATCCACTTTTGTTAATTGGTTTTGTGCTCGTAATTGATGTAGAAAAGATTCTTTTGTATTTGTAGAACCAATTTCCTCGTTAAAATTTTTAAGTTTCCGCCTCTTAGATCTATCGCTGCAGTTGTCCAATGATTTGCGTGGTCTTCCAGCCTTATCTAGCTTTGCTGTTTCTCCACCAACATTAAGTTGGCCTTCTAACCAGTTTGCACTTTTATTATAAAACTTTTGTTTACAGTAGTTAACTTCTTTCAATCGTTTTTTTAGTACTTTGACGAAATTAGATAATTGCTCTTGTATTTCGGTACTAGACGAATTTAAGTTTAATTTTATTTTAACGTAACTAAGAACATCTTCCTGGTTTTTGTTTCGAAAATACTCTTCGGCCAGTTCTTTATAACTAAAGTTCTCCATATTTTTCTCAATATTTTTATTTGCGTCTGTTATCACTTTTTTATCACTTTTTATCACTTGCGAATATACGTCCGTACACTTGAAGTATTAACTTATTATTGAGTAATCCCTTATAGAATCCGTCATTTTATACATTTTTAGGTACATGTTATTCACACATTGATCTTTAATTTCATAGCAGGTAGTACTTAAATTGAACAAAACTGCACTTGTTATCCAGACTTCAATATCAGGTAAAACTAATTAGTTTCTCGCCAATATGGGGTGGTTTTTTATCTTTAGTGGTTTAGTGCCGCGATTATTGACAAACTTATAAAATTGTTTATGACTTTGGTTGACCCTTAAATTTGACAACAGGTAAATTAAGAAAGAGATCATTTGTTTACTGTAGAACCTATTGTGATCATTTTATGACTTATTTTTTTGCTGATCAAAACAAAGCCAATAAACCCTTTCGCAGGTATTTTATTTAATTATTTTACTTTTACGTAGTCTAAAGTAAAAAAACAAAATTTTTTTTAGAGTAATTTTTTTAGAGTAATTTCATTAAAATGAAAAAAGTGTTCTACCGGGGGCTCGTGGGGGGTGCAAAAGTATATATAGGGTTAAACAGGATACATTCGCCTTTCTCCGGGTGGTACACGTTTCTTGTTCCCTTACTTCCTTTAGAAGTTCTATTCCACTAAAGTTTAAATTTGAGAAAAATATAGTGGTTTCATAAATATTTCATAACGCCCCTAATATCAAACGTTAGAACTGTGACTACTTACAAAAACTAAAGACTATAATCCTACTAACATTATAAAAAAGACCGCAGGCCAATATCGATGATAGCTTGCGAGTAGTAACCATTTATTTTTGATAAAAAACAAAAAAAAAACACCTTTTGCTGAATTAAAAAAAACAGTTGAGTTTGACAGCATGCCACGCCCACAATTATCAATAGTTTAACCTAATTTTTTGGCTACCTTAATCTGGATATATAAGCTACAAAAAGGAGTAAAAATTTTAAAAATCGATGACAAAAAAAAATTTGACTTTTGGCCAATGAAATCAAAATTTGAGCCACAGTGCGCCGTCCTGTTGAAACCAAATGTTGCCAATATCCTCCTCTTCAATTTTTGTGAACAAAAATTCGTTCAACATGGCCCGATAACGATCGCCATTGACTGTAACGGCCACTCATTGCTCATTTTCAAAGAAAAATGGCCCAATTATGCATCTGGACCAAATTCCGTACCAAACAGTGACTCGTTTTGGGTTTATCGGCTTTTCAATGTATGCGTGCGGGTTTTCTGTGCCCCAAATGCGACAATTTTGCTTGTTTACATACCCGCCAAGATCAAAATGAGCTTCATCTGAAAAGATGATTTTTTGGCAAAATCGGCATCTTCTGTAAGTCGATCGCAGGCCCACTTAGCGAAGCGAAAACGCATTGGATGGTCAGTTGGCTTCAACTCCTGAACCAATTGGACTTTGTATGGCGTCAAACCAAGGTCTTTATGCAAAATTCGTCTCAATGATGCCTCCGAAGTGTTCAATTCTTGAGAACGACGGTGAATTGATGTTGATGGCGCTTCACGCACACTTTCTGCCACAGCAGCAATATTCTCGGTGTACGCACTGCTTTTGGCTTTTCACGCTCTGGTTTATCGATGTGGATGCCAGTTTCTTTCACTTTTTTCACAAGATAACGAACATACGGAGCTGACGGTGCATCTCTTCTTCCAAAATCCGTACGCAATTTTCGCACACATTCTGCAACATTACCATGATTTTCAAAGTAATGTCGCAATATTTCTCAGCGTTGTTCAAGAGTATACACAACCATATTCGTTCAGCGGAAGGATAAAACTAATTATCTCTCAAATCAGACATGAGCTAAGTGTTACCATTCACGAAATAAGCACTAGTTGAAAAAAAAAACGTTAGATGGCGGACCCTTTATAACGATTTACTACTGCGCAGAGAGTAAACATCAGTTTGTCATTCCGTTTGTAACTCATTGAAAATTGAAAATTCCTGCTCTTTCCCAATGTTTTGTTATGCATGCCTGGCCATGAATCTAAATCGGAAAGAGTACCTTCACAGCTTCTTGTTTCAGATTTTGATTTAACTTTTTGGTGGATATATCAAAAGTTTCATTATATTCGTTACAATTTGGAAATTTTATTTTTCGTCTTTTTCGACATTTTCAGCATATTCCACAAATTGGTTATTCTTTTGATATAACTTCATACCTCTCTTCTTTTGGAATTCGGTTCAATTCACATAATTTGTTATATTTTCAGATCTATTCACATTTTGACTCCAAATTACAGAGTATTTTTGGATGCAAGTTTCACTGTTTCTTAAACCCATTCTTAAAAATTAAATTTAAAAAAAATTTTTAATGGTACGTGGTAGAGAAGAAGAAAGTATATATATCTAAAAATTCATAACTACAGTGTATTCTTAATCAGACGGGTGTTTGGCATTTCAGCCTTCATAAGTGATTTTATTGAACATTGAAATAATTGTTATGTTATAAATTAATAGATTGTTTCTAAAGGGTTTTTCAACAAGGACGCTACAAAAGTAGAAAGACAGGGACAGCAAACGACGCCATATTTCTTACCGCTGTTTTGAAATTTCTCTTCAGTAAGGTTGGCCATTTCATGATGGAAAGATACTAGAGCCAACAACGAGTCGAAATTATTAAAATTTACTACCGAAATTCAGAGTCAGTGGCCTCAACGTTAAGAGCGCTACTTCCAATTTATGGTCGCCATAATCGTCCTAGCAAATCAACAATTGAGCGTCTAGTGGAAAAATTTGAATCCACAGGCACAATACAAAATGTTCCCGTGCCAGTGAGGCAAAGAAGTGCCCGCAGTGTCGAGAATATTGCTGCCGCTGAGGCTTCAGTTGAAGAAAGCCCAAATGTGTCTCTCACACGTAGTTCTCAAGAGCATCTCTGTGACGTCGTTGTGGCGAATTTTGCGAAAAGATCATGGCCTACATCCTTACAAGATCAAATTGACGTACGAACTGAAGCCGCTTGACCACCATAAGCGTCGTATGTTCGTGAATTGGGCTGAGCAACAACTTGAAAATGATTCGGATTTTCATCGAAAAATCATCGTCAGCTATGAGGCTCATTTCCGGATGAATGGCTTCGTCAATAAACAAAATATGCGTTATTGGTCAGACAGCAATCCACACGTACTCCATGAGTCATCATTGCATCCCGAAAAAATTACGGTTTGGTGCGGCGGCCGGCGGCGTCATTGGGCCGTACTTCTTCCGTGATGATCAAGGCCGGCACGTTACTGTGAATGGGAATCGTTAAAGTTCAATGATAACCGAATATTTTTGGCCCCAATTGGATGATATGGACTTGGAGAACATGTGGTTCCAATAGAACGGCGCCACAAGCCACACAGCGAATGTCACAATCAATTTATTGGAAACCCAGTTTGGAGAACGTGTTATCTCACGAAATGGTCCAGTCGATTGGCCGCCTCGGTCGTGCGATTTGACGCTGTTGGACTATATCCTGTGGGGCTACGTCAAGTCTATGGTCTATGCCAACAAGCCAGCGACGATTGATGAACTTCGTACGAATATCGAACGTGAAATTGCAGCAGTATCGGCCGATTTATGCTTGAAAACCGTCGAAAATTGGGTTCAGCGTCTGGACTTCTGCAAGCGTGCCCGTGGTAGCCATGCAAAAGAGGTCGAATTCCATACGTAATGGCATCGAACGTACTTTCACAGGAATAAAGAATTTCATTGATATCCAAAACCGTTTTTGGTTTATTTAAAAAAAACTTTTGTAGCACTCTTATTGAAAAACCCTTTATATGAAATTTTTCTACTTAGGGCGGTCGTGAGATTTTGAACCTGTGTCTATCTCATATACACTCGTACTTGCACGTTTTGGTCATGCGCTTTAACACACGATATATAAATTTACAATTTTGTAATTATGTATCATAAACATTAATTTAGACAAATATTTGAATTGTAATCTCATGAAAATTTGAATATTATTAGTCTTACAGTATATTAATAATTATTTTATGATTTAATTATTATTAAATTTGCGTAGTGTTGTAAGATAGATTGCAAATAAAAAGAATAAATAAAAAAAACATAGTTATTTATTGACGGATTCGTTTTTATAAGCACCAGTAGAATCTATAATATTAATAGGCAAGGCGATTTCTAGTGCCCGATGTAAGTTTCACAGTTTTACCCCGACTTTGATAAAAAATTTATCATTTTAAAGGTATTTATTTTTCGCTGTTACCCAGATTTTCATCGACTGGAATATTTTTTTAGAGTTATCATCGTTTAAAATTAAACAATGATATGTGTGTGCTTATTAAAGTGGTTAATGTGTTTGTGTTAATGTGTTGAGTTTGTTTTCTTCATTTAAAATGAGTTGAATTGTGAAGCATATTAAATGAAAAAATAAAATTTCCCAGAGTTTGCACTTGAATTTCGAACGCTGGAATCTGCTAGTATTATTTAAACTCTTTAAAAAAAATTATCAAAGGGGGTACCCTTTTGATAAAATTAAAAAATAATAAACCATAAATTTATTATGTGTGCATATTTTACAAGAAAAAATATTTTATATTTAAAATGCTATTTTAAAAGTAAATTTCCAAATTTCGGGTTTTTTAATATATTCAGTAAACCTAAAACTCAATAAGTATTGATAGTAAATATATGAAAAATAGTAGTTTAAAAAATTAGTAAATAGATAAATTAATATAGCTATGAAATTTATCTTTAAAATAGAATATACATATATTATGAAAATAGGTTCAGAATCAGCGTAGATGTTGACAGTTAATTTTCATCATAAATTTTTCATTACAATATTTTCTCATTTTTATTACATATGTATATATATACTAGCAGATTCCAGCACTCGAAATTCGAGTGCAAATTCTAATCATTTTAAATGAAGAAAACAAACTCAACACATTAACACAAACACATTAACAAATTTAGTAAACACACACATAGCATTGTATAATTTTATGTATGTGTTAGAAGCAACTTTAAACGATCATAACTCCAAAAAAGTATTCCAGACGATGAAAATCTGTAAATCTGGGTAACAGCTAAAAAGAAATACCTTTTAAATGATAAATTTTTTGTCCAAATCGGGGTAAAACTGCGAAACTTACATCGGTCACAAGAAATCGCCATGCCTATTAATATTATAGATATATACCACATTATATTATTAAGATAAGTATGTTATAATAAGTTCTATATAACATTGGATAGCTTTTCGAAATATTCATATTGTAACAAATCTAAATGTTATATTGTGCATAGTTGGAGCAAATATTAAGAAAAAAATAAAAAATCTTCTTTTTAGCATCCTGTTTAGCCTCCTTAATTGAAATTAGGCAGCTACAAAAACATATGGCTCTCTTATATTTCCATCATTTATAATATGTCATAGTTACAGCGTGATCTGATAGTTCCGCCTAGGATATCTTCTTTGTTAGTGAGCTATTTTTTTTGTGTGGACATGGTTTGCGTGGGACATATTTTTTCCATTTTTGTATTTTTTTTAAAGAATTTTACAAAATTTCCATCACTCTCAACTATTTCTCAAATCACAGCTACAAACTTTGCATTGGGTATGAAAAACTTGACTTTTGAACATTAGAATCGATTTAGCGAGGTCCATCTGTCCGTTCGTCTGTCCTTCCGGCTGTGTGCCCATGTAAACCTTGTAATCAAACTACAGGTCGCATATATGAATTTTGATGAAATTTGATAAATAAGCTTCTATCAGCCACAGGGTGAACGCTATTGAAATTGGTGAAAATCGGTTCATGTTCAAACCTATTACCCATACAAATGACCCCTATGACATCAACTTAAATATCCAAATTAGCATATAGATCTTGGTCAAATTAGGTATGTGTATGCCTATTAAATCCAATTATCAACAGTCCAAAAATAAACCCTATATGCCAATTCTTAGTCATATCTCCCATATGAAGCTGATTCCCGATCTGCACTTAAATCTATCAATAAGAGATCTTACCAGATATGGTTGGGACCGACCTATTTTTCGACCTAGTCCACATATAAATATAGCATCCGATATGAACTTTTTCATATCTGAAGGCAAAATATTTAATTACAAATCCACTCAAATTTGGTTTATGCTTAGTTTTTATGTCTAACTAGTTAGACCTATAAGATAGGGTCTCTAAACGCATGATTTAGAGTATCATAAAGTAGACCGACTATAATTTTCTTACTCGTTTCTTCTATATTTTTGGAAATTTGCAATAAATTCTTTATCAAATAACTTATGTTAAGGTCTTAGATCTATAATATTAATAGGGTAGGCGATTTCTTGTGACCGATGTTTTGTTCTACCGTTTTATCCCGATTTTGACCAAGCTATACTATTTGAAAAGTATTTCTTTTTGGCCGTTTCGCAGATTTACAGATTTTGTAATTTTTTCCTTTATTTTGAGTAAATCGCATTTAAAGTTGCTACTAACACATACATAAAGTTATACAACGCTATGTTTTTGTTTATTAAATTTGTTAATACGTTTCTAATAAAAATGAGTTTGTTTTTTGTGTTGATTTGTTAATCGGCTATAATTGATTAGCATACCTTTAGTGTCTTTATTAAATGAAAAAATAAGATCTCCTAGAAATTGCACTCGAATTTCGAGCGCTAGAATCTTCTAGTATATATTAATGCATAACAAAATTTATTCCATCTATTTTTGTTAGTTAAAATTTATTACGTCCCAATAAAAAATAATATATTTTTTTGTTTCACAGGAAAAAGTCTAATCTAATTATATGACTCACGAACCGAATAATATACACCTAAAACTAGAGTAAAATTGCATTTATAATTTTTCATTTTGTGATATTTTTTTCCTCTTAAAAAGATCTTAGAATTTTAAAGGATTAAATTTTTCAAAAAATTAATTTAAATACATATACCGGCATACAATGACGCTATTGGTGCCGAATGAGAAAATCCTCTCAATTTTATTGATATTTTTATTTCACAATATTAGGACAAACGGATAACAACCAGCAGATTCCAGCCCTCGAAATTCGAGTGCAATTTCTAGGCAGCTTTAAACTTAGCAAATTCACAAACCATAACTTTTTTGGTTTATTATTATTGTGAATGAAGATAACAAACTCATTAACAAACACACTAACAAATTTAATAAAACACACATAGCATTGTATAATTTTATGTATGTGTTAGTAGCAATTTTAAATGCAAATTACTCAAAATCAAGGAAAAAAATTAAAAATCGGTAAATAAGAAAAACGGCTAAAAAGTAATACCTTTCAAATAATATAAGTTTGGTCAAAATCGGGATAAAACGGTAGAACAAAACTTCGGTCACAAGAAATCGCCTAGCCTATTAATATTATAGATTTTTTGAAAAATGTAATCCTTTGAAACTTTGAAGTCGTTCTAAAAGAAAACAAGATCACGCAATCAAGATCTGTGATACATCATCTGGTTCATTTCTAGAAGTTTGTTTTGTGGAAACTATTTGCCATGTAAGTATTTTTTCGCAAACTCTGGAAAAATATGACAAAAAGTGTTTCTAAACGGATACTATTTCGAAAGTTTCTCACCTTAACTGTGAACGGTTGTTGTTTTCAAGAAAATTAATCACAAAAAAGCTATCAATAAATAAGTAAAAGTTAAAATTTTAATATACATAAATATAAATATTTTTTTAGTAAATTTTATTATTTTTTAAAATTAATTCAAAAAACATTATCCTGTAAAATTTTAATTTTGTCAATTAAGCTATTTTCGCCATCATGACTCGATTTATGTAACAATTTGATATTTACCGTCACCATTATTAAATGTTTTTTGAAAATATATTATTATACTTCTTTTTTTCTTTTTTATATGGTTCATTATTTCTCTTTCTATTTGAAGCTTCCTTTTTTCTTCTTCTGTCATATAGCTTTTTTCCTTGCTTTCTTTATGTTTTGACAGCTGAATTGGAAAATTCCAATGAAAAAGTAATCAGTGTTGTCTTTTTGCACATAGGTACCACTTTTTATTCACAAATCGAGAAATAGTGGAAGTTTTAATTCGTGTTATCAGGTCAGTTATCTCCATAGCTATTAAAGGGACACTCTTGACGGTTTCAGCTAAAAACTAAGTGAAGTTTCTTTTACGTTACATAGTATAACAGCCATTCAGGCCAAACTTTTTTTATGATCTTTTATTTTTATTTAGTTTTTCAGCTAAAACTCAAGAACCATTGATGATTTTTTGTCATATTTACGAGTATGTTCAGAAAAATTGAAGCTAAGGTTTAAATAAATAATTTTTGTTAATATATCTATTCAAAAAATTAAGTTGAACTAATTTTATCGAATGAAATCTTCAAAAAAATTTAAGTTTTTCCTCCTTTTTCTTATAAATTTTCCCAATAACTCGTCATAGACGACTGAAAAAATAAAGCCAAAGCCAATTCAAAATATTTTTGAGCACTTAGACAATGACCCCGAAAATGTTTAATAGTTTATCATATATAAGTTTATCATATCTATAATATTAGTAGGCTAGGCGATTTCTTGTGACTGATGTTTTGTTCTACCGTTTTATCCCAATTTTGATCAAACGTATATTATTTGAAAGGTATTTCTTTTTAGCCGTTTTACAGATTTACAGATTTTTAAATTTTTCCTTTATTTTGAGTAATTTGCAGTTGCTACTAACACATACATAAAATTATACAATGCTATGTGTGTGTTTAGTAAATTTGTTATTGTGTTTGTAATAAAATGAGTTTGTTTTTTTGTGTTGATTTGTGAATTGGCTATAATTGATTATCATAGTTTTAGGGTCTTTATTTAATGAAAAAAAAAATTCCTAGAATTTGCACTCTAATTTCGAGGGCTGGAATCTGCTAGTATACAAAGATATTAACGATCGTTTTACTTTCATAAAACGTAGAAGTTACCATGATAAGTGATCTGTTTGGATACTAAAACTCTTGGTGCTATATTTTATTTATAATCCATTTATCTTATTGTTTTAAACTTTTTTTATTTTTAATTTTAATTATTATTTTTTTAGAATGTTTATTAATTTCTTGATCAATTTTGATCTCTACAACTTCCTACAATATCTCCATTTCCAATTTCCTATAATATCTTTTTCTTGCGAGAATCTACAATTATTGAAAAAGAATATATATCACTTTAACGCATTATTCCATAAAACCCTTATATAAGATGTTCATCAAAATGGAAGAAACTTTCAGATTTCAGCTCCAGGTGTTGCTGATGACCATTGATGCTTTTTTTAAATATTCCAAACTTTAGGTAGTGTAATTTTTGCCATCTATGATCATCTTAAGGTATTAGTTAATAGCTTATAATTTTTTCCAATTATTTTTCCTTGATTTACAAAAAAAAATACAAAATACAAAAAACAAATTAAAAAATTTAATTTTAGGAGCCAAAGAAAAATTTTTTAAAATGTTATTCCACATAACCTAAAATCGTTAAACTTAACAACCCCTTTCAAAGAGCTGATCCTTCTAGCTATTTATACAAAAAGTTATTTTGAACAAAATAAATTTATAGAAATTAAATTTCTAAAAAAAATGTAGCATTTGCAGCAAAGTTTTCACAAAAAGAAATGGAATTTTGAATGCAAAAAGAATCCCACATACTATTAAATGTAAACATATACACACACATACACACAGATACTTACTTATGTATCTTCACTTTATATGTTCTTATAAAGAACAAAAAAAAAGATGGAAAACAACAAAATGTTGCAAATAGAAAAATAAAATTAGAATTGAACAAAAGGACGAAAGTTGTTTGGTATGTCTTAAACGACAAATGAAAGACTTTTGTAGTGAAAAAAAATAAGTAAGAAGAAAAAACTTCTAAAAGAAAAATACTGAAATAATAAGAGAAAAAACTGCAAAACGAAAACTCCAAATACAATCACCAACTCTAAGTAGTTTATGGCAAAAAAAAAAAAACGCAAAAATACGACAGAAAATTATGATCGGTCAAGGCCGACTATATGATAAACTACATTGTCAAGAATAAACCATATTCAAGTTAGATTTTCACATATTTGTTAACTAGATTTAGAATAAAAGTGGATCAAGAAAAGTTAAAGAGCACATGGGTTGAATGGGGTTTGTTACAAAAAGTTGAAATCATAATCAGAATTGATGAGTCTTGCTAAGTGTACTAACGAAGCGAACAAACTTAAGATTTGTACAATATTTCTTATTGAAATGATGTCCACACACACACACACACACACACACACAAACATTCTTTCGAACACATCACAGATAAAGAAAGTAGCAGATGAAGTAGACAAGACGTATTAGAACAAAATAAAAAGTTTTGTATAGTTAAGAGGAGGGAGATATAACAGTAAAATACAGTTACAGTCAATATGAGCACAGTTTGTGTTGTACTTATAGCTTCAAAATGTTATTATTGATTTGAAACTTCTTACCAAATGTGTGTTCGTTTTTCAAAATATCAGCTCAATTAAAAGTTTTTTAAAGTATATATACATTAGGGCGGGTCGATTTAAAATTGCCCAAGTGACAAGGAAAATCGTATTCTAGGGATCAAAATAAGAAACTTTGCCCGAGGAACGAATTCTGATGTCCCGGCTTTTGACCTGTCTGTCTGTCTGTCTCACTTTGACCCATTTAGAGTGCCCCAATCGAGCCCAAATGTATGATCGACCCCCACTAACTTTGGAGGGCCGACCCACCCATGCCAGTGGCACATTTCAAAAAATCACCATTTTTTGTTTAGAATTGGGCTGACTATGTTTGATTTAATATTAAAATTAACACTCATACGTATACGTATCTTCTAGTCTGCTAATAAATAATAATCATACGCCTTGACTATGTGATGTTATTCAAAAAGATCGATCAGATGAGGGTAAATAACTTTTATATCACTCCGTGACTATGCGTGACTCTGCGTGACTCTGCGTGACTTCCCCAAAATTAATCTGTAGTCACAACAACACTATGGGCCAAGTTTCAGATCAATTGCATGAGGGGGAATGGGGTTGCCCCATGGCAGACAGACAGACAGACAGACAGGTCAAAAGTCGGGACATCAGAATTCGATTTCGTTTTAGAGGGATAAGCTGGATTAGGCAAGTTTTTTGCAGCGACAGACCTAAGCCTCTGGTGGGAATCGAACCCACGACCCCCGCATGATAGGCGAGCACGCTACTCACCTACCGGGGCGCTTATTCATATATATCGCACCTTAAATACAAAAGTGGCACAACTCAAAATTTTCCAAAATTTACTTTTTCCATAATTTAATTGACATTACACATTTCGAACTACTGCAAAAATTTATTTCTCAAAACTATCTTCTATAACAGGAAAAATGCCGTTATATCTGGTGAAGAACTTGAGATAATATCAATAGTCAAATGAAAAAATTTCAGTCAGAGTGTCATAACTCAAAATTATATATTATTTCCATAAACACTGTATATATTAAAAAAAAAATTATAGCAAAACTTTCCTCAAAATGGACATTTTTCATAATAAAACTACATTTTTTTTAATAATACGATAATTTTTACATATACAATTTTTTGCCTCTCCTGAATATTTGAAAATTTTGAGTTGTGTCACTATTGTATTTAAGGTGCGATATGTAAATTAGGGACACAGCGGCTTGTATGAAAAAAATTTTTTGGCCAAATTGTGAAATGTGCGGGTCGGATTATTATGACACTGGATCTAAAATTATAGTGCGCAAAATTTGAGCCAAATCGGACAATGCTTTCTGGACGCGCATTGAGTCCAAAGTTCAAATATGTAAAAATTATCAAAAAAATAATTTTTCACAAAAATTTTGATGTTAGTAATTGCGTTTCAATTAAATTAATTAATAAACCATAATCTAGAGTAAATTATCTTTCTAATAATATAACAAAATCTATTATCGGTTGAAAACCAGCCAAGTTATATCAAGTTCCCCAGGCAATAAATGCGCCACAGACCACTTGATTAAGAAAATCGAGCTCACATTTTAAAGACATTGAAATAATTTACAACAACAAGATTTTTGCATTCTCCTGAATCCAAAATGATCTTGTGTAAAGTATTTTGCATCTCGTCTATTGTCATGCCGTTCAAAATTAATGCCAAAATGATACGCATTTTTAGCGCTATTTCAAAATCTCCAATTTTAATTTTTCAAAAATTTTGTTAAAGAAATTTACCGAAATCAATGATTGGACTTTAAGATGTTATTAACAAAATACATGTTATTAAAAATACCAAATATTGTAGGTCTCCTATACTTAATTTGGCGAGGGCAGCGTTTTCATTTCTGCGGATTTGAAGAAAAATTTAATTTTTCATACTTTTTCAACTTTTAGTCTACATCTTTTTGTTGTTTTCATATTTCAAATATCTTTTGCCAAAATATTATACTACGTGATAGAAGTTCTCAATTGTGTAAATTAAGGTTAAATTGAAACACTATAAACTGTCCCTCTTTAAGGTCAAAAGTCAAATTAAATGAGATTTACATTTTTTTTAAACAAAATATCGAAATATATAATTGTGAAAAGATTTCGATAAAACTTGTTGATAATGTTTTAATAATTCTAAAAAATAATATTCTGGACTTATTTTCTTAAATTTAATTACTTATATTTAAAAAAAAATCCTACGGGTTAATTTCAGAAAACATGTCCAAAATATTATTTTTTTGAATCATTAAAATATTATCAACAACTTTAATCGAAATCCTTCCACAAATATATATTATTTCAATATTTTGTTTTAAAAAAATTTAAATATCCTTAAATTTGACTTTTGACCTTAAATGGGAACAATTTATAGTATTTCAATTTAACCTTTATTTACAGGATTGAGAACTTATATCAAGTAGTATAATATTTTGACAAAAGATATCTGAAATAAGAAAACACAAAAAAGATGTAGCCTAGCAGTTGGAAAAGTATGGAAAATCACATTTCTCTTCAAATCCGCTGAAATAAAAACGCTGCCCTCGCCAAATTAAGACCAGGATACCTACAATATTTGGCATTTTTAATCACATATATTTTGCTAATAAGACCTTAAGGGCCAATCGTTGATTCCGGAAAATTTCTTGAACAAAATTTTTGAAAAAGTAAAATTGGAGATTTTGAAATAGTGCTAAAAAATACGTACCTTTTTGACACTAATTTAGAACGGCATAACAATACACGAGATGCATAATAATTTACACAAGACATCAAGAGAATGGAAAAATATTATAGTTGTATATTATTTCAATGTCTTTAAAAATGTGAGCTCGATTTTCTTAATCAAGTGGTCTGCGGCGCATTTATTGCCTGGGGAACTTGATCTTATTATTTTATTAGAAAAATAATTTACTCTAGATTATGGTTCAATAATTAATTTGATTGAAACGCAATTATTAATATCAAAATTTTTGTGCAAAACGATTTTTTTGATAATTTTTACATATAAATTTATATTTGAACTTTGAACTCAACGCGCATCCAGAAAGCATATCCGATTTGGCTCAAATTTTTCGCACTAAAGTTTGAAATCCAGTGTCACAATAATTCAAAAAAAAAAAATGGCTGTCATCTTAATGTACATATATATTTTCCAGGCCATCTGTGACAAAAAAAACATAAACGAATACTTTAAAGTTTTACTAATTTTGGTTTTTGTTTTCATGCAATTTATATTCATAAAAATGCTTAAGGGTACAATAAGCTTATGCTGAGGTTTGTAATTGTCAGAAATATTTGACCTAGACATAAAGTAATTTTGAGTCGATATAAAGATGTCCGTATGTGCTTAAACTATAGATCGCAAATGTAATTATTAATTATTTCAAGATTTGGTATTTACAAATAACCCAGAAGATTGTATAATAATTCGCTCTGATCCTATCACCTTGCCAGAAGATCGCTTTCATCCAACTATTGAAATTATCTGTGTATTGCCTACTTTTGGTAAATCCAATAATCGTATTAATAATTGATCTAATTTCTAACACTAACTGGAACTCAAAACAACTGTCAAGATTAAAAAATTTGAACAACAAGTATTATAAAAAGTTTAAAATTTTTGGTTTTCTTGTATTGTTTGAAAACTAGCCCGTTCATCGTGCCGTATATTATATTCTTAACAATTATTTGTACAAAAACTATCTAAACAAAATGAAGGAAGATTTCAATCGTGATCCTAAAGCATTTTACAACTTTGTTAATTCAAAAAGAAAAACATCTGGTTATTCATCTGTACTATAAAAAGTAACATGTTTTCAGACTTTTTGCTAGTACATATTCTGTTGCTCAAACTATTCCAACAGCTATTCATATCCATTAAACACAAATCAAGTACCTAGTTCTATACTTAATTATTGTGCTGCTTCCTTGGCAACAACATTGACTCCTTTGTTTAATGCGTCAATAAAAATCTGTTATTTTCCTAATTTTTGGAGAGATTCTTACATCATTCCATATTTAAATATAAAAATAGATCGGATGTTCCCAATTACCATGGTATTGATAAACATAGTGCATCCCTAAGCTTTTCGAGAAATTTATTACAGATTTTTTGTGCTATCACTCATCGTCAATTTTGTCACCATTTCAAAGCGGATTTCGGAAAGGATGCTCTACTGCTACAAATGTGCTTCATTTTACGACACTAATTAACGATGGATTTATCAAGGAAGAACCAACGGATGCAGTATAAACCGATTTTAGTAAGGCTTTCGATAAAGTAAATCATAACCTTCTACTGATCAAATTGGATTTATTAGGTTTAACACCATAAAGCCTTAAATGGATAAAACCATATCTATCTGATAGAACACAACGTGTAATATATAATTATATGTCAACATTTATAACTGTGACTTCTGGTGTTCCTCAAGGCAGCCATCTTGGGCCAATTCTTTTCTCCCTTTTCATCAAAGATCTTCCAAAAGTGATAAATTTTTGCAACGTTTTAATGTACGCTGATGAGGTTAAAATTTTTTTTAGTTACTGCCAACATATTGATCATATTCATCTTCAATCAGAATACAACAATTTCTTTTCGTGGTGTAATCGTAACCTAATGGATCTAAACTTTAAAAAATGTATGCGTTTTTCAAGAAATAGTCTTTCTTGGTGCGGCTATCGGCTTGAACTTATTGATACTTTTCTGGATTTAGGGATTCTACTTGAGCCTAAATTAAACTTTGTATCTCATGTCACCATGACAGTTAATAAAGTTAGAGGTACACTCGCCTTTATTAAACGATGGGCAAAAGAATTTATTGATCTTTACATAACCAATCAACTTTTTACATCTATTGTAAGACCTATTTTAGAATATGGCTTAATAATCTGGGATCCTACCCTAACATTCATATTCAACGAATCGAGTCTGCACAAAAACAATTTCTAGTCTTTTGCTTACGTGGCTTACCTACTTTGGAAAGCCGTAGGACTATGCTAAGAGTATGATCAACCTAATTAATGGTCAAATCTGTTCTGACTTTCTTGTCAACAATATAACTTTTAATGTTCCTCAACGAGTATCATGCCAATTCAAGCCACTCTTTGTTAAATCTTTTAAAACCAACTATGCTCTAGCTGATCCTTTTAGAAGAATTTGTTGTGATTATAATAATCTTTGTCAATTAATTGATTTTTCGCTGAACACTGATGTAATTAAACATAATATCATTATTTTCTTAAATTCCTAACTGTATGTTTTTATTTATAAATCTATTTAATTGTTTCAATATATGTACATAAGTACTTATATCACTTATACGGGTCTGCAAGGATTTATTCCATTGACCTAATAAATAAATATATACAAAATTTCGCTAAAGTTCTGTACGTTGATTTTGGAGAAGATCGATGCTTGATCAGACCTAGCCCCCATAAAAATGTTCCATATGCGTTTGACTTAAAATACCCTAAGCTCCAAATTATTAATAATATTTTGTTAAAATAAAATTTATTGTTATAGTTGCCATATAAAGCTGCTTCGCGATGAAACTTGGATATGTCATAGAACATGAAACAAATTAGTAACCCGTACTTTTTTTTCAGATTTTTCACATGTGAACAAAAGAAACCATAATGTATTGCAAATCAAAATTAAATAATATTAATACCCTTCAGACATAATATAATTTATAAAACTCGTATTGTATACTTTGTACAAAAAAAAATATATATGTATGTATATGTATTAAGAACAAGTAAGAAAATTATAGTCGGTCCGACTACCTATAACATGCGTTGAGAGACACTATCTCTTAGGTCCAACTGTAGGATATAGAAATTAAGCGTAAACCAAATATGAGTGGCATTGTTATTAATTTGTTTGCCTTCGGATATGAAAAAGTGCATTACGGATGCTCTATTTAAGTGTGGCCGAAAATATGGGTCAAATTTGAGAAAAATCTGTGTAATACTTTTGTTTTTCGATAGATTTAAGTGAAGATCGGGAATCAGCTACATATGGGGGCTATGACTGAGAATTGCGCTATAAACAGATGTAATTGACATACACGGACTATACCAATTTAAATAGCGTTCATCCTATGGTCGATAGAAGTTTATATACTAAAGTTCATCGAAACATATTCATATTTGCGACCTGTAGTTTGATTACAAGGTTTAGATGGACACACAGACGGTCAGAAGGACGGACATTGCTAAATCGACTCTGAAAGTGATTCTGAGTCGATCGGTATAATAAAAGATGGGTTTAGGTAAAATATTTTTCATAGTTCCAAATATCAGCACATTGTCATTATACATAGCAGTGTAGGGTATAAATTAAAAATTTTAAAAATAAAATAAAAAAAAAGTACAACTAAATTTTCAATGCTACAAAAAAAAAATTTGTATACTGTGGAATTTTTTAAAAATATTTTGCTTGATTTCTATATACTAGCAGATTCCAGTGCTCGAAATTCGAGTGCAATTTCTAGGCAGCTTTATTTTTCAACTTAGCTAATTCACAAACCAACATTTTATGGTTTATTATTACTGTGCATGAAAATAACAAACTCAATAACAAATTTAATAAAACACACATAGCATATGTATAATTTTATGTATGTGTTAGTAGCAACTTTAAATGCAATTTACTCAAAATAAAGCAAAAATTTAAAAAATCTGTAAATCTGGCCATAAATGTAAAAACTAATTATTTCCCAAGTTCAAACCTCAATTGCTAGAGATATTGGTATTTGAAATTGGCAAAAACTTTCATTTGATATTTGCATATTTTAGCACAAAACTCATATTTGGGGATTGTTTAATTTTTTTTATTTATTTAATATTTCTTATATAACTTATATAACTAATTTTAGTTTTATGCATATCCTTAGCATATTTCTCGAGTTATCGAGGTTTGAACTTGGGATACACAGAAACCATTTTTTTTTTATCGCGAATATTTTGCTTTAGTAGACTGATGCTCTTCTGAAGAGAGTTACTGGTTTTGTGAAAATAGAAAACGAGAGAAAAAAGATTTGTTTCATAAAACATAGGTTGGATCAAATCGATTTCAGCAATCCCGTACCAACCTCCAAAATATCTGAAAAATTTCTAAAAAGATTTTCTGCTATAAGAATTCAAATCACATTTAAGAAAAACAAAAATAAAACATAAAAATCATTTCTGGTAGGGCAGCAGACAACCGTAACTGTTAAAAAAAATCATGTGAGTCCGATCACAGGGGAGATGTGTACCCATCTAGTAATTAAAGATTTTTTTATGGCACTTTTTTAAAATCAAACAGAAAGCGTCATCTATGTATCACTTATAGCAATCAACTGCAAGGGCTCTGCTAATATAAAACTATTTATTATTATTTATTATTTCAACCGGTTCATTTTTAATTTTTCATTTTTTATTTTCCATTTTTCATTATTCGTTTTTCATTTTTAATTTTTCGTTTTTTATTTTTCATTATTCGTTTTTCATTTTTTATTTTTTAATTTTTAATTTTTTTTTTCATTTTTTATTTCTCATTTTTCTTTTTTCATTTTTCATTTATCATTTTTTATTTTTCATTTTTAATTTTTTATTTTTCATTTTTTATTTTTAATTTTTCATTTTTTATTTTTTATTTTTCATGTTTCGTATTTCGTTTTTCATTTTTTATTTTTCATTTTTTATTTTTCATTTTACATTTTTCATTTTTTTTTCTTCATTTTTCGTTTTCAAACAGGTTATCACATATTATAATTTTTTCACCAATACAATTATAAGTCACACCGATTTTGTCATACAGCTCACATGTTACGCTCTTTTTGTGATTGTATTGTGAAATAGAAATTTACCCCCCTGCGCGTATAGATGTTTGTTTACACATCAAAAATTATGGTTTGACACTTTGAAACTTTTGTGTGCGTTGTGCTTTTTGAAGGATTAGGAAGTCATAAGCAAATGATTCCCAAAATATATAAACCTAAAGTTTCATGCCATTTAAATGACGTTTAAGGCTGCCTTAAAACAGTGCTAAAATTTTTTCCTTCACTGTATATAAGAAGTAAGTGTATGTATTAGTGGCAGTAATACAACTAGTAAAGTTTCCGCTTCACTTCTTAAGCAACTTTTGTGTATTCTTCTCCATTTTATTTTTTTTTTTTTTGCCAAGAAAGGAAGAAAAAACGACTTTAGCATTGTTGAAAAGATGTTGTTGTTGGCGTAGCTGCTGCTTCTGCTGTGAAATATGAACGTGCAGGAGTATGTTTAAGTATGTATGTACGTGTATGAAAGCTGCATATGTACGATTGGGAAGTGAATGTGCAAGTTTGCCATAAGTGTATACGTTTGCTTTTTTCTATTTTACTCAACTTCTTTTGAAGTTGTTGCTGTTGGCGTTGGTAGTGAGCTTGATGTTGATGGCAATAACGACGATGATGATGATGATGATGTTGATATTATCGTATGCTTCATATACTTGTGTATGCTTTTCTTGTTGGAGGTCCTTTTGCATATTTACATTAATTTTATTTTATTTATTTCTGCAGCTTTTTCTTCATATCGTTTTTTTTTTTGTTTTTGCTATACTGCCAACTTATTTTCTCATAGTTATCGTTGTTTTTTTTTTTATTTGCTACTTTTTTTTAAACACTTTTTTCCACCATTGCTGTTTGGTGCGCTGCAGTTGTTGCCATTGCCAAAGGACATGAAATATCCAACAAACCAAATACTCGTATATACAGATGTATGCACGATATACCTTACGCAAACCATTTGCTGTGTTGGTAGGTCAACGCACGTACAAAAGCCACTTCTACTACTCTACTGCTGCCTTAGTAAAACTGTACAATAAAAAAAGTGAAAAGCAGTGGAAAAAAGTTAAAATGTTAAAAAATGGAAAAATTTTAAAAAACCAAAAAAGAAAAAAATAATACTCGTACAATACTGCTTAAGCATTACAACTACATGTACCCATAAAAATTCATCATAGCGAGCATTTGGAACACAACCCCAAAATATTCCAGCAAAAGGATACCAAAGCATTTTGCTATTTCCGTTGTTGTATTTTATATTACAATTTGCTGTTGGCATTGCTCTGAATTCATTTCATTTCATCTTTTTAAACCGTTTTTTATTATTACGTTTTCTTTTTTTTTTGTAGCTTTTGTATTTATTTTTTGCTCCTCTACTTGCAGTTTTTTAATTTTTTTATTTCGCACATTGACTACAGATATTTCTAGAGAAGTATTTGCTGGTTAAAAAGAAATGGAAACTGGAATGAACTTCATTAATATTTTATTTTCTGTTTGTTCTTACTTTTAATAATTAAAAAACTGCAAGAAAATTTCATAAATTACATATTCTTTGTAATTATGCATTCCTCTCTTTTCTGTTACTCATTCTTCTTTTTAAGTGAAATAATTTAAATGTATATTTAAGTATGAAAAATCTTGTGTACTATACGACATCCACTTTCACTTTAAAATTTTATTACATGCGTTCAAAGGATAATTTCTACTTGGATATATTATAATCTAGAAAACATAAGTATCATCAGAAGATCAAGAAAAGTACCTATTCCTTAAAAAGTAAATTTTATTAAAATAGTACCCTTTAAAAAAGTATCATTTATTGAAAAAGTCATTTTATTAAAAAAAAATACTTTTTATTAAAAAAAATATTTTTTATTAAAAAATATTCTATTAATAAAAAAGATAATTTTTATACAAAAAGAACCTTTTATTAAACGAAGTATCTTATACTGGAATTGTACCTTTCGTTAAAAAATTTACCTTTTATTGCAAAAATACCTTTTATTTAAAAAAATACCTTTTATAAAAAAGGACCTTTTATTAAAAATTTAACTTTTGTTACAAAATAAGTATTTTTTATTGAAGAAGTACATTTCCTCATTT